>VWZW01003598.1:74289-120396 GCA_013397115.1 Edolisoma coerulescens | reverse complement strand
CGAGTCCCGGGAGGTGCAGCGCAGCTCGGGGGCTGTGGGTGGCTCTCGGGTCCTGCCCGCCCTACTCGGGGGTGGCACCTGCTCCGGTCCCGGGGGCGCGGATCGCTTTGTCCTTCCGTGTGGTCCCACGTGGAGTTATCCCTCCCCCGCAGCTGCCCGTGCCGGTGACCGCCGCCGAGCCGCGGTGCTGCTTCCCCTCCCACTTGCCGTTTTCCTTGCGGGTGCAGCGAGAGGTAAATCGGGTCCAAAGGACTTGGAAGTGCAGAGGGAAGGTTTGAATCCCCAAATCACCCGCAGGGAATGTGCTTGTCCGTGCAGGAGCTGCCCGAAGCCTCGGGATGGGGATCATGTGCGGGTGTAAATGAGCATCACACGCTTCCCTTGGAGAAGTGACCCCTCAGGTGAGTTCCTTGTTGCTATTTATAAATCTCCGGTTGGGTCTGGGTGTTTTATTGGCTGAGTGGCAATAAATCAGTGTCCCTTGTGCCCTTTGCCTCCTGTCCCTGGCCGGGGGAGTTGTTCTTATCAGTTTCCAAGGAAAGAGCAGAGGTTGGAGAGGGGAGGTGGAGTGCAGGGAGTGGAGCGCAGTGTCAAAAACACTGATTTGTTTGTTTTTCCACTTAAAATCTCCCAGCCTGCAGCAGGCTGTGGGCTGTGCTGGAAGGATTCCCTCCCTGCCAGTGTTTTTGTGTGGCCCTGCTGCAGCCCTGTGACAGTCACTGGGGGTTCTTTTCATTCCCACTTTTCCCTCTGCGGGCAGACAAGAACTGCCCTTCCCTGGGCGGTTTTTTCCACTCTGCTCCCAGGTTCTCCAGGTGTTTGCTGCGAGGATCCTTTGCTCCCTGAGAGGTTCCAGCCATGTTCAGTGCCAGCCAGTCCTCCAGGGCCCAGTTCCTGGACAAGGCCCGGCAGGCGCGGGAGGAGCGGCGGGAGCTGAAGGAGAGGGAGAGAGCTGCAGTGCAGCTCCAGGCTCTGGTCAGGAGGTTCCTGTGTCGCTGCCGCCTGCAGAGGGAGATCAGGTGTGTGGGATTCATGGAGTCATGGGATGGATTGGCTTGGAAGGGACCTTAAAGCTCATCTCATTCCAAACCCCCTGCCAAGGGCAGGGGCACCTTCCACCTTCCACCTTCCAACCACTTCCCAGGTTGCTCCAAGCCTTGGACAATTCCAGGGATGAGGCAGCCACAGCTTCTCACAGCTGCTTCTTCTTCCACCCTCCCAGGGAAGGATTTCTTCCCAATATCCCATCTAACCCTGTCCTGTGTCAGTTTGAGTCCATTCCCCCTTTTCCTGTCGTTCCAGACTCTTGTAAAAAGTCTCTCTCCATCTTCCTCGTGGGCCCCTTCAGGGAGGGAATTCTGCCTTTGCTCCGTGATTGCTTTCTGACTCCATGTTTTTCCCACATTGGTAGGAGAGAGGTGGAGGATTTCTTTGGGACAAATGAATGTGGCTCAAGTAAAAGAAGTGCCCTGTCTGTATTCAGAATTGCCAGGAAGCTGCTGTTTGTGTTCAATCCCAAGGAGGACAAGGAGGTGAGGACGCTGCCCTGACATCCTGCTCTGCTTTTGGGGACAGGTTAAATATGTTTAATTCTTTACCCAGTGATCTTGGAGGTTCCTGCAATATATTTTTCCTTCAGCAATGCTCTCTCTGTCCCCTGGCCCTTCCTGCAGGGATCTGCCTGTAGGGATGAAATGGGAGAAGCCTTGAATTTTTCAGCAGTGGTTCTGTATTGGGGGCATCCTTTAATGGTGTATATTTCCTGGTGACTGTGCCAGCTGCAGGAGCTGAGCAGTGCCTGGGGATTTTGGCACACCCCAGTGCCCCAGGCAGGTACATTGGGACAGCTCCCAGAGATCTGTGCTGGCACAGGGAAGGCTCTTTGTATCCCAGCAGCTTTTCTCACCATGCTCTGAATCTGTGAGTTCAGAGTGAAGCCCTGAAATGATGATCTTTGGCCTGGGAAGCTGTGAGGGCTGACTGGAAGGAAACCAGTTGGAGAATGGGAAGCTGTGTTCCAATGGTAGCAGCAGGGGGGGGATTTTTTAATCTCTGGAATCTGGAAAATTGGAACATTTTTTCCCATGGAAATCTGTGCTCAAATGCAGTTTTCTGTGGGTACAGCATCCAAAAAAAGCCCTGTTTTCCCAAGGAGGGAATTCTGCAGAGCAGCAGCAGCGTGATGTGATGTGTTTGCTCCCAGGGAAGGAGCCATCAGGATTCCTGTAGGGAATGTGTTGGGAACATTTGCTGGTTTGACACAGAGATCTTGCTCCCTCTGCTGAGCTGTTCCTCGTGCTTTTCCAGAACAGCCCTTCCTGTAGTTAGAACTAATCCCACCTTTTGGATTTTCCCAGAGGTTTGAAAAGCTGTGCCGTTGCATCCTGAACAGCATGGATGTGGAGAACGAGCCCAAGGTCAGCAGGGGGGGGTTGGTTTGGAGTGGGGAGGGGTTGGTGGTTGTTTTTAACTCTCTCTGTGGGGATTTACCTTGGTAATAAGTAATGAAGCCCCTGAGCACTGTGGAGATTCCACAGGGAAAGTCTGGACGAGTCCTTTAGTATTTCTGGGATATTTTTACTCTGTGCAGCCACAGGAGTTAAAGGACACTTGATTTCTGGGCTGGGTGATGTGCTTGGACCAGGGAGTTTGGGGAGAGGAACATCTTGGTGCCCCTGCTGGCTTCAGTTCCCAAACTCTGCCCTGCAGCAGCACAAACCCTGATCCCTCTGTGTATCCCCCCTTCCCTCAGGTGTGGTACGTGTCACTGGCACTCTCCAAGGACCTCACACTCCTCTGGATCAAACAGATCAAAGACATCCTGTGGTTTTGCTGTGAATTCCTCAAGCAGCTCAAGGTAAGGACTGTTTTTGTGTTTTCTCTCCCTGCATTTAGCAGGTGGCACGAGGTTCAGTGGATTTGTTAACCCTGCTGTTTGTCACCCCAGCCTGACATCCTGCAGGACTCCAGGCTGGTGAACTTGCACCTCACAATGCTGGTCACCTTCACAGACACTTCCACCTGGAAAATCCTCCGGGGAAAAGGTTGGTGCATCCAAGTCTTTAAGCCACTGATTTGGGACTTGGTCTCTGGCACAAGATCCCAGAGAAGCTGTGGCTGCCCCATCCCTGGAAGTGTCCAAGGCTGGATGGGGTTTGGAGCAACCTGGGCTAGTGGAAGGTGTCCCTGCCCATGGAATGGGGTGGAATGGGATGATCCTTAACATTCCTTCTAACCCACACCACTTTGGGATTCTGTTTCTGCACCTTGTTTGCCACAGAGATACATTCTGGTCCTGTGTTTGCACAAAACAAGGATTTCCTTGGGGTTGGACTGTTCCCCTTGGGATTAGGCTGTTCTCCTTGGGATTAGGCTGTTCCCTTTAGGACACCAGCAGTTGTTACAGCATTTTTACAATATTCTGAACCCCCCCACACAAGAAGTGTTCAGAGGATAAGGGAATGTGCTCTTAGCTCTGGGGTTTTGTAGGAAATAGATGTAGGAAAGGCAGACAAATACTGGGAGGAAATGAGGCTCTTACAGCCTAAACAAGACAGTGTGGGATGGTTTGTGTAGAAGGACAAGGACTTTGTGCCAGGAGGGCTTGGGCAGTGACAAACCCTCGTGTGGAGGAGTCAAAGTGGGGCTGTGGGGCTCTTGGGGTGACATCAGTGCTTCAACCCAAAGGTGAAACCCTGAGACCTGCCATGAACCACATCTGTGCCAACATCATGGGCCACCTGAACCAGAAGGGCTTCTACTCCGTGCTGCAGGTCAGTGTGAGCTGCCACAGTCCTGGCTTTACCCAAACCAGCCCCAGCCCTGCCTGTGTCCCTCTCCTCAGGAGCTCTTCGGGTCCATGCTGGGGGTCTCAGGGAGGAGCTGCTGGTGGTTTGTGCCTGATTATATTTTTCTCAAGCAAAGTCAAGTCTCTCAAGTTTCTCAAGTCAAGCAGAGTGTCCCCACCTGAGACCAAATCCACCCTTCCCCTTCTGTCACTGCTGCTGAACCTAAATCCTGCTTAATCACCTCATCATGAGATGCACAGGGCCAAATCCTAAATAATTTTCCTAAACTTTGCAGCTGCCACATTGTAGGGGTTGGATTTGTTTGCTGCTCTGCTGGGGAAAGGAACTGATGTAATGAATCTTTTAAATAAGAATTACATTACCAAACTCTGAGCCTTGCCTGTTAATTTTTAAAGCCTGTGAGCACAGGTTCTAGGGAAATAAGTCCTGCAGAGTGTCTGATTTCATTGCAGTTTCTCTCTTCTGCCATTATTAACCTGAAACCCTTCTAGTTCTGCCAAAGAACCTGTAAGAACTGGATTTTAGGCTGCTCTGATGTTCTTTTTCTCTGCATTAAATCACCTTAATGTCTTTCAGGAGTAATAGTATTTCTTTTTTTCTGAGTACTACAGGGTTTTTATATTTTGATTTCTTTTTTTCATTCCAGATTTTGCTAACTAATGGCTTGGCAAGGTCCAGACCTTCCCTGTCCAAAGGCTCCTTAACTGCCATCTTCTCCCTTTCCTTGCGGTGAGTCAGCTGCAGCTGCCTGGGGGGAATTGCAGCCAAACTTGTCTTTTTTAGTGGATTTTTTTTAAAAGATTTCTCATTCTTTCAGTGTTTTTGTGCCACTGAGGATATCACCCTGAGGAAAGAAGTTGCTTTAGGCAAATGGCTCGCTTTGCTGTCATCCTTTTCCAGATCACAGTGGCTTTAAGTCAGGAATTAGTGTGAGCCTAAACTCAAGGGTGCAGTTCAGTTCAGGGTGAGCTTGCTCTGAGAACAGAAGTGTGAGTGGATGACCTTTTTCCTGGAATGCTTCAAATCCAGGTTGGAAAGGGCTTGGAGCAACCTGGTCTGGTAGAAGGTGTCCCTGCCCATGGCAGGGGGGTGGGATGGGATGAGCTTTAAGTTCCCTTCCAACCCAACCCATCCCAGCTGTCTGTGGTTCTTGCTGAGGGAATTCCCAGGATCCAGTTTTCGATGGCTCTGTTGGAGACTGTGTTGCTTTCCCAGGTTGGGTTGAGCCCTGAAGTGTCCCTCTCTCTCTCTCTCTCTCTCTCTCTTTCTCTGTAGCCCTGTGGTTGCTGCACAGTTCTCAGACAATCTGCTGAGGTCCTTCCTGATCCATGTCATGTCTGTGCCTGCTATAATGACTCACCTTGCTACTCTCACCCCTGAGGTAAGTGGGTGATCTCACAGGACTGATTATCACACCAGGCCACTTGTTATTCCATTTTATCAGCCCTTGGAACAGAGCTTTGGCATCTCTCTCTTTGCCAGTTTCACCTCTCTGTTGTGAAAGCCTTACAGACACTCTGAATTTCTAATGCAGAAGTTATTAACACCAGTGGGATGATGGGCTGAACTGCCCTAAAATCCCTAAATAAATAAATAAATAATAAATAATATATGACCCACAGCTTGAATTTTTCATGTCCTCACTCTTCCATTTCCATAACCATAGACAGAGCCAAAGCCAAAATCACCCTGTTGGGTGGCAGAGGCTCTGTGGGGTGCCCACTAATCCAATTCAATCTGTTTGGTGCAGACTTGGCAGGTTTTGTGCCAAATGGGCAAATCCTGTGTTCTTGCAGACAGAGCATTGCAAAGGTCTGGCTCCAACTCCAGCATGACCTGTTCACCTGCCAGGGCTTTCACCTCCCAGCCCAGCTCCGTGTCAAACGCTCTGTGGGGCAACAGCCTCAACTTGCTGCTTTATTTGGGAAGAAAAGCCAGTGCCAAGTGCTGCTGGCAGCTCAGGTGTGGGAATGTGGTGCTTCCCAGCCTCACTGGCACGTCCATGCTGTCTTCCAGCGCCTGGCAGTGATCGAATCCCACGATCTCTTCCGGAAATTTGTGCTGTTTCTGAGCCGAGAATCCCAGTGCCGGGATGTCTGCGTGTGCCTGGAGGGCAGCCACACTCTCTGCTTGCTGGGTGAGCACCTCTGACACTTTTGTTGAGTTTGGAAAAGAGTCTCGAGTCAGGTCTTCTTTCTTCATGGGGAAGAGCTGCCTCCAACTCATCATTTTTAATTGCTATTTCGATAACTTTCTCTAAATAATAACTGAGGTGTATTTTGGGATGTTTCAAGCAAGGTTTCAGACCTTTGCAAAGGGAGGAAGGGCCAGAGACTTGGTCTTGTATCCATGTCATGCTGAACTGGGAAGCATCATCTCTGCCAGCTTGTCACTTGGACTCTGAGCAAGTCTTGGAGTGTGGCAGGCTTGGATCTCCCTCCCCTAAATGGCCCTAAATGCTGCTGAAATATTTAAATCCACATTTCTGCAAAAGTAACAAGATTACCAGTTGGAACTCTGGGATAACCATGGATTGTAGCTTTTAGGAGTTTGCAGAAGGTGTTGGTGGGAAGGTGGCCAAAGGGACACGTCACCTCAGGGGTTGATGTGTGCTGGAGATGGCTTCCTGCTCTGAGGTCATTACTGACACAGATCCCTGGGACTGGGAAAGGATTCACTTCACCTGTAACCCCTTGTCCCACGGCATCTGTTCCTCCTTAAGCCTTGCTGTGCTGGTCCTTCCTCCAGGCAATCTGGTGTTCCTGGGCTCCCTGAATGACCAGGTGCTGGAGGAGGAGACAGCTCATTTTGTGGGGGTGCTCATCCACATGCTCTCCTACTGCCAGAAGTACGTGTCCCAGAAGAAATCCAACCTCACCCACTGGCACCCTGTGCTGGGCTGGTTCTCACAGACTGTGGATTATGGGTGAGTGGGAAGGACCTCAGTGGGGAGAGATGATGAAGCCTCTCCTTTTATTTTTAAATTTTTTTTTATACATTGCAAAGTGTTTTTATGTTTTGAGATGAGCAGTGAGAATAATTTCTCAGATATTTCAGATTCTAGCTGCACAATAAACTGCAGCATTCCTATTCCATGGGGAAATTCATGGAGTGTAGTTAAACTGGTGACCAGTGGCCATACTGGTACACTGACACATCAGCTCTTCCTGTGAGCACCCAGCTGTAGGGTGGGTGCATATTCCAGTTTGGATTATGAGCTAAATGGATCAGTAGCACTGCCTGGTGTTTTATTCCAAGCTGCCTTCTAACTTGCCCCCCTGCCCTGTCTTCCAGGCTGAACGAGTCCATGCCCCTGCTGACCAAGCAGCTGCAGCACCTCTGGGGAGTCCACATGATCCGTATCCTCTTCAGTGATGTGCTCAGCAAGAAACTGCTGGAAAATCAGGAGATAGCTCAGCTGCCAGCACAGCCAGTCTCCCCTCAGAACAGCCTTCCTATGAAAAGTCAGTTCTGGAGGCTTGTGGGGTGTTTTATCTCTGTGTGTGTGTGTTTGTTTACGTGGATCTCTCTCCCAGACTCGCAGGGCTTTGACTTTCCCACTTACGCCAAAAGCTTTGAATAATTCCTTGCAGCAGCTGCTGCTGCTTGAGGTGGGGATGTGATCTCTCCTATTTGTAATTCCTCCTTGGAATGCTTCTGTGACCTGGGGCAAGGCTCTTTCTTTGGTGCTGGGAAAATATTTGCTTATTTTAGCAGTTTCTTTTCCTCGTTTTCTCAAGTAGCTGAAGTGCTTTTGGCAAAACTTGAGACTTCCAAGAGAAGGTGGGAGCTCAGCTTCCCATGTGGAAAGCAAGGTGAAGCTGGCTCCTGCACCTATGAGGTGTGGTGGTCCTTCAGAAGAGGATTTTGGATGAGATAACTGTAAATCAGACATTTTCTAGCTGTTGCCCATAGCACTGGGTCCTGTGGTCATTATTTGCTGCAGTCAGGACCATGGATCGTGAGTGGTTTGGGTTGGAAGGGAACTTGAAGCTCATTCTGTTTTCACCTTGTCCTGTAGAACATGGATAGAACTGGGGAATGGTTTGAACTGGAAGGGATCTTAAAGCCCCTCTGGGGCCATGGGCAGGGACACCTTCCACTATCCCAGGGTGCTCCAAGCCCTGTCCAGCCTGGCCTTGGACACTTCCAGGGATCCAGGGGCAGCCACAGCTTCTCTGGGCACCCCGTGCTAGGGCCTCCCCACCTCCACAGGGAAGGATTCCTTCCCAGTAGTATCCCACCTAACCCTGCCCTCTGGCACTCCTGCTGTGTTTCTGCCTCCAGACCTGTTCAAGAGAGCTTTCCAGAAGTCGGCCTCAGTCCGGAACATCCTGAAGCCGGTGGGAGGGAAGCGCGTGGACTCTGCCGAGGTGCAGAAGGTTTGCAGCATCTGTGTCCTGTACCAAACCACCCTGACCACCCTCACCCAGATCCGCCTGCAGATCCTCACAGGTCAGGGCACCTCTGTGCTGCTCCAATCTTTTTTTTCCAGTGGAGAGAAAAAAGAGATTTTCCTATTTCTGTTGATTCGTTGGGAGTTTTATCACTGCCAACAGGTTATTGAGTGGCTGGGGAAGGCTTGTTCCATCCTGAATCATCCGTGGGATCAATAACGTTCAGCACCACTTGATCAAGCACAAACTCTCCAGAATACAAATTCAAGCAAGTTTTCCTCTCATGAAACCTTGCTCACTCCCTCTCAACCTTCAGCCTGAGTCAGTGTTTTTGGGGAGCCTGGCAATATTAATCTTCCCCTGGTGGGAACACTGAATGCTTTCATACATCTTGAGAACAAATTGCCTGTCTTGGGAAGGAGATCAGCACTGTTTTGGTCTGGTGGGTAGAGCAGGGACTGAGTCCAGAGCTTTGGGTGCTTTGTGGTGACCTTGGGTGCAGCCCTGTTGCGTTCTCATCCCTAAGGTGGATGTGGGATCACAGGAATTCATTCTTTTCTAAAGTTGCAAAAGAATTAGGGGGAAAAGCTTTAAGATGTGCAAACAGTGCCTCATTAAAAGCTTTTTTCTTTGTGCTTTCCTGGTGATTGTCCATCTCCTGTTAGTGCAGACAGGCCTGGGAGCCAAATGGGATGCTCACGTTCCTCTTCTGCTTTGCAAAAGGCTCTTTCAGCTTCAAGTCTCACCTCTCTGAGCTTTCCCAAGCAGCAGAATGAGCTTTACTGAGTGCACTTGATATTTTCATAGGTCTCACTTACCTGGATGATCTGCTGCCCAAATTATGGGCTTTCATCTGTGAGCTGGGACCACAGGGGGGTTTAAAACTTTTCTTGGAGTGTTTGAACAACGACACAGAGGAATCCAAGAGGCTGCTGGCCATGTTGATGCTCTTCTGTGACTGCTCCCGCCACCTCATCACGTAGGTAGCACGTGGATGGGGATCCCTGGATTTGGGACATGGAGCTGTTGTGTTCCTACAGGTTCAAGAGAAACATTTAAGGTTTTATGTCTTTTCATGAAGATAAGTAGGTAGGGTAAAGCTTTTTGGGATTGAGTCCAGAGAAATAAAGGGCTTCAAAAGGACTTTTCCCCCTCAGCCCTGTGCTGCTTCCAGCTGGCAACAAAACTGGGCAGGGGGGAAAGAAACAACACAGAAGATGGGAAAGGGGGTGGAAAATTGCCCTTGCTGGTCAGTAGAGACGGTTCTCTCAGCTTGAATGAGGCAAAAATTTTCTTGGGAATGGAAAAGGTCCTTTTAAGCCTGAAACACTGACTTTGCTTGTATATCAGCCTCTCACACCATCTTCTGTTAGGATCTGCTCTCAATCAAAATCCATAAATAAGGTTTGGTTGTTTATGACTTTAGATCCTCATGGGTGTCAGTTGTCATAGAAATAAGAGCTGCTGCTGAAGGATAATGTGCCTTTATGAAAATTTCAGCAGGGAATTAAATTTACACTCGTGCATTTGCATTTGTTTGCTCTGACAGGATTCTGGATGACATCGAGGTCTATGAAGAGCAGATTTCATTCAAACTGGAAGAGCTGGTGACCATCTCCTCTTTCCTGAATTCCTTCGTGTTTAAGATGATCTGGGATGGAATTGTAGGTGAGTGCTTTTAGTAGCTTGGGTCGATGTTACTGTTAGAACCACAAATGGCATTAATTTTGGAATTTGAAGCTTCTGCTAATTATTCCTTGGCACAAAAAGCACTATGATATGGGAATATGTCCCAGTCTTTTGATGTCCAGATGCCACGATCACGCTTGGAGCCAAATCCAGAGCACTTCCCCATTTCCAGTAAGGATTTGTGTAACAGCCATGATGGGCACGTTGGTTTTTGGCAGAAGTGAGGTTTAGCAAGTCTGGGCCATGTGTTGGACAAGAGCAGGGCAGTGCTGTGACCAGGCAGAGCAGCTTGCTCAGGTCTCTGTAGAATCCTCTGTGGATCTCTCTGCTGGTATAATTTGGGTACAGTTCAGCTCTCTGGTAATGAGCTGAGATAGTCCAGTTCTGATGTGACATGAGATGGCTTTGATTAGCTCTGTTTAAAGAGGAGGCTGGCTGTCTTCCCAGAGGCACAAAATCCTTCCCTGCGGAGGCCGTGCGGGTCAGGAAAACGCCCCGGTGCTGTTACTGTGGGGAGGATGATCAAGGTATGGCTCCTGCTGCTGCTAAGGGTGCCTGGACTTTGCTGCCTTGTTCCTTTTGTGCAGAGAATGCCCGAGGGGAGACCTTGGAGCTGTTCCACTCTGTCCATGGCTGGCTCATGGTGCTGTACGAGCGGGATTGTCGCCGGCGCTTCGCTCCCGAGGATCACTGGCTGCGCAAGTGAGTGGCCCAGGGCAGGGATCCTGGGCAGCTCCCACTGCTCCACATCCTCTGGGGAGCCTGGTTTGGGATTCCTTATTGACATTCTGCCTGTGGGATCGAGGTGGGAGCTGCTGCCTGCATTTGCAGTTAAGGACACCCCTCGTGTTGTGCTTTTTTCTACAGTGGGAGGTTTAGGTGGTGCTTTGGAAACTGACTCAGCACCCAAGAGCTTGGGTGTTGCTGGCCCATTTTACCTTCTTAGTGTGTACACTGAGCACTTGAGTCATCTTTGGAATCATTGCCAGTTCCCTCTCTCCCACACCTGGGCATTCCTCAGGGATCTCTGAATCTCTGCCTTCCTTTGTCAAGGGACCTCAAACCCAGCGTGCTCTTCCAGGAGCTGGACAAGGACAAGAAACGAGCCCAGCTGCTGCTGCAGTACATCCCACACGTCATTCCCCACAAGAACGTGAGTGGGATGGGGGCAGAGGGTGGAGGCTGGGAATCAGTGGCCTGCGGTGGGAGGGACACATGCATGGAGCATTTTGTGACATGGAGCTTCTTTTGAAATGCCAGCTGAATAAAAGTCTTCCCCTTCACCCTCACCTTCCCCGGTAGATTTCCTCTAAATGTCTTGATTTCTGTCATTGAGAGAGAGCTGATTTGTGTCCTCGCCCCTTCCCAGTGTATTTCCTTCAAATGTCTTGTTCTCTGTGTTGAGATGGAACTGATCTGTGCGTGCAGCTGCATGGAGTGAGGGGGTGACAGTGGCTGGGATCAGGACAACCAGCAGCACTTCTGTGTGTCAGGAGCCTCCCAAATCCCTGCTGCACTGCAGGATGAGGATCCCTGTGGATTGAGACTTCCATTTGTTTTCTTTTTGCAGAGGGTGCTGCTTTTCCGGAACATGGTCACGAAGGAGAAGGAGAAGCTGGGGCTGGTGGAGACGAGCTCGGCGTCCCCTCACGTCACCCACATCACCATCCGCCGCTCCCGCATGCTCGAGGTGAGGGACACGAGACAGCCCACAAGGCAGCACCCTGGCCTGACAAAAACAGGGCAGGGAGGTGTGTTTTTACTTTCTCTGTGCACGTTGAGAGACCCACTCCCAGAACTGATGTTCCAGGAGAGTGCTGGACCCTCGTTCAGCTCAGAAACCTGGAATTTTGACTTGGAAAATGCTGAGTTTTTGAGCTCAAGTTTCAATGACAAATGCAGATTTCTGTGGTGCGTCTGTGTCCTGTCTTTGCTGCACCTCGGGGTGGGTGTTTCACCGGTCTCCCTCTGGGAATGTCCTCTGGATTCTCTGCTCTGTGTAGGATGGATACGAGCAGCTCCGGCAGCTCTCCCAGAACGCCATGAAGGGAGTGATCAGGGTGAAGTTTGTCAATGACCTGGGGGTCGATGAGGCTGGTATTGATCAAGATGGAGTCTTCAAAGAGTTCCTGGAAGAGATCATTAAGAAGGTGTTTGACCCTGCATTAAACCTGTTCAAGGTAGGACACAGGTGCCACCTGAGGTGACCCGGTGCAGGCAGAGCCATGCTGGCTCACTGGGCTCTTATCTCTTATCTCTGTGTGCAGACCACCAGTGGTGATGAGAGGCTGTATCCATCCCCAACATCCTACATCCATGAGAACTACCTGCAGCTCTTCGAGTTTGTGGGGAAGATGCTTGGGAAGGCTGTGTATGAGGTGAGCCAGAAGCACCAGGTTGGGATATTATCAGTGATGGTGCCTTTGAGGGCATCTGTCCTGCTTGGGGGGTGTTATTGAAGAGAAGAGTTGGGAAAAATGGCTTGGATAAAGATCCTGATAGTGGAACAGGCTGGAATTTCTTCAGGCATGTATTAAAAATAATCTTGGAGGTAGAACCTGGGACATGCCTTGGTTATTCCTTGTGGGGCTGGGGACACCAGCCTGGATTTTTTGGTGTTACACCTCACAAACATCCACTTGTGGATACCTTAAAGGGACACGAGGCAAAAAGGAGGATGGAATGACAGAATGATTCTCTGATAGAATGATTTGGCTTGAAAGGGAACTTCCTAGTCCAGTCCCCTTCCCATGGGCAGGGACACCTTCCACTAGCCCGGGTTGCTCCAAGCCCTGTCCAACCTGGCCTGGGACACTTCCAGGGGATGGAGCAGCCACAGATTCTCTGGGCACCCTGTGCCAGGGCCTCCCCACCCTCACAGGGAAGGATTTTCTCCATGTACTCATTAACTTTCCCCTCTTTCAGTTCAAGGCAGTTCTTTTGAAGGACACATGGAACTCCCCAGGTGCCTTTTTGCACCTGCCTTACTAATTAATGGATTTTGAGAGGATGTTGGGTTTGAGCTGATTTTGGTGCCTTGCAGAGTGCTCTTTGCACTTGTTCCCCATCACAAGATCTGCCTTGCAGGTAACCAAAGATGCCACAGCCACAAGTGTGTGGCAGGACCTCACCTGTGCCTTCTTCTCATCCCTAGGGAATAGTTGTGGATGTACCCTTTGCTTCCTTCTTTTTGAGTCAGCTCCTCGGGCACCACCACAGCGTCTTCTACAGCTCCGTGGATGAACTGCCCTCCTTGGACTCGGAGTTCTATAAAAATCTCACTTCAATTAAGGTTTGAGCACTAATTTTCCTGTCATTCACCTCCCTGATTGCTGCCTCTTGTTAGGAACTGCCTGTGGGTACTGCTTTAAAAACCCCTGGGAGTAACTGGTGGTTCTGCTGCTGAACCCTGAGCTTTTTTCCCCTTTTTTTTCCTTCTCCCTGTTGTTCCCCAGCGTTATGATGGTGATGTCAGTGACCTGGGCTTGACACTCTCCTATGATGAAGATGTGATGGGTCAGGTGGGTTTTTATTCAGTGATTTGTTGGTCTTACCTCTGCTTTGTCCCTCTTCATGTTCCCATGGGAGGCTGGCTCAGCTTCTCTGAACTCAGCCATGGATTCAGTATTTACCTGTGGGCAGAGAACAGCTTTTTCCACAAGAAAAAGTTCCCCTCTGACCCTTAATTTTTCTGCTACCAGGGGTTGAAAAAGTGTTTAATGCTTCCCCTGCATAACTGGTGTTCCCCTCTTTAAAGAAACCCCTGTGAGTAGGGAGAAATTCCTTTTCTTCCCACATGGATGCTTCTGTCAGGGAATCTCCAAGTGTGTCAGGAGGTCTCTTGGCCTAGAGAAGGAAAAGCAGTTTGTCAGTCCCTTAGGAAGACTTGGAGGTCCTTGGTTGCACTTGAGCCCTGTAAAGCTGTGTGTGCAGAGCTGGAAAATCTGGAGAGATAAGATAAAAACACCTTTTGCTGGCAGTGTCGTGCTGCAAATTCCATGGGGAGCCATGGAGGACACCTGCTGCTGCCTCAGGACTGCTGAGGTTTCAGCTTGGAGGGTTCTTCCACATGAAAAATAAAGGTGGGAGCAGGACATGGAGCCCAGCAATGAGACACTGAAGGCTGTGGTTGAGTGAGGTTAAAAATAACCCAGGCACTCCTGTTTTCTGGTCGTGCTGAAGGAGCCAGGTGGGGTCACCCTGCCTGAACTGTGTGTCCCTGTAGCCACAGCCATGTCACAGCTGAGCTCCTTCCCTGTGCTGGGCTCCCTTCTGACCTTGGAATTCACCTGGAGCCGAGGCACAGAGGCCTCTGGAATGTGGGAATGAGGATGTGCTGCCTCAGCTTGGGCAAAGATGACTGGAGACTCTGCAGGCAGCACCTGGAGGGTCCCTGCAGTGTCCCTGGGCTGGAGGAGGTCACCAGGCTCTGGGAGATCCCTCCTGGCTGGAGGGACAGAGCTCCAGGAGCGTGAGACCTGTGGATGGGCCAGCTTTGGGTTGTGCTGTTACACGGAGCTCTCTGGATTCTGGGATTGTGACAGTCCCCCGGGGCTCTTGGAATTGATTTGTGTGTGGTTCAGCAGTGATGGATCACACTGCAGAGGAGGCTTCCTTGGAGAAGGGCTGGCTCCACTGGTGGGAGAGCTGGACTTCCTACTGTTCAATTACTCTGTTAATAGTTAAGTGGAACTGGTTCAAGGCAGAAGCAGGATTATTACTTAAATTTTAAATCCTGCTGTTTTATTGTAAAAATAAATGTTTTATGGGGAGGTAACAGCTTAGCATGGCATTTCCTTCCATTGTGGTTGCAGGCAGTAATTAGCAATCCAATCGTTTCTTCCCTCAGCTGGTTTGCCATGAACTTGTTCCTGGAGGGAAGACCATTCCCGTTACCAATGAAAATAAGTAAGTACAGCAATTAGATTTTTAAGGTCACCACTGCAAAATACTTTATTCTGCCTCCTTGGGCTTGCATCTGGAATGAATTGAGATAGATTGGAGGAGAAGGAGCACATAAATATCTTAATAGAATTTGCTGGTTACAGTTCATCGGCAGAAATTGTATTAAATTTGATTTGCAAAATAAAAATTGACAATTTACTTCTTGAAACAGCACTTCTGAGGTCAAAGGCACCCAGTCAGGGAGATTCTGCAGGATTTAATGATGGTGATGGATACAGACAGATGGATTCAAAGCAATTCAGGCACACAGTCGTGAACACAGAGGGCACAGATGCTCAAAGACACCTTGGAGCAGACAGATCTCCTCAGAATGATAACATGTGGCAGTTGTATAAAGCACCGTGTTCCGAGCAGACAGTGCTGAATTCAAATGTACTCGACAGTCGTTCTTTAGAGCCAGGAAATCAGAGGAGACACCGAGCCCCGGGGCTGTTTTCACAGATAACCGGCTTTTAGATCGTTATCAGAAATGTCAACTCCGGAGCCTGCAAACCAACCCCACCTTTTTGTTCCCCTTTTTTCTTCTTCTTCTTCCCTATCCCCTTCAGTGCTCATAAAAGCAGGATGAAATATCTATTAAGCAAATGTGTGTTTGAACTGGTGATCGGGGGGTTGTTCTCTTCTTCCTGACAAATGGAAGCTGGATCCCACCTGGATCTGTGCTCTGCAGTCTGATGTTCCCGGGCTTTTCCTTTCTCCAGCTCTGTCCAGGGAGTTTGCATTTGAAAGGGTCTTCCTCTGGCTTGTCACAAGTCAGCTCAGGGAGAAAGTTGAAAGCCCTGGGTGCTGCTCTAGACATTTACAGCGGAAATGTGAAGCTTTTGCACCCAAATTGGGAGTTGGGAGGGAGCAGAAGTGTTTGGAATGTGGAAACAGCTCTGCCTGGGAATGCTGGGATGACCTTTGCCCAAAACCCAGGCAGTGGGATTGTGGTGGGGTCTGTGTGGGAGCTGCTGAGGAAGAATCAGCAAGTTCAGGTGTTTTGCCTGGAGGTGAGAAGAGGAAGAGCCTCCTTCTAACAAAAAGTTCACCTCTCCCACATCCTGCAGGAAGGTGGGAATCTGCTCTGTGGTTTTGGTGTGGTGATTGTCCAGCCATGGGGCAGCAGGGCCCAGTGAGCTGTTGGTCAGACCTAGAGGAGTCTGCCTGGAGAGCTGAGCTGTTAAAAGGAGTTGGAGCTGTGTCCAGCCGAGGTTGATCAAGGGGTTTTTAAAGCCAATGAGTCCCTGAGCTGGGCAGGAGCTCTGAGAAATCAGTAGAGTCCCAGAGGCGGGAAAAGGGGCAAAATCAGGGCAGAAAAACATTTTCATCTGCTTAAATAAAGGGCAGAGCCTGGAGGGGAAAGTATAACCCTGTCCAGGCTGTCCCAGTCCTTTTGGGGCTGGAGGAACACGTCAGGGACAGTTCGGTGCTGGGTGGTGGCTACCCCTGACTGCTCCATGTGCCCCGTGCCCCCTGCCCTGTCCCACAGGATCAGCTACATCCACCTGATGGCCCATTTCCGGATGCACACCCAGATCAAGAGCCAGACTGCAGCTCTCATCAGCGGCTTCAGGTCCATCATCAAGCCCGAGTGGATCCGGATGTTTTCGGCGCCGGAGCTGCAGCGCCTCATCTCCGGGGACAACGCTGAGATTGACCTCGAGGACCTGAAGTAAGTGACAGCTAGGGCTGCTGGGCCTCCCTCAGCTGGCCTGGGAGCTGAGCCCTTCCCTTGCAGAGCTCCTGGGAGGTGGCAGGGCAATGATTTGTCCACGACTTCTGCTGCTCCTCCTTGGAACGTGGGGAGCAGGCAGGAACAGAGCTTTGGAATGTGTTCCTTACGGCTCATTTGGGATGGGTCCTTTCTTCCTTTGGTTCCTTGGAGCAGAATTTCTCTCTGCTTTTCCCTTTCCTCTCATCAAGTGCCCAGGAAGTGCTCAGTGTCAGCAGAGAACCCTGATCTGTGGCAGGTGTTGGACAGGGCTTGGAGCGACCTGGGCTGCTGGAATTTGTCCCTGCCCGTGGCAGGGGGTGCAACAAGATGAGCTTTAAGGTCCCTTCCAACCCAAACCATCCCACCTGAGTGATCCTTCCAGCACCTGTGCCCCTCCTGCTGCAGTGCCAGCCTGTCAGAGCCTTTCCCTCCCCAGGAAGCACACGGTGTACTACGGGGGCTTCCATGGCAGTCACCGCGTCATCATCTGGCTCTGGGACATCCTGGCCAACGACTTCAGCCCTGAGGAGAGAGCCATGTTCCTCAAGGTGAGTGAGGAACCATGTCTGCCCGGCTGGGATCTGGGGTGGTGGGGCCAGGGCTGTTCTCCTGTTACCTGGGTGCTCTTTGAAGGGGCACCAGAATTCCTGACAGCTGGAAGTGCCCAGCAGAACTCTGTGAAAGCTCTGGTGTCACCACAACTGCCCTGCAGAGGTGGCACTCCCCAAAGGCTGTCAGACACACACTGGGGGGTGCTCAGTGCCAGCCCCAGCAGTGCTGGGACTGTGTCACTGCGTGGCTGCTCCCATCGTCACCATGTGGCACTTTCCAGTTTGTCACCAGCTGCTCCAGGCCTCCACTTCTGGGCTTTGCCTACCTCAAGCCTCCTTTCTCCATCCGCTGCGTGGAAGTGTCTGATGACCAGGTAGGCATCCTGCTCTCAGAGCTTGGGAATTCCCTGCCCAGCTTCCTGCCCTCCATCTAACCTGGAAACCCTTAACATGGGAAGATGGGATGTTAGGATTAAATATCAGGGAGAAATCCTTCCCTGGGAGGCTGGTGAGGCCCAGGGTGCCTGGAAGTGGCTGCCCCTGGATCCCTGGAAGTGTCCAAGGCCAGGTTGGACAGGGCTTGGAGCAGCCTGGGACAGTGGAAGGTGTCCCTGCCCATGGCAGGGGTGGAACTGGATGAGCTTTAAGCTCCCTTCCAACCCAAACCATTCTGGGATTCTATACCCGAAAACAGTCCCACCCCAATAGGATGCTCATGGCTGCACCCACACACAGCAGCTCCAGGCTCTTCCTGCCTGGCTTCCCTGGGCTCCTCCAGAGCTGCGTTTTCTCCTTGGCATCTCCCCGTGTCCCACCTGTCTCCCTGCACACCCCGCCCACGTCAGGCACTGAGTTACAAGCAGAGCTCCTTGGGGAGGGCGGCCAAACTGAGCTTCGGGCTTTGCCTCTCCCTGCTCCCAGTGCCAGGTTTTGCTTTGGCACCTCTGCCCCGCGCCCCTGCGCCGGGAATGCCGAGGGAGGTGCCAGCTCTGTGCCCTTGCAGGACACGGGGGACACCCTGGGCAGCGTTCTGCGCGGTTTCTTCACCATCCGCAAGAAGGAGCCGGGCGGGCGCCTCCCGACCTCCTCCACGTGTTTCAACCTCCTCAAGCTGCCCAACTACAGCAAGAAGAGCATCCTGCGGGAGAAGCTGCGCTACGCCATCAGCATGAACACCGGCTTCGAGCTGTCCTAGGCACGGCCTGGACTCGGGATGGGGCTTGGAGCTGCTGCTCCCAGGGGAGCCCTTCCCACGTGGAGAGCCCGGAGCAGCTCCGCGGGAGCCGACCGCTCGCTCCAGGCCGGGACGGGCAGCTGGTAGTGGAGGTTCAAAGGGATCCAGGGGAAGAGCTGCTGGGCTCAGGGCTGGCTTTTCTTAGGCACGGCTCCAGGCTGGAGGAGGGGATGGGCCTGACCCAAACCCTTTCACTTGACACCCACGGAAATCGTCCTTAAAAGCAAACCCCGGGGGAGCACGGAAGGAACGTTCCAAGTGCCACTCAGATTAGTGACAGTGAGACCCCCAGCAGGCCGGGCAGCTGCTGCCATGGCAGTGCTGCTTTTTCCTTTCCCAGGAGCTGGGCTGGCTGGAAGTGAGTCTGGGAAGCTGCACAAAGGCAGAGGGATGGCAGAGCCCACGAGGAGATGATGGCGTTGGAAGTGCCCTGATGGGCACTGCTCACTCAGGACAGGGGGATTCCAGGCGTCCCTGTCCCTGCAGGGTCCTTGGTGTGTCTTGGAGAAGGAGTCCCAGGGAAGCAGCAGGTTAAACAGGAGCAGATGGACTCTGTGGCTCTCGGGAAGGTTTAGGAATGCCGGAGGTTAAGGGCTGGAGCAGCAGGAGTGGGCTCAGCCAGCTGTGCCTCTGCCAGGCTCCTGCCAGACCCAGGCCTTGGGACAGAAAGGGTCATGTCTTGATTTCTCAGGAGCAGGAAAGGTTTCATTTCCTTGGTTTCCAGAGGACAGGAGCTGGCACGCGCTCGGGCTCCCCAGCCCGGTGCTCAGGTGGGGCAGGTTCCTCTCTGGAACAGGAGGAATGTGTCAAGTCCTCTGGAAACCTCCACTGGCAAAGTCCCTCTGGGATGGAAGTTTCACTTCATTTGCAGGCCTTTTCTTCGGGAATTGTTTGGACCCAGGGCAGGGCCTCTGTGTAAGAGCCACATTTGCTTTGTTGCCAAACTTTCTTTTGGTCGCTTTTGTCTCTTTCTGGCCTTATTTCTGTGAGCTGGTGTTTGCCTGGAGCAGGCAGCTTTTGCAGGGGGTGGCTTGGGAAGGTGTGGATCCTTCCTGCCATTTCTGAGACACTCATAAAGTGTCTCTGCAGCTTCCCACCTTCGGTCCCTCGAGCTGCTGCGAGTCCTGCCCTGGGCTGGGGAGAGGAGAGACTGGGCTGCTCCTGGGCTGTCCTGGCCCTGCTGGGATCCTGGCACAGGGGAGAGCCATGGCACTGCCCTCTTGGGGACAGGGTTAAAAGCCAGTCACCTCCTCCCCTTCACCTCACAGGTAAAACAAGCTCCTGCTCCACAGGCTGCTGGCTTCTGCCCAGGGTTTTCTTTCCTTCCTTCCCTCCCTTTGGCACTGGGGATCCTCATTCCCCTCCCTGGCCTCTCCTGCTGCCCTGCCTGGTCCGTCCCACGGGATTCCTGTCCCCAGGTGAGCTCAGCAGAGCACAGCTCTCCACACCCTGGGCTCTGGAAGAACCCCCTTAACCACAATATTCCCCATTTCCAAGGGGTCGGAAAACCCTCGGCACCGAGCAGCAGCGAGATGGCCTTGGCTTCATCCTCCTCCTGTCGTGCTTCAGATGGATTTCAGAGAAAGAACCCTTTTTTTAGAACCAATGCCTGGAAATGCATCTGGAAAGCAACGTCAGGATCCTTTTTCTCTGTCAAATCAGTGAGATTAAACAGGAGTGATGGGAAGTGTTGGTGCGGACAGGAATGTCTGCATCCAGAGGGTTCAGGACACTGGGCTGTGAGTCAGAGAAATTAAAGATGATAGTAAATTTCTTCTTTTCTTTTTTATGCATAGAACATTTTGGCATTAACCAGTTGGTGACTGCGTAGTTGGGAGGTTTAGGCACTGCCTTGGACCTCTCAAGAGTTTAAATATCACCCAAAATCTCCTTTTTCCTTCTAGGAAGCGCAGTGTGTCTGACTAGAGCACAATGAACATTCAGTGAAATGAGTTGTTGAACACTGAGATAAAATCCTTGCTCCCCTTTTCCCTTCGTTCCTCAGGAGTACAATTCCTAAAAATATTTAACTGCAGACTTAACTTGGTCCCTCCAAACCTGGAGATGTTGCACTACAGACACTGCTCCCGTGCTGGAGCTGGTGTGGGAAATGGGATAAAAGTCTGGGAAATTCCTGGTAGATGCAGGCGAGGATTCCTGTGGAGGGGCTGATTCCTGTGTCCCAGGGAGGCTGTAACACACCTGAGCAGGTGTGGCAGTCTCTGCCTGCTCCGTGGATCCTGCCCAGGGATGGTTTTGCCACGGGAGATTCGTGAGGATCTTTTCTATCCGAGCCTCGCTGCCGTGGAGACCTTGGTTCCATCCCTGTGTGTGTGACCTGCAGAGAAAATAAAGCTGGGATGAGTTCGGGTGCTTGGGTGTCTCCTGGTCCTTTCCTAGGGCAGGGAATGTGCTGGTGGCATGCTCCTGGCAGAGCAGAGCAGGGCATTGGGGCCCTGGCACCTCTCAGAGGGCACTGCCTTTATTCCACGGGTGTGGGGGCCCTGGCACAGGGTGCCCAGAGAAGCTGTGGCTGCCTCATCCCTGGAAGTGTCCAAGGCCAGGCTGGACAGGGCTTGGAGCAACCTGGGCTAGTGGAAGGTGTCCCTGCCCATGGCAGGGGGTGGCACTGGATGAGCTTTAAGTTCCCTTCCAACCCAAACCAGTCTGGGATTCTGTGAGTCTCTGCCAGGCTGGGCATGGAGCCTGCTGCTCCCCTGGGAATTCCTCTTGCCAGGCTGGTTCCTGGTGCCTGTGCTCAGGTGCCCCTGAGGTCTGTAGGATGCTCCAGATGGGGGGAAACGAGGCCTTCTGAGCCCAAAGGGAGCTGGCAGCGTTGTTTGAAGCAGGATTTGCTCACGTTGGAATATGCTTGGAGAAGCTCTGCCTGGTCCTGCAGAGTGCTGTGATTTTGGTCCTTCCTGAGGGTGCTGGTGCTCCTCGGATGCAGGGGCAGGTGCTGGGATCAGCGCTGCTCGGTGCACATCTGGGAATGGTGACTGGGACTGCTGGTGGAGAGAGAAAAGGGCTGGAAATCCAAGTGGGATCCCCCAGTGCAGGAGTAGGGGCAGCCCCGAGGAGCAGCCCCTGGAGCTGACGTGGGGTTTGGTGTTAATATCACAATATTGTGTGTTTCTGCCTGGGCCTGACTCTGGAAGCTCCTTGGAGGAGTGAGAGCTGCACCTGCTGCTCCAGCTTCCCTCTGACTCCAGGTTTGGAGCCCTTCACTGCCCCTCCATCCCTGACTGGAGCCCTCCTGCACCCCGGCCATTCCCAGGGCTCTCTGGCTCTGCCGGGGGTGGGAGCGAGGGAGAGGCTCCCAGTCAGTGTGCAAGTGCCATTGTTTTGACACGGAGGCATCTGGCACTGTCAGGAACAGCAAAAAGCAAGCCCAGAGCAGCTGCTGCCAAGGCAGAGCTGGCAGCAGCCAGGCCTGCACAGCCCCTGCTTCCCTGGCATCCGTCGGGATCCAGGCACGGCATCGCTTGGGGTCACCGAGGTGAGGTGTGGCCATGGCTATCCCAGCCACTGGGACCACACACACTGGGCACTGCGGGGTGAGGAGCTGGGAGGGATCCCTGGAGGAGGGGAGGGATCCCTGGAGCCTGGGAGAGATCCCTGGAGCCTGGTGCTCCCTCGGTGCTGGCACGGAGCAGAGCCGGGTGTCCCACCCTGCTGCAGGCACGGGGTGTTCAGGAGCAAACAGCAGCTCCTGCTGCCTCTCTCCTGCTCCTCCAGGCTGTCCCCAACCCCCTGGCTCACACCACAGGCTGGTATTCCCTCTGTTTGATCCCTCTGTTCCACACCTGTGCCCCATGCTAGAGTCCAGGTTAGGATGGAGAGGAGGAGGCTGTGCCGTGCTCTGGTCTCCGCATCCCTGAGCAGAGCGAGGTGCGATGTCCCTGCAGCTGATTTTTGTGTTTGCTCACATTTACCGAGAGGTGCAGCAGGTGCTGGAGCGGCCACACCACGTGGCACTTGGCACTGTCACCACCTGGGTGAGTGGCACTGAGCTGGTGCTCACGATCTGCTTTTGTGGCTGTTTCCAAGGTCAAGGTCTTCAATCCCGACCCTCTGCAGCTTCCCTGGGGTGGTTTGAGCCCTCCCTGTGTCACTCTGCCTCTCCATGCCTGCCCCCCATCCCTAGAGGGGACTGGGCACTGGGGTGGGCACTTTGGGCCAGGCTGCAGCACAGGGGGAGCTGAGGGTCCCAAACAACCCCTTCCTCCCCAGACAGGCTCAAACTGCTCCTGCTCCTGATGGTTCCTACCCTGAGCTGCTCCAGGGTGGGGAGGGTTTTTCTTTGCCCATTTCCAGGCTAAATGGGCATTTCAGGAGCTTGTGAGACCACAGGACTTGTCCTGCTGGAGGACCTGTGGTCCTGTCTGCTCCTGCAGCTCTGGTGGAGCTGTTGGCTCTCCACTGCCAGGGCCGTGCACCCCAAAACTCACCGGGCTGGGGGGTCCAGCACATCCTGTCGAGGTGGGGGCTCTCATCCCTCTCCTCCCTTCTGCGCCCTGGCCCAGGAAATGCTGCCTTGTGTAAATTTACATCTGACTTGGCACAATGGATGTTTGTGTCATCGCTGGCGGAGCAGCAGCCGCTCGGCTGCTCCCACATCGTGGTGGTGATCGAGGTGCTTGAGTTATAGCCCAACTTATTCTGTTTTACAGCTCCTGCAGCGTTAACAGATGTACGGGCGTCTGATCCAATCATGCAGCAAGAGATTTTGGGGCCACTTCTTCTCGTTTTGACAGTGTGGAAGCTGGGAGCAGCCATACATTTTACAAACAAGAATAAACGACCCTTAGCAACATATGGCTGTGCTGGCAGCTCCGGAGCCATCCCAAATCAGGCACCCTGTGAGGCAGGAATGTTGCTGGGCGCTGGAGCCGGGCAGCCTGGACAAAGCATCTGCCTTCCCCTGTGATATTAATGAGGTGCAGGCACTGGAATCCCTGTGCTGTACGGCTGGGAGGGCTGGGAAGAGACAAAGAGCTTGGAGAAACAACTGTCAGCCCCGAGCAAGGGAGCTTTATTCGGTTTAAAGGCTGGGTTTTGTTCTGGTCACTCTGCTGCTGCTGCCTGGCTGAGACCTTGTGGGGTTGGGAGCAGGGGCAGCTCGGCTGCCCTGTGCCTCTGCTCCAGCCTGGTGAGGAGGGTGCNGAGTTGTGCAGAGCCACAAGGTCCCCCCTGAGCCTCCTTTTCTCCAGGCTGAGCCCCCCTGGCTCTCCTGTGACCTCGGGGACAACTCTCAGGGCAAAATATCCTGGCCCTGGCCCGGCCCTGCTGAGCTGCAGCCTTGTCTCAACTCCCTCCTAAAGTCAAGCCCTGCTTAGTGACACACGAGGGCCACCCCAGCACCTCCCTCTGCCTCAGCCCTCCAGAAACAACTGCTGTGGGTAGAGAGGGAGGGGGCAGCTGGGAGCACCCCAGTAAATTTCATCTCTCCCTCATGTTAAGTGTAGTAGCCTGATTTATTTCTCCTTGCAATCCAAACAATGCCAGCTTTGGTCCCAAAACAGTAGTGAGATTTCTCCCCCCTCCAGCTGGAAAAAAAAAGGAAAATACTATAAATCCCTCCCCGAGCTGATTGATGGAGCATTCATGAAGAATTTATATTGCAAAGGATTTTATTAAATTAAACTTGAAAAGCCTCTTGATTCCTGAGGTTCAGTCCTGGAGCCAGAGCTCTCGTAAAACTGGATGGAGCAGGCAGAGGGAATGGCTGAGGTGACACTGCAGCTGATGGGACCATCCAAATCCAGAGCATTTGTCACTGGGATGTGTTCCAGGCTGAGGCTTGGAAAATTACTCCATGAAAAATGTGCGTTAACAAGAGCCATGAAATATCTGCCTCAAAGCCAGGTGAGTGATGAGATGGGGGATCTGTTAGTGCTGGGCATTCCTCACCCATTCCTGGCCATTCCTCACTGGCCAAAAAGGGACACAGAGCCAGAAATCCTTTGGAGAACAAGTTTAAGGTTGTTTCTACTCAAATAATTGAACGGGGGAAGAGGCAGGATGGATTTAAAAGCTGCCCCTCTAAAAGCAGGACAAGCCCTGCATGGGCATCACCAGCGCACAGCATTCCCTGGGGGAAAAATAACACCACCAGGGTTCACATGGATTCCTCCCAGTTGTATTTCCAAGCTGGAAGCAGCTTGGACTTGAGTGCAAAGCTGGAATTGTGGGTGTGATGTGGGTGTGAGCTCGCTCCAGCCTGCTCTGCGAGGGCTCCGTGGAGCAACATTCCCAAGGTCAGCACGGACACCTTGGGAGGAGCCCTCGAGGTGCTGCCCCTCTCCCCCAGCTCCAGCAGGGCCCTGCTCCTCATCCCAACCCCTTTTCCTGCAACCTCAGTGAGCCCTGAGTGCTCCCAAACCCCGGGCTCTGCTCCTCCAGCTGTTCTGCAGCCAGAGAGGCAGCTCCACATGGAGACAACCCCAGCATACGGACCCTGGGATTTGGCCTTTCCTCCTTTACCCTCTCCATCCTCCATTCCTGGCAGAGGATGCACGGGATTGTCAGCACGGAGACATTCCTCACATGCACAACAAGAGGCAGCCAGAGCCAAGGAATTCTTGGTGCATTCCTGTAAATTTGCACAGCTCAGCTCCAGCCGGGGCTGATGGATCGGAAGGGACTTGGAGCAGCAAAGCACACAGGGCTCGGTGTTAAAATGTGACAGTTTGTGGCCCTTTGGTACAAGGAAATTCACATTTATTATTTCAGAGCTGCGGCCACAATTCCCAAACGCCTCCAGCTGCTGCTCCATACGAGCACTGTGGCTTCAAAGGAGGAGCTGATTGTTTTCCCTTCATCATCCCTCAGAGTCCTGTCAGAGCCTTCCCACAGCACCTGCTGCTGCCCAGGGAAATGAAGGCATCTCCAAAATGTTACTGGAATTCTCCTGCCTCAGCTCCCACCTGGGAGAAGTGGTGACTCCAGAGCCATCCCCACATGGGATGTGTGGAGCAGGCCCAGGGAACAGAACAGGTGTGTCTGGGTCCCTTCCAACTCAGGATATTCCGTGATTCTGTTCCTCTCAGGATTTATCAACAAAGTCCTGGTTATCTCACAAGGAAGTTCTTGGCAGCTCCCATTTCCAGCCCAGGCTCGTTCTCTTTTCCCTTCCTCAATGGACAAAAGCAGTCAACTGGATTTAGTTTTCCATGATCAAAGAAAAAACATTCCAGCTCCCAGCTAGAGCTCAGGTTTTATGTAGATTTTCTCTTCCTTCCCTTCCTTCATTGCAGCATAACGAGCCAGGACAAAGAGATAGTCACTGAGCCTGGAAAGCAAGGGAAAAGCAGGAAAACCAGGGATCTTATTCCAGAAGAGAAGCTTCTTGAGAAGCAAACTCCCCCAGTTTTATCCCCAGAACTAAGGGAATGCTTCAGTAGGACAGAGCAAGGGTTTGGGGTTTTATTTTTTTTACCTGTTTAAATACTTGGCCACGTTTGGATCTGCTTCCCCTGCTTGGACTAAAGGGACCACGCTGGGAAAAGCAGAGGGAAATGTTGAACTTTCCAGCTCTGAGTGCACGAAGGGCTGCAGTTTGCTGGAGCCTCTCCCCACCCCAAATCTCCCCTGGGGTCCCCACTCTGACTCCCCCAGCACCTGTGAAGGATCTCTGCTTCCCAGAGGGATCTGGGAGGGGTAAATGATGCCAGTAATGTTTGTGTCTGTCCTGGAGGCCCCCAGCTCTGCTCCCCCAAGGATACTCATCCATGGGGATCACTGAACAGAGAGAGACCCTTTACAAGGGCCTGGAGTCACAGGACAAGAGGGAATGGCCTCAAACAGCCAGAGGGCAGGGTTAGATGGGATATTGGGAAGGAATTCTTCCCTGTGATGGTGGGGAGACCCTGGCACAGGGTGCCCAGAGAAGCTGTGGCTGCCCCATCCCTGAAAGTGTCCAAGGCCAGGTTGGACGGGGCTGCAGAATCCCAAGAGGTTTGGTTTGGATGACCCAGCTGAGGGGAAGGAAGAACAGGTCCTGGAATTGGACTAAACAAACAAAAGCTTGGCTTGAGCCCCAAGCCCAGCCCAGGCCTGGCTGCTGGCTCCCAGTGCCCTGGTTTGCTGTCACTGGGGTGTCCCCACCCCCTTTCCTCCCAGCACAGCACTCACCACCTCTCAGCCCTGCGGCACACGGCTCGGGAGAAGTGGAGAGCAGCACTGCTCCTGCCTCCGGACTGGAACAGCAAGGAACCACCACTCAGAGCCTGCTCCAACAGGGACAGCCCCCCCTCCCCTCCCTGCGAGGGCTCAGCACCTCTCACACCCGTGGAACTGATCCCTGTGCCGTGGCCGGGCAAGGGAGGGACGTCCCAGTGCAGCAGCGTGGGGAAATGGAACTCCCAGCTCCTTGTCTCTGCTTTTCTCTTGGCATTTGCCCATGGAATAGCAGCCTCCCAGCCTGTTTTCCCATGGCAAGCGGTGGGGCAGGGGTACTGCAAGGAAGGGAGGGGCACAGGCAGCACCTACGGGCAGGATGAAGGCCCTGAGGGGAGGGAGCTGCTCTGAGTAACTGTCAATCCACTGCTCCAGCTCCAGGACGGGCTTCTCGCTGAAAGATGTTCGTTCTACAGAGGGGAAAGAAGAATTCAGCTAAAAAAAAGTGATTCAGTCAACAAGTTGAATTCTAATTTTGCTTTCTTGCATCAGCAAGTCCTAAGAAACCCAACACACCCCTCAGCATCCCACCACCATCACCACCACCCACTCCAGGCTGTGCCCAAGACCTGCCATCCCAGGGAAGGCAACACTTACTCCTGTGAGCCTCCCTGGCCGAGGAGAGTGGCGTGGCGAGGTTGGAGCCCACGTCCTGCAGCATGCACTGCACCTGGACAGAAATCACAGCTGCTGTCACTCCCAGCCATGGCTTTCTGCATTCCTGTGCTCAGCAGAGCTAATCAGCCAAACTCACGGGCTGCCCAGGCAGGACCTGTGTCACTGCTGGGCCCACAGGGTTGGTTTGTGCCCCAATTTCACACCTGTGACAACAAAACTCATGTCCATAACATGGATCTGATCTCAGAATACACTTAGAAATGAGTCTGTCTGCCCACAACTAATCACTTGGTCTACCAGTTTCCTTCTTGGTTAAAGGGACTTACCTCTTAGAGAGCAATCAAAGGAGTTTTAAAGATTTATATATTGAAATACTAAATGTATTGCACTCCTCTGTGTCAGTGCAGCTAAAATTAAGGAGTTCATGTTTTAATAGCACAGATAAGGGACTGCACTGGGTGAAGATTATCATTAATACTCACTTTATGAAGCTGATCAACAAACGTGTGGCCCTTTTCACTGCTGAACTCACCAGCCAGCCTTGGTTAGGGAAAAAAAACCAGAACAGAGTTAGCTGGGAATGAAGAAATCATTAACAAATACGATTTTTCATACGATTTGGATACTCCCAGCCGGTCCTTACCCGATGGCCGAGCTCAGCTCGTCCGTGGCTCCCAGGGCCTCGAAGATCCGGTCGCCCTTCGGCCGCCGCTCCCCGGTGAAGGTGCTGGAGAATCCTTTGGGAAAGGCGGGAGGCGCTCAGGGCCCGGGAGCTCTGCCCGCGGCCCCCGGGGCCCCCCGGGCTCTACCTGAGTCTCCCGTCCTCGTGTAGATCCTCGGGGCCCGCTCGGGAGCGGCGCGGTCGGGGCTGCGGAAGCACAAACCGTGAGGGGACACCGGGGGGGACAGGGGACAGCGTGAGGGAGGGGACACAGCGTGAGGGGAGAAATGACACCGTGAGGGGGGGAAATGACACCGTGAGGGAGTCCCGTTCCTCCCACGCTCACCTGCCCGCCCCGCTCCGCCACCGCCGCCCCGCCATCNCCGCCCGCCGCCACATCCCTCCGGGCCGCCGTCGCCGCGCCCTGACCCTGCGCGGCCACCGTCCCGCCCTCAGCCCACGCGCTCACCCCAGCGCCGCACCACCCCGCAACGCCGCCTTCCCATTGGCCGTCCGCAAGTCCCGCCCCCGTGCAGAGCTCTCCTATTGGCTGAACGCAGAGAGGCGGGGCAGGGCGCGGCCCCGATTGGTGGGCGGGGCTGTCAGTCGGCGCGGGCCGTGGGGCAGCGGCGATGTGGGCGCGGGCTGTGGCGGTGTCGGCGCCGGGGAAGGTGATCCTGCACGGGGAGCACGCCGTGGTGCTGGGCAAGGTGAGGGCACGCCGGGCAAAGTAAGGGGTGCCCAGCTCGGTAAGGGCTGTCCGGTCCCGCTGACCCCCGTTCTCCGCCCGCAGGTGGCCCTGGCCGTGGCGCTGGACCTGCGGACGTTTCTCCGCCTGCGGCCCGGCGCTGAGGGCCGGCTGAGCGTCTCCCTGCCCGGCGTCGGCGTCCGGAGGAGCTGGGACACCCCGGGCCTCCGGGCCCTGCGGGGGCGGATCGCAGGCAAGGGCCGGGGGGAGCAGGCGCTGCCCCGGCGGAGTGAGGGGCTCTCGGCGCTGCTCGGTGCCTTCTGCACCCCGGTGACCCTGCTGGGACAGCCCCCCACCCCCATGAGGTGACCTTGCAGGACCCCCGCGGGGTGACCCTGCAGGCACCCCCGTGGGGTTATTTGTCCCCCCTGCAGCGTTTCAGGGCCTCGCTGTCTCTGACTCCGCTCAGTGTGCGTTTCACTGACCTCTCAGTTATTTACGTCCCCCATGTGCTCCTTGTGACCCCGCTGATGCTCGGGTGTCCGTGTGTGGCCCTGTCCCCTCCTGTTTTGGGTTCCAGGGACTTGTTCCTGTGCTTCTGTGACACAGGCAGGAGCCAGCCTGGGTGCACATCCCAGTGCGATGCTGGTGGGGGCCGAACAGGAGCCTCTCTGAAGCTGCTCAGAGCTGGGGGCTCCTGAGGAAGTCAGGGATACAGGGCCTGTTTTCCTGCCTGTCTGGCCCACACCAGCCCTCACTGGAATTTCTGCAGCACCTTGTACTGGGGCTGGAGCCCCAGGATATCCCAGTTCCAAAATCCACGTTCTTTAATGAAGAGTTTGTAGCTTGCCAAGTTTTCCGTAGTAATTATGGATGGATGCACTGGGAGGTGTAGGCAGGGAAACAGCTGCAGGTGTGGAGTGTGGAAACACTGGGATTTCAGAGTGGCTGGTGGAGATTTTGCTTTTATTTTATCACCAATCCTCAGGTAGAACCTGGAATTGGCTCCAGCTGTTTCTGCCTACTGTAACAGAAAGTTTTGTTGTAAATACTGCTCTCGGTGTAACAATTCCCTCGTTTCTAAGTCTTTAAACTCTCCCCTGCTTGCTTCCATAGCTGACTTTGATGAATCCAAGTCCCCCAGCATAGAACAGCTGGATGCACTGAGGGAGTTTGCTGGAATTGCTGCTGGAGCCTCAGCTCCAGAGAGCCTTGCTACTCTTGCCTTCCTGTATATGTGCCTGGCTATTTCTGCTAAGTATGGGTAAGGCTCTCCTCCTGCCCCAAAATTTTGGTGGTGGGTGGGTGCCCCAGAGCTGGGAGTCTCTGCTCTTATTTCATTTTGAGGGCTGAAACCAGAACAGGTCATGCCACAGTCACAACACAGACACCCCTCCCTCCAGCAGGCAGCTCCTGTCATCCTGACTTAGGCTGGAAAAACAGAAATAAAGTGTGAATTTGTTGTCTGAACTAAGTCTGATCTCTTTATGGGCTGAATCTCCCTAAAACTGTGAGAACTCGGGGCTGTTCCAGTTCCCAGCCTTGCCCAGCACCGTTGATGATCTCGGTGTGACTGGATGGGTGCTCAGGGCAGTGTCAGAAACCAAAGCAGAGCCCAATTTCCATATTCTCATCCCAGAAATCAAAGATTAAAGAACTGGGACGTGCAGCTGGGTCGTGGTTTCCCTGCAGTCTCAGGGTGGCACTGGAACTGTCACTCAGCAGCACTGCAAAGCTCCTGGGTTTGATTTTGGGGTCTGTGACACAACCCAGGTGTGTTCAGTGGAGCAAAGGGACGTGGATATGTCCGTGTTCTAGCTTCCCCACCACCTGTTGCTCCAGTGGGACGTGGCTGTGAAATTACAGATTTGGGATGTTTGCACTTTGTTCAGAAATATGTTTAAAATCCAGTTTACAGCAATCTCTGAAGGGGCTCTTTATGGTGCTGTCCAGGTATTTAGTTACCAAATTCCCCTGCTAGCAGCCTGACAAGCTGTGCCAATCGTGGATCCAGTTCAGGAAGGCTTTATTCCAGCACAGTGGCTTGGCCAGGCTGCTCCATTTGGGAATGAGCCCTCCTGCAGCCCCCGTGTGTCAGATGCATGTGCTGATGTTGCCAGTTTTCACCCAGCTTTCCCTGTGATCAGCCCTAACTGGCCTCCTTTGCCTTTGAAATGTTGTCTGGAGGTGGAACTGGGAGTGGTTGTGTCACTCCCTGTGTGTCTGTGTTCCAGGGATGTTCCCAGCCTGGATATCGTGGTGTGGTCGGAGCTGCCCACGGGAGCAGGGCTGGGATCCAGCGCTGCCTATGCTGTGTGCCTGGCTGCAGCCCTGCTCATGGTGTGTGGAGCCATCTCCTGCCCGCTGCAGGAGGGAGAATCCACAGCCAGGTGAGGAATTCCAGCCTGGGATGCACAGCTCTGCTCCCTGTGCCCCATTTTTCCTTTTACCTGCACCAATTCTGGCGCTGTCACCTCTTCTGGTCTCTCTTGGCTGTGACCACAAGTGACACCCTGAGCCCACCTCCTGTCCCTGCCCAGTGTTTCCAGCCTTGTCCCAGAGTGTAAAACTCCTCCTGTTTCCCTTGTCTAGTGTCAGATGAACACACCTGAAAAGGGGGGAAAAAAGCTTTATTTTTTCAATCGAGTAAACCACTGAAATTTTTCAACCTCAATTTCCTGTCTCTGAGCATCTTCCAGGTTTTGCTTTGAGTCCTTGAGGATCCTTTCTGTTGTTTATTTTTTTTTTTTGCATTTCCCATGAATTTATTTCTGCATGTGCTGCACTTCCTCCTGATCTCCTGCCTGCCTTTCCCTTTTATCAGTACCTGGTGAAAGAGAGTTTCTTTCCTTCTACCCTTGGAGTTCACCTTTGGAAGCCTGGGGTGCTGTGCCCCCATGTGAGAGGGGGCTCTGTTTGAAGCTGTTGAAAATCAAAGCTGGAGGGGCAGAACCTCTGTTGTGTGGGATTTTGTGTGGGGCTGAGAGTGAGACAGAAAAGAGGGTGGTTCTGTGTTCTGCTCCTGAACCAGAATTTGCAGCCTGACCCAGAAACAGGTTCTTGTTGGGAGCACTTTGTCCCCTTGTGCTCGAGCAAATCTCCCAAATTGGGAAATGAAAGGGCAGCTCCAAGCGGAGCAGCGAGGATGTCTTCATTCCCTGCTCACCCTCCGTGCCTTCAGCATGGATCCAGCATAATTCCTGCCTTCCAGCTGGTGTGCAGAGAGATGGGGCTGTCAGACTTCAGAAGGGTTTTGCCTGCCGTGGCAAGAAAAGAACAGCGGGGATAGAAAGGCTCCTGTGTCGGGAGGAATCGCAGCCTCTCAAAGAGGATTAAAAACAAGTGGTTTACAGCACTCCTGTTCCTGAGGCTGGTGGTGTGAGCTGTTTGCTGAGTGCTCCCAGATTAAATCCTGGCAGGTGGAATGCAAGGTGTGTGGATGTGGATGAAGACATTCAGCTGAGGCCCAGGGAAGTGGGAGTGAAGGGAAGCGGTTTCCAGATAGCAGGTGGCTCTTGGAATTCCTGCCTTGCCTTGCAAGATGCTGTGAGGCTTTTCCAAAATGTGGATTTGTGCCTCTGCTCCAGCATGGAATATCTGTTGAATGGACTCGTGGTGTGCAGGGAGGGTCAGAGGTGTGTCTTTGTGCTCAGACTGAGAGCAGGATTAGATGGGATATTGGGAATTCCTTCCCAGGAGGGGGTGAGGCCCTGGCACAGGGTGCCCAGAGAAGCTGTGGCTGCCCCATCCCTGGAAATGTCCAAGGCCAGGCTGGACAGGGCTTGCAGCACCCTGGGATAGTGGATGCTGTCCCTGCCCAACCTGTGCCAGGGCCTCACCACCCTCACAGGGAAGAATTTTTTCCTACTATCCAATCTAAAGCTGTCAATCTCTGTCAGCTTTAAGCCATTCCCCATTGTCCTGTCATTCCAGGCCCTTGTAAAAAAGTCTTGTCTCCATTTTTCTTGTAGCCCCTTCAGGCACTGGAATTAGGTGACCCCAAAGCTTCTCCTCTCCAGGCTGAACAATCCCAACTCCCTCAGCCTTTCCAGTGTGTGGTACCACACCGTGTTTGGTGAGGTGGGGATGAGTCTGGACTTGAATCCCATGAAATCTGATCTTCACCAGGTCAGGGCTGGGATCTTCCCCCTGAATCTGCTCCTTCCCTATCCACTGGTTTGGAATGGTTTGTGTTGGAGTCATTTCCTTGCCTTCCAGGTGGACAGAAGAAGAGCTGACACTGATTAACAGCTGGGCCTTCCGAGGGGAGCAGGTGATCCATGGCAATCCGTCAGGTGTGGATAATGCTGTTGGCACCTGGGCTGAACATGTTTGCTCCTTCCAGGGCACAAACTCCCAAACTCAGGTCCCTGTTTTGTCCTGAGCACAGGGAATCCTTCCCTGTCTCACTCAAGTTTGCCCCATCTGGGCCTGGAGCCAGCTGGAATGTTGGGAACTGGCTGCAGGAACACCAGAGCTCTGTCCCCCTGCCCCAGGCAGGTGCCACGGGGCAGAGACCTCGCTGCAAATAACTGATATTTAAACATTCTGCAATGAACAAAGAAACCTAATCCTGTCCCAGGGATAATGCAGGGGGAAAATGCAGTTGGACAGCTGTCATTTAGTTTCAATTAGCAGCGACTTCCCAGTGTTTTGAAAGTGTCCTTGGAGACTGTTAATAATCTTTCTAATGAGACCTAATCGCAGTGGCTCTGTGAGGGTAGGAGCCAAGTGAGACATTCCTTGTGGACAATGAAATTCCATGCTGCAGGATGGCTGCTGACAGCAGTGCACACGTTCAGCCCCTGGAATCCCACGTGCTTGGCTCTGCTGCGGGGAATCGCTGCTGGGTTCTGTTTTTTTTCAGGGAAGATTTCATGCTGACCAAACTCTTCGCCTTTTCAAAAATTATTTGATGTGATCCTGGAGGAGAGGAGAGCAAAGGGAAAGGCCTTGGGTTAAGCATGTCCAGCCAGACCCTCTCATTAAGGCAGCAGGGTGAGGCAGGGCCGTGCTGCTGGAGAACATGGTTCATTTAGCTGGTGTTTCTTGCAATTACTGTCACAGGCTCTGGGTGAGGTTCTGAAGATGAAAGACCTTCTGTGTTATCTCTCAGCTCGCTCTGTACTGAGACAATACATGTATTTTACTTTAGGTGGAGCCCTGAGATACCAAGCAGGAAAAATCACACCATTAAAGAGGTAATATTGGAGTTTAAAAATAACCCTCACACACAGTGGGTGGAACATGTCAGAGAGGCTCTGGGTGGGTGTTGGAGGGTCTGAGGATGATGGGAGATGGCTGGAGTGTGGGAAGGGCTCTGCAGCTCCATTTTGGGTGTGGGCAGCCTCAGTTGTTGGGGTGGATGGGGGCAATGAAACGTTTGGTCATTATCTGACATTAGATGAACACAGCACGAAGGATCAATATTAATTTCATGGCATTATGGGCAGCAGGAATGGATCTGCTCCTGGCAGCAAATGACATTGTGGGGAGGGGGAACTTTGTGCTTACCTGGTGGTGGGAAAACCCATTGGCAGAGAGAAATCCGGGTCCTGTGTGTTCCCTCTGCCTCCTGCCAGAGAAGTATAATCTGACTCCATTAAAATCTTTCACAGTGCATGAAATTGCTCTATTAGCAGTTAATGGCCACTGCTGGCTACCCTTGTAGAGAGCATTTCAAAGGAAAAAATTTGCTTGAAAAACATGGATTTCAGTAAATACATTACAGTCCTATTTATAGCTCTAGTACAGTTGTTCCTTGTATCCAGGAGGAGCCAGCCTGAACCCAGCCAGCACTGAAGCACCTGCTTAAGTTTTGTAAAATGAATGGGACTCCTTATCTTGGGTTCATACTCAAAGAGGCCTTTTGAGGCAGAATAAGCCTCAAAACAGCCTTGGGGACTGGGAAGGAGAGAGGCCAGGAGATGTTCCCTGCCCATGGCAGGGGATTGGAATGAGATGAGCTTTAAGGTCCCTTCCGATCCAAAGTGCTCTGGGATTCTCTGTCTCCTGTTGCTTCCAGGGTGCCCACTCTGAGGATCTTGCTGACCAACACCAAAGTCCCTCGGAGCACCAAGGTCTTGGTGGCTGGTGTCAAGGAGAAGATCCTGAAGGTGCAGGTGGTTGTGGGATGGAGATGTGGGGGATAACCTTTGGGAAATAACCCCCATGTGGGACTGCAGGTCCCACAGGGATCTCTTGGGAGATCCCTCCTGTGGCCACTGTCTCCCAGCTGCCTGGGAATGGGGGTTCAGCTCATCTCCTCCTTTCCTCCAGTTTAACAGGAGTTAAAATCACCAGTTTTCAACCATGAAAAGAGCAGTTCCTTCCTCTGGCCTGTTTCCTTCTCTTCCTCCCTTTTCTGCAGGCAGGAGCAGGTTACCATCGCCCTGCTCTGGGAATGAGTGAGGAATTGCCCAGCTCAAAGAGACTGGGACCACTTTCCTCACAGAGGTATTGGACGAGCAGCAAGCAGGCACCTCACATCCCTCCTTCCCCCTTTCCAGTTGCCTGCCATAATGAACCCGGTGCTGGACTCCATCGATGCCATTTCTCAGGAGTGCCAAAGTGTTCTGGAAGCGATGCCTGCAAATCCATCACCGGAGCATTACCCTGTGCTGGAGGTAAGGGGCTTGCTCGCCAGTATTTTTAGCCACTGTTACTGCTGAACATCAAAATGTCATTTAAAGAACATTAGGTCTGAAAAAAAAAAAAGGCGATAGCAGGAAATGTTCAGTTCCGAGCGAAACCGTGGTCTGGGTGTGCTGCTTTTAATGCCCTTCCTGGAGCCAGGAGACAGAAGCTGCTGCTGCTGCTGCTGCCTCTCCCCAGCTGTGTGCAGGGCTGGGCTCTGGGGACCTGTGGCTCTGGAGGGTTTGTTTCTCTTACAGTGAGTGATCTCTGTGCCACGGCTCTGGCAGTCGCTGCCTGTGAAGCAACTGCTCTGTCACTGCCAGGGCTGGGGTGAGGAGAGAGCCCAGGGCCACTGGTTTGTGATGGACTGACTGGTTCCCAGCCAGCTCCCGGCGCTCCACACTCATCCTGGCTCTGGAGAGCCACAGACAGAGCTGTGCCCAGAGCTGACCTGACATTGATGCACGAGGTGCACACAAAGATCTGTTTGTCTTGGCTTTGCTCAAAGACCAGAGGCTGGGGAGGGGGGGTGGAACAGGCTTCCGAGTGGAAGAAGTGCTGAGAGTGCTGTAATGCTGCTCCATGACACCGTGGGGGAGGGATGTGTGGCCGTGTCCCAGCTGAGGCAAAGCTGGCCTGGCCCTGGGAGCCAACTTGGACGCTCAGGAACAATTTGGTACCAGTCCTTGTTGGCATCTGGATGCCTCCCCTTGGCTCTCAGGAGGACCTCTGCTTGTCCTTGCTCTTGCTCTGGGTTGTTCCCACGGGATTCGTGGCAAGAGTCCTGCTCCCTTTGCACCAGGGGGATGGTGGGATTCTGGACCCACCGGGATGAGCTGAGCTGCCATCAGCTGGGGGAAGTCTGCAGTCTGATCACAGCACAACTTCACACAACTCCTCATCTTAATTCCACATCCCCAGGCTGTAAGAAGTGTCGGGGGACAGGGAAGAGGGGGGCATAATTTGAGCTGTGCTTTGAGATCCTCACATGGAAAATGCCAAAGCATCCTTGTGTCCCACACCCGGGAAGCAGCACTGCAGCGAGCAGGTTCCTGTCTTGAATCTTGTTATTTTGTCTTGTGCTTGAAGAGCCCACGGAGGCCCAGCTGATTAGATGCAGCACATATATATAAAAATATATCTTTTGGGCTGTTTCTGAAATGTGCAGCTCTGGCCAGCGCTGTATTTGAACCATGGAACTAGTCTAGTGTGTCATAAGCTGTCATCGGATTCCTGGCAGATTTTGGATCAGGAGATGACAGGTGTCTTGGATCATCACAGGCAGTGCTGTGCCCTCACTCAGGCATATAAAGAGGCCTCTGGATGGATGTGTGTCCTGCCCAGCCTGGAATGGGTGGTGGCTGAGCTCTGCCTGCTGCCAGCTCCTTCTTCTTCCCACAGTTCCTTAAACACCCGGCAGAAATGCTCTGGAGGGGGGAGAGGGATTCTTTCTGCAGTGCCCCTCCTGTGTGGTGCTGGCAGGATTCCTGGGTGGAGCTGAGGGAGGGGATGTGGCTGACACTGCCCTGCTGCTCCCTGTGCACAGAGTCCCTCCCGGCTCACCGGGAGCTGCAGGCAGGGAAGTGCTCAGTGCTGCTTGCTGGGGGAGGGAGCACAGGGCTGCTCTTAGGGAGCCTCTCTGGGGCTGGTCCTGTCCTGGCTGGCTCCTGGCTTGTGACACCCTCTGGGAAGAGCCACCACATGCTTTGGAAGTGGTGGAGTTGGGCTGTCAGACCAGTGTTGCTGAGATAACCTTCCTCCAGAGCCGGTGCTGACGGGCTGGGAGGGCCCTGTGGTGCCCAGGGAGCCAGTGTCTGCTCCTGGCCCTGCTCCAAGCACATGCCAGTCCCTTCCCTCTGCTCCTGGATTCCTCACCTGTCCTGCTCAGAGGGGAGAAGCTGTAACTTCCACTTCTGTGTGGTGTTGTCCATTCCTTGGGCTGTTTGGAGCTTGCTGCTGGGGCAGCTTTCTCCGGGAGCAGTGGGTCTGGCTGGCTGGGAAGCGTGGCAGGGATGCTCCCACAGCTCTGCCAGGAGGGTGGGCTCACTCAGGGAGGGTCCTGTGCTGCTCCCAGAGGGAAGGACCCTCTCGACCCCACTTGAGCTGGGTGCCAGATTGCTGGCATGGTGCTGCCGAGAGGTTCCTTGGCTCCCAGCCCAGGCCCTACCTGTGAGGAGGGAGGAGTGCTGCACAGAGCAAACAAGGGGAGGTCCCTCCGTGTCACCTCTCCAGCAGTGCCTCGGCCGTGTCAGAAGTCCCTGGATTTGGCTTTGCTGGATGGATTGCAGGACAGGGCAGGGTGACAGCCAGGAATGAGAGCTGCTGGCTCGGTGCCCTTCCCAGGGCCGGCGAGGGGCCTTGCACAGCCTCCTGCTCAGCACTGGAGTGACAGGGCAGAGGAGAAGCGGTCGGGAGGCATCGGAGAGCTCTGGAATAAATTCCTGCTGGCAGCTTGGAGTGATCAGGATTTTCTTGGGAGGTGCCAGATCTGTTGTACCCCTGTCACTCTGCAAGTCGTGATGGGGGACAGGGGCACATGAGCAGCCCAGAGCTCACACTCTGGCCTGACCTTGCTCCTGGTGCTGGTGGCCAAATTTCTGCAGAAATGAGGTGGCTGTGAAGGGTGGGAAGGCAGGGCTGTCACTGCTGTAAAGATCTCGTTATGTGCTCATCTCCTCTCTTTGTGGTTGCTTTTAGGAGTTCTTTGACATAAACCAACACCACCTAAATGTGCTCGGAGTGGGCCACCCCTCCCTGGACAGGCTGTGCCAGGTGACAGCATCCCACAGCCTGCACAGCAAACTGACCGGGGCTGGTGGGGGTGGCTGTGGCATCACCCTGCTGCCACCAGGTCAGTAACAGCCCCTTGGGCATCCTCCTCTTCCTCGCAGCCCTGGGGGGGTCAGGTTTGGGAGCCGAGGAATCACTGCCAGCCCTGGTCTGGCTCTGGAGGGATGGGTGGGATGTGTCCCAGCACTGCCTGGCACTGTGGGTTGCAGTGTGTCACCCAGGGCCGATTCAGAGTGCTCATTTATGTGTGTCAGCCCCTGAGGGCACTGGCCCCGTGCCAGGGGCTGTGTTTGGAGGAGCCATGGCCCTTTCCCTCTCCCTGCAGTGGCCGAGCTGACTCGCTGGCTGCTCTTGCCTTGCTCTTGGCAGACACCTCCCCGCTGGCCGTGGAAGCAGCCAAGCAAGACTTGTGTGCCTGTGGATTTGAATGCTGGGAGACCAAGATCGGGGCCCCCGGGGTGACCCTGCACTCCTGCTCCTCTCTGAGTGCCCAAGTGCTGCACGCGCTCGCCCAGAGCTGAGCTGCTGCCTCTGGCAGGACTGAGCCCTTGGCACCACGTCCTCGGAGATTTGTGTGCCCAGATGCCTGGAAACTTCTTTCCCCTCTCCCATGTGGCTGAGGGGCTCCAGATGTGGGTATGGAGCCAGTTTGGGGCCTGGTGTCACTGGGATTTGGGACGTGGGAGCACCTGCCCAGTGGTGTTGGACCAAGGCTCTAGAATTCCTGGTTTGCATTTCCTTCCTCAACTGCTATGCTAATCCCAAGGGGCAGGAGGAGAGGGGCTTGGCTGGATTCCAGGGTGGATAATGACACTTTGCTGCTTCAGATGCATGTGGTGTCTCCTCCTTCATCCCTGGTGTCCCGTGGGGGCTGGCAAGGTGGATGTGCATGGTGCTTTGACATTTTTGGGTGAAGAGCATCTTTGGCAGCTCATGGCTTGATGCTCAGGTCTCTCTTTCTTCTGGACTACAATTCCCAATGAAGAGCAAACCTTTAATGCAGCTCTTACCTGCTATTAATTAAAGTGTTGGGTAATTAAAATGCAAGATAAAGCACAATTCTAGTGAAATTACTGGTTTTCACTCTTTCCCATAATCTCTGCCTGGGCTGATAAGCAGAGTCCTGTAGTCAGGCTCTTTTTATTGACATGCTCAAGGTCTGGCTCAAACAGCACCTGCAAGGAGGGCAGCTCCAGGCCAAGGGCAGGCTTAAAATTCCTCCTTGTAAAAGCTGTTCTCTCACACTTCAGTCTTGAACCAGCACATCCCTGACCCTGCCTGGTGTTGGGTTTACTTTGGTGTAATTAAGGAGGGGAAAGAAACCCAAACCGCGTCCTCAAAAGCTCGCCGTAAGTTGCAGTTGACAAACTCTAAAACCTAAATGCATTTAGACTTATTACACAAATGTAAATGCATTTTTTACTCCTGAAATTTTAATAAGCTGTGCCACAGAACGAAAGGGAAGTGGCTGAGGCCAGAATCTCTGGGAGTCATGAGCTGACTCTGAGGGACTGTGGTCTCTGCAGTACCTGCCAAAGGGGTTTTATCATCGCTCTGTTTGTCTGGGGTGGGTTTTTTAAGTGGGTTTTTAAGTGTAGCTGCATTCAAGAATCACTTCACTCAAAGCTGAGTAATGAATTGGCAGAGGTGGGGAACTTGCCTTCCCTTTCCAGCCCAGGGCTGAAAAAATCAAGTATGAGAAGCTGAGATGTTCTAGCTCTAAACTCCCAGCATCATGGTGACCAGCTTTAGTTCCCTGATCCCATGTAAAACTGTCTCTGGTTTTAATAAATCCACGTTTTTTTTATGTGCAAAGTGTTCTTTGATAATTATGCTGGATACAAAAGGAAAAAAGCACCTTACACTGCTTCAGGAAAGCAGGTCTCAGATGCTGCCTTTCTACATGTCTAATTACAATTCCAATTTGCATCTGAGAGCGGCTTTACACTAATCACAAGTCAGAAAGGCTGATAAATAATTTACCATTTTCTAATACAGTGTAATCAATGTGAGGATCTGGGAGCGTGTTGACTTTAACCACTTACACGTGTCTACTTTGTGATGTTGGCACAAAGAGATGCCAGATCCAGCACTGGGAACTTCCCTTCGAAACAGCACGTCTGGGGCTGAGCCTCGTTGGCTCTGAGGGCTGGGGGCCAGAACTGAGGGGAAATTCACAGAATCCCAGGATCATTTGGGTGGGGAAAGCTCTCCAAGGTCATCGAGTCCAACCTGTGACCAATCCCCACCTTGTCACCCAGCCCAGAACACTGAGTGCCACATCCAGGCTTTCCTTGGACACCTCCAGGGATGGGGACTCCAAACCTCTCTGGGGCAGCCCCTTCCCATGCCTGACCACCCTTTCCATGAGGAAATTCCTCCTGATGTCCAACCTGAACCAGCCACCTCTGCGTGTTTCCTCCAGCAGCACTCATCCTGCTCTGCTCCGTGGTGACATTCCCGGGGCAGGGAGGGTGGTGGCAGTGTCGTGGCAGGAGGGTGACCCATACTGGGGTCTGTGGGAAGGGCCCTGGTCCAGGGTGACACAGGGCACTGCTGGGATCTGCCTTCCCTGTGCCACAGGGACCAGAACTGCCGAAGTCAGCAGCTGGAGCCAGTCCCAGTCTGTTGGAAGTGAGCACAGATTTCACATCCATCTGTGAGCACGGGAGTGCCCATTCCGTCCTTTCCAAACTCCTCCTTCACCAGCTCCATCAAAGGCTTTGCAGGGGCATTGCTACACCCAGCAGGATAACCCGAGGAATGGCTGGGATGTTCCCGACCCCACTTTCCACACGGGAATCACCCCTTCACTTCCACCACGTTACAACCTCCTGCTGTGACTCCCTGAGCCCTGGCACACACGGACCCCATCCCTGCCCCTCCTCAGCCCGGAGCAGCTGCTGCCACGGGCCTGCTGCCCCACGGGGATGTGGAGTGGGGCAGAATGAGGCACAGCCCTGTCTCTCCCGTGCTTTGCAGCTTTGGGAGCAAATCTGAAGCCTGTGGAGCGTGTTCTCCCCATGGATCACCCCCTCCCCTCCCAGGCCCCCCCGCGGGACGGATGTGCAGCAGGGCAGCGATTGCTGCTGAAGGATTAGCCTGGTAATTTGGCTAATTTTTCTTGAGCTTCATTTTTCACATTACGAGCTCTGCAGAAAGACTAACGAGCCTGGCTTTGCCTCTAATAGCCAGCACAGGGACGGGGAGGGGAGGCTGTGCTCCAGCCTAAAGGAGGGATTGAGGAATTGCAGAGCTCGGGGGTCCGGTGAGAGCTGGGGGTCACCGCTGTTTAGCGACAGCAAAAAGGAAAACACTTCGTATAAAAATACCTTTTAAAATCTTCCTTTTCCTTCGCAGCCAGTGCTCGGGGCAGCATCGCTGCCCGGGTGTCTTTCCCCCATCCCTGGGGAATGTCCCAGTGCTCCAGAGGGCTCCTGCCCTCCCCGGCACGTCCTCCCCTGAGCCGGGACCCCGGCGCTCCCCGGCCGGCCCTGGCAGGCACAGATGGTATTATTGTTTGTTTGCGCTCCGTGTCAGCGGTGCCTTCTTTCTGCTCCGCTGGGTAGATGCTGAGGAGGCAGTGACATTATGGGAGATCACGGAGAGAGCAGGAACAGGGTCAGGGAGAGAGAGGAAATGTCAGCGCGTAGCCACGCGGGGCTGGGGGGCTGNGGGCCCCCCGCCGCTCCCGGGGTCCCTCCTGGGGACAGGGGGTGGCACTGGGACCTCCTGCAGGGCCCAAAGGGTTTGGGGGGTGTGGGGGTCCCTCGGAGCGAGTCGGGACCCCCCCAGAGCCATTTCAAGGGCGATTTGTGCATCTGGCACCTCCCGCTGCTGAAGGGCTCCCTGTCCCCTCTGCCTCCCATCCCCAGGGATTCCGGGGCTCCCCCATTCCCAGAGCTTGTAGGGAGCCCGTCCCTCCTGTCCCCCCCCGTCCCCCCCATCCCTCTCCCCTCCCAGCACGCTGAAGGTTTTGAAAGTTAAGTATTACCGTCTGCTTTGTTGTTGCCTAACTACGACAGACAAATTGAGAACTAGTTGTCAAAATGTCAGTGCACAACAAATCAACATTCAAAATGAGTCTCAGCGCTATGTGGTGTATAATTAAAAAAAAATCCTTTTTAGAAATTTCAGCAAGCGTTGGCTCTGCTTTATATTTGTCTGTGTGATTAATAAAGGCAGCTAATTTTCAGACTTTAAAAACAGCTAGAAAATAGCTCCTAATTACATATTAGGTTCCAAGCGGCCCCCGCTGAGCGAGGCTGGTATTGGTGGGCCAGAGAATTTGGCAGGGGCTTAATTACATTCTGAGCATCATCTAATTTTAGTTAAATGTAATGTAATCAGCAGCAGATGTCTGAAATAAAATATGAATTATGAATATGATGAAATTTCATTCTTGAATAAAAAAGTAATTTGCTATTTAGTTCATTAAAGTCGCAGAGGTTTATTAGGGAGCAGGTACACGGTGTGGCTGGGTTCTATTAAAATGATATTTCAGAGGGAGTAGGAAATTGCATTAAAGGTGCTAAAATATTCCACCAGGATGCTGTGCCGGGTGGGAATGAACGTTTACAAAAATAACAGAGCCTCTGGGCCGGCGCCAGCCCCCGGCTCCGGAGCTTCCGTTTACGCAAGGTGACGTCCCACGGCCAGGGGGGGACCCAGGATGGGCCCTGCACCCCCTCTGGGCTCTCCTCACTGGTGGGCTCAAGTGTTTCCCCTGTTATTTCACAGAATCCCAGGATCATTCAGGTTGGGAAGGATGTCCAGGAGCATCGAGTCCAACCTGTGGCCGATCCCCACCATGTCACCAGCCCAGAGCACTGAGTGCCACGTCCAGTCCTTCCTTGGACACTTCCAAGGATGGGCACTCCAAACCTCCCTGGGCATCCCCTTCCAGTGCCTGACCACCCTTTCCATGAGGAAATTCCTGCTGATGTCCAACGTGACCCTCCCCTGGCACAGATTGAGGCCATGGGGACAAGATGTCCCGGCACACGTTGAGCTGGGCTCCCTGTGCCTTATTCCAGCTTGGCCAGGAAAACGAAGCCTCAATTCTCCCATCAGCTCCGGGACTGTGGTGGATCCTCCCGGGACACCGTCTCCTGGACACTCTCCCTGCAGCATCCTCTGCAGTTTCAGCTCTGAAGTTGAAATTGCTTTTCTCCGTCCCTCAGTGGCCCAGGCTGACAGATAAGCATCTCCTGGCGAGGGAGAAGGATGCCATGTTCATTATTTCCTTGTATTACAGATCCTGTCATTTTAATCCCTCCTGGATGCCGGGCACCAGCTCCGAGCCCTGCCCGCTTCCAGTTTGCTCTCCAAGAAAACCCCGTGGCCGATTCATCCTGCGTGGCAGGAAATCCCAGGGCACATCCCGGCAGGTCCGGTGACGCTCCGGCACGGTGCCGGCGCCGTGGCACAGCCGGGCTGCCACGCTCGCCGGCGTGGGTTCACCGTCCTCCCTCTTCTATTCATCAAGGGCATGACAGCTAAAATTCATTTGAAGATGAAGAAAGTGCCGGCTAATCCTTTCTGGGAGACAGTGATAGACTGGCGGCTCGGGAAGAATTGCACAGCAGTAATGAAATTAGGCTAAAACTGCTGGCGGATAGCAGATAATTGCCCTTGTCTGTCACGAGGAATAACATCTCCCAAATCCAACACAATGATTGTTAAAGTTGCAGGAATTTATTTTATTTATTTTCTGGGCTCCGGCTTGGCTTTCCAAAGGTCTTTCCTAGGAAAATAAAGGAGCGGGAGCGGCGCGCTCACCTCCCGCCTTCCCCGGGCGCTTCCGCCGCCGCGGCAGCTCGTTAGCCCTGACGAAGCAGCATCACCACGATGACAAGGACACCCTGCTGGGGCCACTCCTGGGGACTGGGAGCTGAACCAGCCGGCACAACGAGCTGCTTGGAGGAGCTGCTGGAAGTGCCGGTCCATCCCCAGCTCCCGCTGACCTTCTGGTGCTTTCCAGGAGGAATCCATCCACCAACACCGGGTGCTGCCTGGTGCTGGGGCGGGTCCCGGTGCCACGGTGGCCACACAAGCCCCGGCCCCGTGTCCGGGCTGACCAGCAGCCATTTATTTTGTAATTGATGGGGCGGTGGCGGCCCAGCGCGGGTGAGTGACTGCGCCGGCCGGCGACGGCGATGTTTTATCCGCCGGGGCTGGCACGGGTAATTTACTGCGCCCGGCAATAACATATTTCACTTCCCGTCTCCCAGATGAAGATTACTTGTGTTTGAAAGTGCCTGAACACACACTCAATTCTGCTTAAACGCTCGCAGCCAGCCGAGCGCGGCTCAGCCCCGCGCTGGGGTGGCACTGGGATGAGGATGGGGACAAGGATGGGGACAGGCTGGAGCACAGCCCGCGCTCCCTCTGGAGCCGCTCGCAGCGCTGGGAAAAACCCCCTGCAGCACCCGGCGCAGCGGCTGGAAATATTCCATCCACCTTCCCTGACATTTCGTCTGGCCGGGCGAGGAGCTCCGTGGCATTTCCGAGAGGGGCTGGGGAAAGGTCAGGGGGTGGAAAAGGTTGGCAGGGTCGGCGCTCCCGCCTCATCCCGAGGCTGCTCCTGACGCCCCGGGCAATAGCGGCACAGGCACCACACGGGCTGGATATCCCTTCCAGTGCTGGGAATGCCACGTGCTGTCCTGGGATGCCTGAGCCACCTGAGAGATGAGTCGGCACCGGCAAGGAGGGTTCAGTGTGCGCCCCCAAAAACGCCCTGCGAGAGGCAGGTGTGAGGGCAGGAGCTGGGGCTGCAGGGGTGAGGGGCTCAGAGCCCTGGGGATGCGAGGGGGCCGTGCTGCCAGGGCTGGATCCCACCCAGCTCCTTCCCTCCCCAGCAGCTCTGGGTGGGCTCTGGGCAGAGCCGAGCTGGGGGTGTGGAAGCCCAAGGCTGACCCCGCTGACCCCCTGTGACCCCTGGGCTCCCGGGTAGAGTGCTGGACTCAGTGTTGCCACTGCTGCTGCCGGTGCTGGCACATCCCCAGCGTTCCCGACGCGGCGCTGCCGTTAATGGATGCTGATGTGTCACCCAGCCCATTTGTCTTCATTTGGTGCCAGCCGGCGGCCGCAGGGACGTGCCAGGGCCGGGCACAACGCCCCGGAGCTGCAGCGCTCCCAGCACGGCTCTGCCCAGCCCAGCACCAGGATGGGGGCCTGGCATGGCCAGCACAACCAAAAGTGGGTGTTGATGTCCATTCCCATTCCCAGGGAGAATCCCTGGTCACTTTGCAGGCAGGGACTGCCAGCCTGAGACCCCGGCAGGGCTGGGGACACCTTCCTTGTCTGTGGCACAACCTCTGTGTGCCGGTGTCCCAGGGGAGGTGGGCATGGATTTGGGGGGACTGGCAAGGCAGGGACCAGATGGGCTGGCCCAGAGGTCCCTCCGGCTCCCCATGGGCACCATCATCCTCCCTCAGTGGGGGACAGCACCGCCGCCACCGTGTCCCCCCAGATTCCAGGATGGAACCTCTCCGCTGGAGCTGGGTAATTTCTGATTAAGGATTACTCTACCATCGGCTTCGGTTTGATTGCAGATGTTTTTAATTATATCGTATAAGATCGTATTATGTAATTGCATTTATCTGATTGAAGCCTTAATTGTAGGATTTCATAATGGTTTGACTGGGTAAATACACCGTCGCGTCTGTTGTCCCCCACCGAAAATTAGGTGCTTCATGTCTTTATTGCATTATCCTGGAGAGGAGCTTCAATTGGGAAGGAAGGAATTAGGAGAGAGAGAAGAAAGGAAAGGCGAGTTTGTCATAGGATCGCAGAATCTTGGAATGGTTTGGGTTGGAAGGGACCTTAAGGATCACCTCGTTCCAACTCTGTGCCATGGACAGGGACACCTTCCACTCGACCAGGTTGCTCTCCCATGGACATCTTCTTTTCCCAATCCCAGAGATCGTGGTCCCCTTCCTGGCACAGCCACCTGCGCTCTGGAGGCACCAGCTGCCACCAGAGCTCATCCCAAACATCCCCTCCAGCCAGGCATCCCAGGGGCAGCCACTCATCCAAAAGCAGGTGAGGGATGGCAAAAATTCCTATTTCCATCAGTAACAGTACACAGCAAAATAACTGGAAAGCTCTCCACCTTAATTCCCTAAAAAAAGCATTAATGAGCTGTTGGCAAGGCGGGGGGGGGTTCTGAGCTGCACCTCCCGCCCTCG
>VWZW01003598.1:64006-74280 GCA_013397115.1 Edolisoma coerulescens | reverse complement strand
GGGGGGGGTCTCTGCGCCTCCCCCCGGCCATTAAAGGGAGGTTCGGGGTTTTGTCGGAGCCTTTTTCCCGGCTGTAATCCGCAACATGTGGTTCACACGGAGCCTCCTGGCTAATGGGTTTAGGATTACGGGAATATGCACAAATCCAGCGGCTCGCTGTCACTCCGCTCGGCGCACTAAGGTGATTTCATTAGGATTTAGGTTTAGAGAAAAGTCTCTCTCTCTCTCTCTCTCTCCCCCCACCCCCCCGCCCCTTCTCTCCCCTTAATATTATTTTTATTCAATTACATCAGCAATTCATGAAACTTCAAAGCCGTTTCATCAGCGCAACCCGAACGCTGCTGGATCGCGCTTGAAAGGGGGGAAGAGGAGGAAAACATAAGCTGCTGCTTTAATGGAATTACTGAAAGGGGCTTTTTAATTAAAAACAAAGGTTGGGCTGAGGTCTATCCATAATTCAGTGCCGCTGGATGTAATATCTGCCGGTGGTTTAATTTTAATAAATGTATGTATTATTAACGGTGGGATCCATATTTTCCAAGCCCAAGGAAGGCCCAGCTGTTCCTGCAGGAACGGCTGTCGGTGCCGCGGGGGGCACGAGGGGACACTCGGTGGGACAGGGACAGGGGATGGGGATGGGGATGCTCCCGGTGATCCCCTGGTGCCACAGGAGCTGTCACAGCCCTGAGTTAACTACCAGCAGCACCTGCGTGGGTCATTCAGACAACTCCAGCCCCTCTTTTTGATCATTTCCTCTTAATTAGCCCTTATTAATGAGATGTGACCTCGTCCAGCGAGCTGGTTCCTCGCTGCCATCTGCCTGTCCCGCCCCGGGGTGGGACAGGGCTGTCCCCAAGGCCAAGGGCAGCCGGGTGGCAGCTGAGGGGATGATGACACGCAGAGATCCAGGTGCCACGAGGGATCCTCATCCCTGTGCTGCTCCAGCAGGATGGCACCCACGCCCCACCCCCCACCCCCCCGCCAGCTGCCGCGTGCTAATAAAAACAAATTAACTTGTAGCAGTGTTAATTTTCCCGCATCCATCCATCCCGGCCTCATTACCAGGGCGATCCCAGGAGCCGGGGGTTTGGGCAGATTGTAATGAGGAGCATGCGGTAGTAAAAGTCCTTCTAATAGGATTTATTTACTGTAATTGTGATTCGAGGCACAGTGCCATCCCCGGCCAGCGGGGCGGCGAGGAGGGAGCATGGGGCTGAGGCTGGAGCATGGATGCAACAGAGGAGCCGGAGCTCCCTGAGGGATCTGGGGGGTCCTGCTGGACTTGGAACGCGCAGCAGGAGCTGTCCTGGCGCAGCCACCCCTGTCCCTTGCTCCAGCAGATGCTTCCCGGAGTATGGACACCCCATCCCGCTTCCCAAGCATCCCAGCAGGAGCTGCCGGGCAGGTCGTGTCACCTGGTGCCGCCAGGGATGGGGTCACCCATTTCAGGGTTTCCCACTGGGGCTGGGATTCAGGAGCTGCTTCCATGGCCCCGTGCATGGCACATCCCCATCCTCCTGAGCAGAGGCAGCTCGGGGATTTGGGAGGCGAGGCTGCTCCATGGGATGCTCGGGCAGTGCCGGGGTCACCACTCCTGCTCTGGTTCGGCTTCTGAGCACACGCAGCACTGGCACCCAGATCCCCCTCTCCCAGCTGATCCCAATGCCAGGGCCTGCAGCAGCTCCACTCCCGCTCCAGCACTCATCCCGGACACTTGGAATGCCTCCTCCTGGGGTCCCCAACCCCGCTGGGAGTCCCCGGAGAAGGGAGCAGAGCCGGGAGAGCTTTTCTCTCGCTCACACTTCATTATTGTTGCTAAGGAAACCTCTTCCCAGGATCTCGCCTGGAACATGTCTGCCTCGGCGGGGCCGCACATCCATCTCTCCCAAAGTGCCCTGAGAGCCGGAGCCGGCGCAGACAAAGGCGGGGATGGAGGCGGAGGCTGCTCCGGGACCACCGCTGCGGCTTTGAACCGCCCGGCCCTCATGGAAAAGTTGTCAGGGATCATACAAGACAAAAAAAAAAAAAATCCAGATGGAATTTGGAATTTGCTCCAGTAGGCAGCAGGGCCAGGAGTTTGCAGCTGTGCTCTGAGGGCTGGCACAGTGGTGGGATGAGTGGGAACACCGGGATGGATCATCCCGCTCCCGTTTCAGCCCGTCATTAATTTTGGTTCCCAATTTCTGGAGGGGACTGGTGCTCCCGGCCCTGCATCCCCCCCGTTCCCACTAATGCTTCCCACTGTAGCGAGACGAGTTCCCATCGTTCAGAATGAGCGATTCCCGCATTGATTTGCAGCTTCCTTTTGATGCAGCAAGAATTTATTCCTCGGGAAAGCGCTTTCTGTAGCCATCAGGGATTATTGATGGTGTTGAACTTGCTCGCTGCCCTCTGGATTGCAGCCGGCCCCGGAGCGCTGCGGTGCCCACGGGGTGGTGTTGGGGGACAAGGACGTGCCACTTTTGGGGGGATGCAGCTGGGATCTCCTGGTGTAAGCATTGCTGGGAATCGGGGAAAAATATGAGCAGGGCTGGGATGGCCCCAACAGCAACGTGGTGGACACAGCACCGATCAAACCCGGTGCTGCTGTGGCACCAGCGTGAGCTCATGGCACGTGTGGCTCCGTCCCTTGTCACTGGCCAGGCCATGAGCTCGTTGTGTGTCCCACACAGCTCTGCAAGGCCCCCACAGGGTGGGAGCAGCATCTGAGCATGACTTCCAGGTGGGAGCCACCTGGAATGCCCTGCATGGCACTGCCAGTCCCTTTCTCCAGGTGCTGGTGGCTCCTGCAGCCCCCCAGGGAAGCTCCCAGAGCCTTGGGAGTCCCTGGCCCCAGCGGGGTCCCCTCTCCCTCCTGGACTGGGTGCTCCCAGCAGAGCACAGGTGCTCACAGCAGTGTGCCAGCCCAGTGCCCTGCATCCTCCAGAGCCCTGCACCACAGAGGTGCCTTTTGTCCCACCCTTGCCAAGCCACTACCTCCACTTCTCCTCTTTCCCCCCTACATTCCTCATTAAAGAGAAGACTACAGATTTCCCAAGCCTGTCTCCCGGTTCTATATTGAAAAGGCTAAATGATATGCTGACACCTTAATTACACCCCATTGTCACAATGCAGCGTGGCAGTGGTGTGAGTGATATGAGAAGAAAGGGCTGCGGCGTGCGTGGCAGATCCTTTGATTCGCGCTGGCAGGTTGGGAGCGACACAAACGGGGGCTCGCGCCAGCGTCACCCCCGCGCGCGGCACCGCGGCCCCGCCGGCGTCACCCTGCTGCAGGACGGCTGGTTTGGGGCGCACCGTGGTGGCACTGGCACGGGAACGTCCAAGGCTGCGGGATGTGGTCAAGCCCAGGCGCCGTGGGTGGCCCCAGTCGTCCCAGCCTGTCCCCACTCCGCCCCCGTCCCCACCGAGGGCACGGGAGGCCACGGCTGCCAGCAGCGCCGAGGTTCCCTCCTTGGCAGAGACCCCAGCCAGGCAGAAATGTGCCAATTAAGCACTGGCTGCTGATTAGCGGGGGCTGGGGAATTCGCTGTGCCGGGGGAGCGTCGCCCTTCGCTACGCGCCGTGTTTGGGAAATCGGCGTCACCCGAGCGGTGGCAGCGCTGGCTCCCGGCCATCCCCGCGCCGCCGCGCCTGGGGCTGGCCCCCTCCATCGCCGAGGGGCTGGCAGGCGGTGACAGTGACGGCAGTGGCGGTGGCACGCTGTGCCCAGCTAGAAATAGCCCCCTTCTCCCACTGGTTCCCCTCCAGTGCCTGTTGGCACTGCTGTCACACGGTCGGTGGCTCCACGGCCCCTCGCGGACTTGGCTTTGCCCTGGTGGGTGTTGGGGTCCCCAAGGCTGGGTCGGGGTGCAGACGGAGCCTGGCGGTGCCTTCTGGGGGTCCAGCCAGTGTGGGACCCCTCCAGCTCTGCGGGACCCTGGAGGAGCAGCTCCCTGCCATGGTGGTCTGGCTGTACCCAATAGGAGGGTGCAGGTGACACTCCTGTCCCCCGGGTGCCCCCGCTGTCCCCTTTCCCTGCCATGGCTTGAGGGGATGAGCTTTGCTCCCTGTGCCACCTACCCACAGTCAGGGTCGTGCTTCCCCTTTCTCCTCCTCCTCCTCACACCACTGCTCTGGAAGTGGCAGCAGCGGTGGCGCATGGCCTGTCCCCTGTCCTGTCCCGCACCCAGCGAGGCTGGGAAAGAGGAGAAGGAAGAGCCAGGCAGTGTTTTCGATTAACAAAATGTTGCCTTTCAAAATGACACGATGTGGGAACAGACATCAAACAGGCAGACGGATCGCCCGGCGGAGAGGCACTTCCCCATATGCATCCAGCAAATGCGTTTGTTTTGGAAAACGCCGTCCCAGGGGAGTGCGGGCGGGAGCGGGAGCGTGTTCCAGCAACTGGAAAAGCCTTTGTACGATGCACAGTGGAGCTGCTCACTCGGCTGGGCAGCAGCAGCATGAATCCGGGCACTGCTGGGCTGGGGGCTTCCCCAGGGGGCTCTGTGTCCCTGCTCCCTGTCCCCACTCCCTGTCCCTGCTGCCTCTCACTGTTCTGTGCCCCCATTCCACGTCCCAGCTCTGTGTCCTTGTCCTGTGTCCCAGTCCCACATCCCAACCCTGTGTCCCAGCTGCGTGTTNAATCCCATCCCCAAATCCCCAAATCCCATCCCCAAATCCCCACATCCCGTATCCCTGTCCCATGTCCCCAAATGCCCATGTTCCTGTCCCATGTCCCTGTCCCATGTCCCTGCCCCGTGTCCCTGCCCTGTGCCCCAGCCCTACAGACATTGCTGACTCAAGCCAGTTACTGCAGAGCAGAGGACAGATTTGTGTCCCAGCTCCCTGTGCCATCCTGGACAATGCCGTGCCGTGCCAGGCCGTGCCGGGGGCACACAGACATTCCAGGGCAGTGGGTGCAGACTGGGAGAGCCTCAGGTGGGGCCAGACCCGAGCCGGCACCGCTGGGAAGCATCCAGGAGCCAATTTACATGCAAATGTCCTTATTAATCAAGGACAAGAGGAGGAATGAGCAGAAACCCCCCAGCACAAGGGCAGAGGCTTTTTCACCGGATGCTTTTCAAAGTTGCTAATGAGGCATCAGCAGCTCTTTTCAGAGCCAGATTATTTGCTGTCTGGATTCTCCAGCGATCCCGTCTCCTCCGCTCCCAGCACTGTCCAGCCTGTCCCCAGCCTGTCCCCAGCCCAGCCCGGCTGGAACACCGGGAACCGGAGGAAAACAGGAGCAGGGATGTGGCGGCCCGGGTTGCAGTGGAAGGATAAATCCCCGGGTCTGCAGCGCCCGGGCCGAGCCGTGAGGACCTGAACCTGCTTGGCTGGGTCCTGCCCGGGGGTCACTGTCCCCACGCAGCGTCCCCAGCTGCCCTCACGGGTCCCCATCACCCCTGAGCCATCCCTGCGCCTCCTCCTGCTGGCAGGAGGGCCGTGTCCATCTGGGCGCTGTCCTTGTGTCCCCACACTGCCCGCTGTGGGACAGGGGCCCTGTGGGGGACATGGGGTTCAGCCGCCTCTGTTCCCGGCCCAGCCACCCCGTTCCCGGGGCTCTTCCCCATTTCCCGGCGGCCCCATCCCGCTCCGCCGTGTTTATTCCTGCGCGGGGCTTTGTCTGCTGCCCTTAATCTGATTTCGTGCAGTTCAGGCGTAGGAGCCTTGGGAGGGGAGGGGGAGAGCGAGCCGGGGGGGCTCGAGGGGGGTCTCAGAGGCCCCGCTGCAGCGCCCGGGGGGGAAAACCTCAGTGGGTGCTTTGGGGGGGATCCCTGGGGCTGTATTCCCAATCCGGCTGAGTTTCCTGGTTTCCACCCTGAGATGGAGGGGGTGCAGAGGGACTGGGAAAGTGGGACATGAAGTGGGGTTGCAGGGCACCCTCCCCACCCTCAGCCATCCCTGTGGTCCCCACAGCCCACCCGTGTCCCACTGAGGGACCCCAACCAGCGCATCCCCGGGGGGTGATGCTGTCCCTGTCCCTGCTCCCGGCATTGAAGGGGGATCTGCCAGCTGTGGAGGCAGGAAGGATGTTGGCACCTGGCACAGGGGCTGAATCTGCCTGGACTGAGGGACTGGGGACACTCAGGGCGCTGGGATGCTCAGGGACACTGAGGACACCTGAGGCACTGACCTGGCACTTGCAGGGCAACAGGAATGGCTCTGCCCTCACTGAGGGTCCCATCCCTGCCCTTTGTGCCAGCCTCACCCTCAGGTGCTCGAGAGGAGCCAGGATTTCATGGATAAAACACTGGGACCGCTCCATGGCCATCCTGCTTTCCTTGCCCAGCTCTGCTGCGAGGCAGAGCCAGCATTAAAAACCACTAATAGGACACAAAAGTCATCAAAATAAAATAGACTCGTTGGGGTGACTCCCCCTGCACAAACAAACGCTGCCTGATTCAATTAACGGGGCAGTTAAGCAGATAATATTGTTAAGCAAAGCAAAACAGCCTTTTGATGTGTTAATCATCCTCGTGCCTGGAAAAAGTCACCGAAAGCAAAGAAATCTGGGCCCCAATTTGAGGGGAGGCAGCGACACAGGGATGGCAGGAGCAGGGTCGGGATCCTGGGGTGGGATGGGGATGCAGCAGGGCGGGAGGGGGTGGATGGGGACCCGTGTGCCGGCGCCCACCTTTGCATGTCAACCACGTCCCTGATTTTATTTCGATTTCATTTAACTGAGGCAATTTCTGAGCGGCTCTGGGTCTGTGGCTGCCAGCGCCGGCTGTGTCGTTTCTCTGGAATTTTATGCAATTTCCCAGTGGGAAAGAACCAATATTGGAGATCTCGGGCAAAACCTGCCTCTGGTTTCCTCCAGAAGAATAAAATAAGGTGTGGGGGGGGTGTGTGCGGAGCAGAGTCTGGAGCATCAAGGGGATATTTCAGCCTCGTTGGGTCCTTTGGGTGAACGCTGGAGCGGGCAGGTCCCTGGAGCATTCCCGCCTGCTCCTTCTCAATCCTATCGGGAATCTCAGCCTCGAGAATGGAGGAGGCAGTGAGGCAGAGGGGCTGCATGGAATCTGGGATTGCTCCTCTCCCGGGAATGCTGCAGTGGGCTCAGCCCCACAGGAGGAGCATCCCCGGGAGAGGAACCGCTGCCGGGGCTCCGCGGGCACAGAGCCCTGAGCCCCCTTTTTAGCTCCCCCAGAAATGGGATTTATTTCCCTCTACATTGGGATCTCGGCCCCCAGCCCCCCGGGAGAAGAGCTGGCAGCACCCACCGTCCCCACAGCCCCCGTGGGGACAGGCCCGGTGTCCCCAGAGCCGGGGACGAGCGGTGCCGGGGGACCTGGGGCTGTGGCTGCCGGTGCCGACCATGGGCAGTGCCATAAATCACGGTGACACCTCCTGGGGCGGGATGGGACAATGACAGCGACCATTCGCCTGTGTGACCCCCGCGCCAGGACACAAACGGGGCAGGAGGGGTGGCACGGGGGGGCTGATGGTGGCATCCACGGCAGTCCCTTTGCTGGTGGCACCCTGGGGCCAAGACCCTCGGGGTGATGGTGCTGGGAGTGGGTTTTCCCCCTGGAAGTGATGGGGAAGCTCTGGAGCATCGCCCTGCCCTGGGGCTGGAATGGGGATGGGATGAGGCAGGGACAGGACCCTAGGCATCATCGCTGGGCCCTGCTGTTGAAGCGGCAAAACAAGGTGGATGCCGGGTGCTGGGCTGGAAAAATTGTTGGAAAAAATTGCTCCCGAAGTCAACAGAAAGTTTATTCGAATCATTCCCACTGCAAATTGTGTCTGGAAATGAACTTGTAAGCAGTTCTGGAGCAATTCGCTGATGCCGCAGGAGCCAAAGGCACAGGTTAACAGGATCAAAGGGATCCCATGGGAGTCAGAAATCCCTCCAAGGAGGTCGGGTGGGTGCTGCTCAGCGACAGCCACCTTCCCATCACCCTCCCAGCAGCAGCGATTGAATAATTGATGCAATTTGAATAACGCTGGGATTTGTAACGACGCAGAAACTTGGAGACAAGAAGGCTGTAATCAAAAGCTGATGGTGAACAGTTGTTTCTGTGCAGGTGGGGACGGTGCCCATTGCTCCTCCAGGGCTCTGGGGCTGGATTTTGGGAAGCAAACTGCTCCCACCACAGCACCGTGGCTCCTGCCCTCCACCGAGCTGCGTTTGCTGAATGATTTCTCCTGGAATCACAATGAGTTCAACAATAAATTCTTCCCTGGGTGTCCAGCCAGAGCCCCCCACTCCTGCCCCATCCTCAGGGCTCCCTGGAGATGCTTTGGGGAGCGGGTGATGGAGGAGCAGCATTCCTTTTGGAAAAAGCCAAGGGAGGAGTTTTTCCCGGTGATATATATTAACCCTCACATCCCTCTCTGCCCTCTTGGCTTCAGCTCCAGGACCTTGTGCTGACAACGGGGGGCTGGAGCACTCCCAGCTCCGCTCGGGAACACCGGAGCTGCTCCCGCTCCCGGCTCCGTTTAATCCCCGCGATAAATAACGGCACAAAAGACTTTGTGAAGTTCCCCGAGCCGCGTGTGCCGAGCAGCCTCCAGGCACTGTTTGTGAAGAGAGGTTATTAAATTGATTTTTTGCCTTCCCCTTTACATGCTCAATGAACATTAAAATTAAAGTTCTGCTCAGTCTCCCCCCGGGGCGAGGAGGGGCCGTGGCGCGGCTGAGGTGAGGTGTGCCCACGTGCCAGGAGCCAGAGCAGCTGTGCCACGCTGGAAGGGTGATCCTGGCATCACCCAGGGGTGTGGGATGGGGATCGGTGGGGATGGAGAGCGGGGACCGTGGCCCTGAGTGCTCCCAGGACCAGCAAGGCCAAGGAAATGCTGGGAGCAGGGAGCCAGCCCTGGGTTGAGGAGCAGCTACACCCCTTGAGGGCTGTCACACAGGGGTGGCAGTGCCAGGTTATGGGGTCACTGATGGCTGGAGCCTGCTGGCACGGCGGGGAGGGGGTTACAGGGGGGCCAGGATGGGTGGCTGGACCATGGCTCCACTGCTGGCCCTGCCACTGAGGCACATCTGGCACTGGGGCACATCTGGTGCTGCTCAGGGCAGGCTTTGCAGCATCAGGAGCTCAGGGCACATCTGGGTGCTCTTCAGGGCACATCTGGTGCTGGGGCACATCTGGGAACAGCTCAGGGCAGGTTTTGCAGTGTCAGGAGGGAGGTGAGGGGCGTCTGCAGGAGGTGACAGTCCCCTGTCCTGCCGAGGTCCTGCGGCTTGGCCTGGGGGGGCCCCAAGGAGGCTCCCCACGGCCTCCCCTTCCTCCTCCTCAGCCCCATCGCTCCCCCTCCCACCCCAGCCCCAAGGACTCGAATCATTGCCTAATTTAGAAAAATGACAGGGCGACGGTTTTCCACTGACACAGTCACTACTGAAAATTTACTTCAAGGTTCATTGTTGGCAATGTCAAAAGTGATGAAAACCAATAAAAAGAACCAGCACAGCATGAATGTCTGGGTGACAGCGCGCGGGGGGGGGGGGCCGCCCCAACCCCCCCGCCGCAGCCTGAGCCTGTACAGATAAAAGGTAATTGAAATGTTAGTTCCATTAATATTTCAGCGTGCCCCATATCTGACAGCCGCGCTCCTCACGCGCTCCCAGCCCTGTCTCTTTAGCTGCTGGGGGTGGAGGTTTCCCACAGCCCCAGCCTGGCGTGGGCGTCGGGCAGGGCTGGGTGGCACCGAGCGTGTCCCTGAGTGGCACCTCTGTCCCAGCACGTGGTGCTCACGGTGCGGTCCTGCTCCTGCAAGAGCTTGGAGTCACCCTGGCACCGCTGCCAGGGTTGGGTCAGAGATGGGAGGTGGAGGTTTCTCACAGACCCAGCCTGGCGTGGGCATGGGGCAGGGCTGGGTGACGCTGGCCCATGTGCCCTCGGAGCTGGGGATATTTGGGTATCCCAACAGGATCCCTTGGGATGATGCCCTTGCACCTGCCCCAGCCCCAGCTGCTGTCACAGCCCAGGGTCTCACATCACCCCGGCCACCAAAGCAAACAGAGAGTGTCCCTGAGTGGCTCTGGATGTCCCTGAGTGGCACTGGATGTCCCTGAGTGGCACTGGAGTGGTGTCCCTGCACCACGTGATGCTTACAATGCAGTCCCAGTCCTGCAGGAGATTGGGGTCACCTCATCAGGTCGGGGATGGGCAGAGTCACCATTGGCCACCACTGGCACCTCTCACACCGCGCAGCAGCACAACGCACTCTGGCACACCTCACGCTGGCACTGGCACAGCTCTCGTGGTGCTTGGCACATCTCACAGGGGCACATCTCTCATGGGCACATCTACACGGGCACATCTCTCATGGGCACA
>VWZW01003598.1:46123-59728 GCA_013397115.1 Edolisoma coerulescens | reverse complement strand
GGGAAAAAAAAGGAAAAAAAAAAAAAACGAGTGCAAATATATATTTGCACATATTTAAAGGCCTCTGTCAAGTAGTTTAGCTCCACAGTTTGGATGTTATTAAAAAGGAGGGGGAGGGAGCCTGGTGTTTTCTGAGCTTCCATGAATTATATTTTTAATTTCAGTGCAAAGTGGAGCTGACGTGGCTGGGAGGCTCCGGGCTCTGGAGGCTCAGGTGGAGCAGCCCAGGGCAGAGGTGGGAGCTGGGCTGGGAAGGGGAGGTGAGCAGGGCACGCTGCATCCCATCGTGTCCAGGGGGAATTGTATCCTGCCCGGTCAGCATTCCACGTGTCGTGTGTTGCATCCGGGGAGAATCACGTCCAGTGGCTGTCCTGTCCGGAGAGCAGCCCAGCCAGGGGGTATCCCATCCACTGGGAATCCCATCCAGTGAGTTTCCTGCCTGTTGAGCATCCCATTCAATGAGCATTCCATCCTACAGGCATCCAATCCAATGAATATCCCACCTGTTGGGCATCCCATCCACTGAGCATCCCATCCAGAGAGAATCCCAGCTGGTGAGCATCCCATCCAGCGAGCATCCCATCCACCGAGCATCCCATCCAGCAGGCTTTGCATCTGGGCTGCATCCCACCCATCAAGCACCACAGCCAGGCACCAGCCCATCCATGGAACATCCCACCTGGAGAGCTATCCATCCATCCATCCATCCATCCATCCATCCTATCCATCCATCGTTCCATCCATGGAACATCACACCTGGAGAGCTCCCCATCCATCCATCCATCCATCCATCCATGGAACATCCCACATGGAGAGCTCCCTGTCCATCCATCCATCCATCCATCCCTCCATCCCTCCATCCATCCATCCATCCACACATCCTGTGATCATCACACCCAGTGAGCCCCAGCTCCAGCAGGGATTGGAGGGACTGGTGGCACTGAGGCTTCCCAGGGGAGGGGACACCCAATTATCCCTGTTTATTAATTGTGGTGTTCATACTCCAAGGCCACCCGGCAGTGACAGCTCATTACGAGCTTATCTCTCACAGAGGCCACTCCTCGTGGGCAAATACAACATCTCTGATTAATTCCTCTTTAAGGAGCCCTGGCAGCTTCTAAATTTAAAATTTGTTAAAAAAAACCCCCAAGACCTGAGAGCCAATATTCCCATTAATTATGTTACATTTGGGGTTTTTTTTCAATTTACAGCAGACACGGTGTGTTTTCCCTCCAGGCTCACCAGAGGTGGTTTGAAAGTCTCCGTAAAGACATGTCCTGGCCCAAAGTTTGGGGACAAGCTTGGAGCAACCTGGTCTCGTGGAAGGTGTCCCAGCCCATGGCAGGGAGTGGAACTGGATGAGCTTTAAGGTCCCTTCCCACCCAAACCAGTCTGGGATTCCGTGTTTCCATCACTGATGGCTGGAGAACACCAGCGGGGCTGATGGATGCGGTGTTGGGAGCTGGGTGATGCCCACTCCTTTCCCCATCACCGTGGTGCCACCTGTGGGACTCAGGGCATCACCAGCAGGACAGGGCAGGAGGGAAAACGCCTTGAAATCCTGGGAAATTGAAAACTGGGCAAAAGCACTTGGGCCACCCTGTCCCTGGGAAAGGAAACAACAGAGGTGGCAGCTCAGTGCCCAGAGGTGTGGGAGGGGTTGATTCCAACCTGGGAGCACATGGGTTTTGTATTAGAAAATAATCCAGGGAAAAAAAATTGTTAAAAGTCAAACCAGCTCAGGGTGTTTGCTTGGAAATGTGAATATTTGGGATTTCTCTTTTTTTTTCCATTTCAAGTTGAGCCTTCGCAAAAGCCTTCCCGTAGTTATAGTTATATATATATAAATATGAAGCTCTATTTTTATACTTCTATCAAAATGAAGCTCATTTTCAACCAGCAGCACATCCAGAAAAAAAAAACAACCCAGCAGCAGAATTCCACTTGGGAAGCACCTGGATGAAAAGCTTTGAGCCGTCTGCCCTTGGAGCTCCCAAACCTCCCCAGGGTGAGGGGTTCACTCTTCATTTTAAAACCCAGTCCCCCCTGCTTTGCCCATTTCTCTTCCAAAAGTCCAAAATAGCTCCGGCGGTATCCGCTCGGCTCTTCCAGAAAGGATTGTTCAATATTTCTCCGCGAGCTGTGGGGTGTCTGCTGTTAGTGAGCACATTAAACAGGGGTATAAATTCGTAATGAGAGCCCTGAAATGAATGGCTCTTATCATTTATGGATGGAATAATTAAAGATACTGTACTTGGAGGTTTTACACGGGCCTGTAAATTGTCAGCCGTGAAAGCAGGGAATCGGGAGAGTTGGAACAAGCTCAGGCTGGGCAGTGGAGGTGGCACTTGGGTGCAGTTGGAATTGTGGGACCCTGCAGGATGCCAGCGGTGCTCTGGGGACATCCCTGTCCCTGCTTGTGGTCCCCCCCTTCCCAGCTCCCAGAGAGAGCCAGCCCTGGCTGTCAGAATTTGAGGATTTAAGCTTTTTGGGTGACTTTCCTGCCCTTGGAAATCTCCTGCTGGCAGAGCCATCCCTGAGGCTCCCACCTGCTGCTCCGCCCCGGTGCCCAGAGCTGGCAGGGCCGCGGTGGATGCTCCGCTCCGGCATCCCGGGGCTTTGGGATGGGATTCCCTGGCAGTTCCATGCCCAGCCCAGCCCATGGGATACCCCGTGGGGTGGTGGGTGCAGGGGTGCACCAGCCCAAACAAGCCCCCAGGATGCCCCAAGGGGCAGAACCACCTCTGCCAGCACCTCGTCCTATTTTAACGCCGATCATCTAAAATACTGTCACTATGGCAACGGCTGCAGGTGAGACTCATTACAGTTAATCCTCTAATTACTAACTACCTCTTCAATCAGTTGTAATTACTTTGGGGACACAGTTAACCTCTCATTAGAAACGCATGGCCACGTTTTACCAAAAGCACAAACAGTGACATGCCTGGTAATTTAGCACCGCGGCACTCAAGGCCACTCTCCGGCTTTTATGCCGGCACAATCTCATCCCTGTCATTAACCAGGAATGGTTGTCATGACAATTAATCATTCAATCCCTCATCAGCAACTTTTGCCAAATGTCACCCTGCTCTTGATCAAATGAGAAGGGAAAATTAAATGAATCAATTCAGCACCTTGGCATTTGTGACTATTTTTTTTTCGGGGGGGGGGGTTAAGTTGGCGGCGGCCCAGCAGCCACGGTGCCACGCTCTGCCCACGTGTGGGGGGTCTGGGAGCCTGTCCTGGGGCTGGGGAGTCCTGCAAGGAGCACCCCTAGAGCTGGGGGTCACTCTGCATCCCTCGGGGCTCATTGAACCGATAGTCCAACCCTGTGGCCATCGTGGCACTGCCAGCTCCTGCCACGGCCACCCAGGTGTGCTGTCCCCAGATGTGCTGTCCCCAGATGTGCAAGGTGATGGCTCAGCCAGCCTGGTGACCTCCAGAGCTGAGCAAAGCATCCCTCCCTCCGCCATGCCCCAATTTTTGCAAACAATCCTCTCTCCGATCATTTTCCTTTTAAACCTGTAATTAGCTGGAGTCATTTGCTGCATGCAAATCCCAGCCCTTAATTACCAGTGCTAACCTTGAGCCGCGCTGGGGCTCCCGGCAGGCTCAGCCCCATGGCCCTGCCAGCCCCCCCTGCAGCCCCCAGCCTGACTTTGGGGTTTGCACGGGGTCAAGGGGCTGCTGTGGCTTCGTTCCCACAAAAAAGGTGTCGGGATCTCAGCTCTGCCAGTCAGTGACAGCTCTGCACCTTCCCCTGGGCCCTGCGGGAGGTTGTGGGGCCTGTGGTGGGGTACAAGGCTCCCAAATATCCTGCCTTGATGTGCTCAGGGCTTCATTTGCAATTTTGGGGGGCTGGGAGGGCAGAGGGTTCTCACCCAGCTGCAGGGACCACAGGGAGGTGGATTTGGGATGGCTGTGGATTTGGGATGGTTGTGGATTTTGGATGGCTGTGCATCAGCATGGCCACATTTTGGGGCAGACGTGGGGGGCGGGCAGAAAGTTGCCCCTGGCACCCCAGGGCACCCTGAGGCCACAGCTCATCCCAGAGGGGAGCTGACCCCACGGCTCTGGGGGGGATGCAGCCACGATCCGCGTGCCCCGTGACGGGAGGGGGGCCTGGGGAAGGGGAAGTTTCGCTGCCACTCGATTATAGGAGATTGTAAAATCGCATTAGGGAGGTTGGCATTTCAAGCCTGATGCGTTTGGACAGGGTGTCTCTCCCCGGCTCCGAGGGATCGATTATCCATCAGAGGGACGGCAGGCTGGAGCTGGCACTGCTCACACCTCCCAGCTCCCTGCTCCCACCTCCCAGCTCCCATCGGCATCCACAGCCACAGCCAGGCAGCCCAGGGGCCCCCAGCTGGGGCAGGAGCTGGGGTAAGGCCTGGGGGGTTCCCCAATATCCAGTGTCCCCCTGAGCAGGGCAGGGACAGGGTGCCAGGGAAGGTGGGTGTCCCCGTGCTGGAGAGTGGGATCTGGGGGCAGTGAACAGCCCAGCCCAGCACTGTTCTATTTGACAGCCCGGATTGTGAATTCCCATCCCATTTGCTCACACGTGTGACTCCACTCCTGCCCACAATCCCGCCTGGGTGACCCATTTGATGCCAAAAACCCCTGGCACCGGCACCAGCTTCCTTCAGCGCCTCCACTGCCACGCCAGGACCAGGGCCTTGCTTGCTCCCCAAACCAGGTGCGGGTGGGTGACACCGTTCAGTCGTTCAGTGTCACCTCCCTGGGGTGATGTGGCAAGTGTCACTTCGCCTTGGGCTCGCTTCTTTCCGCTCCACGTCCCACCGCTCTCCTGGCATCTTGAGGCAGCCAGGATCTGGCTTCACCGGGATGTGGGGCTCCAGGGAATGGGATGGCTGTTAAATTGGGATATCCCCCAAGGGCCAAATCCCCCTGGGTCTGGGAAAACACCGGACACCTCCAGCACGGCTCCGGGCACCATCGGCTGTGCAGGACCCCGGCTGTCCTGGCTACCTGTGAGCCCCTGATTAATTCCCTGGAACCTGCAGTGCGCAAATGAGTAATAATCCCAGCAGAGCTAATTGGTGAGCTGTGTCCTGACAAATTGATTTGCGCTGTGTTAACATCGCACGCCCGGCCGGCCCCGCGCCCACCACGCCGGGGTCACTCCGGCCTGCCGGGAGCAGATCCCGGAGCCACTGCCTGGATGGCTCCTTCCTCCCCAGCTCCTGCCTGCCCCACAGAGACTGTGGGTGAAGCCAGAGCAGCACCCAAAGCCTCCTGACTTTCATCCTGTCTCAGGGGGTCTGTCCTCTGGACAGCAGGAGTTTCCAGAAGCTGGGCAGGAGCCCGGGACAAAAGCTGAGTAGGATCTGGGCAGGAGCTGGGAAGGAGCCCAGGGCAGGAGTGGGGCAGGATCTGGGCAGGAGTGGGACAGGAGCCCAGGACAGGAGCTGGGCAGGGGCTGGGCAGGAGTCCGGGGCAGGAACTGGGCAGGAGCTCGGGGCAGGAGCTGGGCAGGAGCCTGGGGCAGGAACTGGGCAGGAGCGGGGCAGGAGCTCGGCAAAAGCCCCGGGCTGCGCCTCCGCTGCTCACTCTTGTCAATTCTTTATGGTGCTGCATCTTTAATAGCTTTACAGAGCCCATTTAATGTGCTCCCAGACATGAAGTGCTGTCTAATCAGCACATTTAGGAGAATTGCCCACATCCTGGTCTCGCTGCCATAAAACAGTGCCCACAGAAGCATCTGTAATTAATGTTTTTTTTCACTCGCTCTCTCTCTCTCCCACTGAATCAATTTATAAAGCGCGGACTTCCTCTGCGCTGGAGCTTTTAGGCTGTTTTACTCCGGCAGCCGAGGTGACTCGGCAGCGCTCGTCAATTAAGCAGCTGTGTATAATGGATGCTTCAGAGTAAAAAACACAGCCTGATTCCCAGAAATGATCAATGCGCATTTTTCTCACAAAAAAACCCCAGGCTCGCACGTCCCCACCGGGCTCCGCTCACCCTCCCGGGGCTCAGCGGAGCCACCGAAAGGGAAAAAGAGGGGGGCTGGAAAGGAGCCGCTCTTTGCGCCTGCTTTTGGAATGGGAAATTAAAAACGGGATGGGAATTAAGGACAGAGATAATTAGTGTCACCCGCTGGGCAGGACCTGCCTGTTGGCACCCGGAGCAGGGGCGACGCCCCTGGGGAAGTCCCCGGGAGCGCTGAGCGGGGGGAGCACATCAGTGTGGCCACGGAGGGTGGGAGGGAGCGTGCTGGGACCCCCAGGGGGTTCTGAGCGGTGTCACAGCCCCCCAGCCCCGGCCAGGGAAAGTTTACAGGTTTTATTGCCGGAGGTGGCTCCTAATTGGGAAGAAGGAAATAAAACGGGAGTGAAAGCGGGGCTGGGTCGGCAGAGAGGGGCCGGCCACCCCCCTGTGCCCCGTTTTGGGGGACTTCAAAGCGTCCTGGTGCACAAAGGCGCTGCCTTTGCTCTTCGGCCGTGCGGATCAAAGCCCCCGGCGGGAGGGCACCGGCAGCGCACGGAAAGCTCAGCCATGCACAGGGGCCCCCGGCCCCACAGCCCGGAGGTGCCCAGCACCACCCAGAGCTGCCACCTCCTCCCTGTTCCCATGGGATCCCCGCTGCCGTGGGATGCAGCAGGAGCCGAGGCCTCCAGCACCCCATCAGCCCGCTGTGGGTACCCCCATGTGTCCCCAGGGATGGGACAGGGACCACGCCGGTGCTCAGCACCACCCACAGGGACTCAGGGCTGGGTGACGAGGTGGGGTCAGGAGTGTTTGCCCCAAAGAAGGGGGCACCCAGGATTTGGCAGCTCTGGGGGCACCCAGCTCGGAGCTGCCCAGCAGGACAGCGGCCGTCCCACGGAAACCTGCTCCGAAATGGAAAACTTATCACGGTGGTTAATTGGTTTTAAGCAAAGCCTAATTGGGATCGTACACCTGGGTACTGTGCTAGTTTCTGAGCCATAATTGGCCTCAAAACTGGGAGAGGGGGTGGCGGGACTGGGCTGGGAGCGGCGGGATGCTGGGAGCGGGATGTTGGGAGCACGTTCCCGGGGACAGGGTGCTGCGAGCTGGGTGCTGAGCTCCAGTAGAAGGATATCGGGAGCGGGATTCTGGGAGTGGGATCTGCGAGCAGGATGCCACAGGAGGTGGGGTGGTCCTGCCACTCCACTGGGCTTGGCAGCCCTCCTGTGGGAGCCCCGCCGGGCTCTCGTTATCCTGGAACAACAAGGCTCTTGCCCGTGAGTGCTGTGCCTTTTCCAGCAGGGATTTCAGGGCTGGCTCCACACAGAGCCCGGCTCGGGGGCACACAGAGCCTGATTTGCACGGTCCTGGTGTCGCACAAAGGCAGAGCCGTGCTGATGGTGACGGATGCGCTGGCTCCGTCACCGAGAGCCGGCTGCCTCATCCCCAGCCCCAAGCTGAGGATGGTGAGGATGGTCCCACGGAACAAGCACAGCCCGAGCAGGGCTGGGGATGCCCAGCACTGCCAGCCAGGGCTCCAGGGAAAACCAAGGTGCTGTGGAGAAAGCAGTTTTTGAAAAAAACAGGAGAAAATCCTGATTTAAATGAATTATCTGCTGTGGAGGCAACAGGGTTGGGCACACCCTGCTGAGGACACAGGCAGGTCCCAGTGCCAGGTTAGAGGGACAGGGGTGGCATGGATGGATGGCAGAGCTGCCAAGATGTCCCATTTCTCCTTCTCTGCAACACGCCACGTGGGAATTGAGCTCCTTGTGCTCTCCACCTCTCCATTAATCTTCCCTGGGTGCTGTGGGTCATTGGGAGGGGACCCCCCAGGTCAGAGGGGCCAAGGGGGGCAGAGAGGGCAGGAGGAGCTGACAGGGGCCAGGCTGGGCAGGGGACAGGCAGAGGTGAGGGCAGGGGATACAACGGTGCCTTCCCAGAGGTCATGGCTGAGCTGTAACACCTCGTGGAACCTGGATGGGTTTGCCTGCAGCAATGTGCCAAAAATTAATATGCAAGTGGAAGGATCCTTCCCCCCCTGGGCGGAGTGAGGGGAACACAAACCCGGCGGCTGCCACGGGAGACGATGCTCTTATCAGAGCAGCGACACCGACAACCCAGCTCTATACATTTTTAATAAATCATTTGAAATTCCTGGCTGTCAGGAGGATTGAATCAGGTGCTTCCCTGGCTGAAAGGCCGAGGGGCTGTGCCAGCTCTCCTGGCAGCCCTGACGAGGGGCACGGGGGTTCTGGTCCCACTGCGTGGCATCGCTTGGAGCTGCCAGGCGTTGCTCGGTGCCATGGGCACTGCTCTGTGCCACTGTGGCAGGTTCGGGGGTCATTCACCTTCCTTCTCCCACCACAGACGGTGCCTTCCACGGTGCTGGGGCCACTGAGAGCCCGGCAGAGCTGGGAGCAGCACGGGGGAGAGGGGGAACCTGCTGAAACAAGCAAATTGCAGCGATTCCCCTTTTCCGAATGTCAGCAGATTTGGAGGGGAAAGAAGCAAATAAGTTAAAGGTGAAGATCTCCTGGGAATCTCCAGCTCACTCTGCTTTCGTTCCCGAAGCTCAGCTTCCTGGGACCACCCTGTAATCCAGGCTGGCAGCACACACCAGCACTGCTCCATAAATGCAGTTAAACCCCACAATCGAGACTTTTGGGGCAGAAGGAAACTGGTTAGAGAGCAATGGGAGGGAAATAAAATATCGGTGTGGGAGGGAAGTAGGGAACACCACACGCAAGGGATGGGGCAGGAACAAGCCCAGCAGAACCATCAGGCCTGGCCCTGATTGTCTCCTCTTCCAGGAGCTCACAGAGCCAAAAGGTTTTGCCGAGGAGCTGGAGAATTCCCTGTGATGGGCTCTGAGGCCCTGGCACCCTGGGGACCAGCAGGGAGGAGGTGATGCCCACGGCAGTGAAGGACAACACCCAGCTGTGCCCACCAAGCCCTCCCTGGGAGCAGCGCCTTTGCTCTGCCCACAGAGGAAAAACTGGTCCCATACAGCTCCTTGCTGGGGTCCCCCCCAGAAGCCCCTTGGCTTCACCTCCACCCAGTGATGCTTTTGAGCACAAAGAGGCTGTGGAACGGCCCCGTGCCGGATATGAAACATCCCCAGGTGAGATAAAACCAAATCACCTGTCAGTCAGCGCCCTATCTCGGGTGGCATCAGAGCCTCAGGACTGACAGGGATAGAAAATGCTCCACAGGCTGGAATCGGCTCCTCCTCGTGCTCCTGGCCCTGCTCACAAGGGCTTTCACCCGAGATTTTGAGCAAGGTTGAATTCTTCACAAAATACCAAGGGGAGGGAAGGAAAAGGCACAGGATGTGCTCGGCCACTGGCAGGGCAGTGACAGCGGAGAGTGAGGGCACGGTGACCCCGGGATGCTCCCGGTCACTGCCGGGATGCAGAGCTGGCACAGGGCCACGCCGGGCCAGGGCTGGGGCTGCTGTTCATCACACTCCAGCCCCAGGAACACGTGGATATTTCTGCACCCCCACAGCGTGGGAGCTGTGATGTCCCCTCGGTACTTTTACAGGATGGGAAGGGTGCGGGGGGCTCTTGCATGGAGCCAGACTCTGCTCCTCATCTTGGAGCTGGGAAGACCCTGAGGGGAGTCGCAGGAGCGATGATCCATCATGTGCCAGTGACCCGGACGGGGATATTTTTAAGCAGGGAATAAAAATAGACTCGGGCTGGCAGCGAGCACTCGCTCCCGGCACCGCCGTCGAGGGGGCTGGGGGCTGGGAGGGGGGGCAGGATGGACCCCAGCCCCTCACCCCGGCCAGCCCACCCCTCACCCTGCACCCTGATCGCCCCACCATGGATGGTCCATCCTGGCTTGCTCTGGGGGTGGCTTTTGTGTCACCACCTGTGCCCTGGGGACTGTCACTCTGCCCAGGCCACCCCCTTGCCCTGCAGATGCTGGGGTGGTGTTGTGGGGCTGCCGGTGCCCCCCAGAAAATGCTGCCTGATGCACTGGGAGAGGATGCAGGCGCCGCTGGCCCCGGGACCCGCTGGAATGGGGATTTGTTTCAGCTGAATAACTTGCTGAATCTATAAATAAACCAGGGGGAAGCAAGCACAGAGCACAGGAGCTTCTGCCGTGCTGACCCTGCAGCACCCCAGGCAGCTGCCCCTGAATGCTGCCCAGCTCCACCTCTGTGCCCACCCATGGCAGTGGCACCCCGGGGGACAGCGGGGAGGATGCTGCTGGACACAGTTCCTTGCCCAAACTGGAGCTGTCTGAGCCTGGATCAGCCGCCTGCCCTCCGTGCCCTCAATGCCCTCTGTGCCCTCCATGCTCTCTGTGCTCCCTGGATCCAGCTCTCCAAGTCTGGCCCCAGAATTTGGGGAGCTTCTGGCCCTGGGGAGCTGTATGGGACCAGTTGTTCCCTGTGGGCAAATTCTGCTCTCACCCTGGTGAGATTTGGGATCCAGGAATGAGCCCATGCACTGGCACGGGGCGAGGGGCAGCAGATCCTCTGTGCCACAGCAGCAGATTGGAGAGACCCCCACTCCTGCCTTCCTTCCTCCTCCTCCTCCTCCTCCTCTTCACGCCTGGCTGCCCCTGGCCATCTCACTCCGCTCTCCATTTGCTTTCCCAACAGATGTTGGTGTCTCTCCTCTAACGAGCATTTTAACGCTGGAATCTCTCTCTCCCCTTTGGCTGGGAAGCAAAGAGCTCGACATCTCCCATCAGCATCGAAGTCCCTCGCCCCAACACCCTGCACCCCACCCTGCTCCGTGTCCTCAGCGTGGTGCTGCCGGGGCCACCAGGGCACAGTGTTTGTGTCCCCCACATGTCCTGTCCTTGCCCGGAGCCACCTCTTAGACCCTCATCCCTTGGACAGCTGCATTTGGAAACAGCTGGGAGCTGGGGGAAACCTCCAAGGATTCGATAGGAATAGGAAGTGGGGTTGTGAGCCAAAAACCAGCCATGGGAAGGACCCACCGGAGTGACGTCACCACCCTTGGCACCGACAGACCTAGGCAGGGTGGGTGGGTATCTCACTGTGCCCTGGTGACCTTAAATATGGGCAGGAGCTGGCAGGGAGGTGAAGGTGCCATTTCCCCCTCGGTGTCCTTCATCATCCCTTTGTGTCCCCACTGCCAGCACGGGAGGGCCGAGCGCGGGGCAGGAGCCAGCGATCCCAAATATCGACGGCGGCCCCGATCAATGCTATCTCCTCTTTCCATGCCTATGAGCTCATTGATTTTTTTTTTCTTTTTTTGTTGTTGGTTGTTGTTGTTACCTCTGTGTTTATGTAATGTCTGAACTTTGCACAACTGAACCGTTTAATGTGCAGAAAAGAGCCCTGTTGCCATGAAAACGGACCTGCAAATGACAGCGTGGATGCGGAGATATCCCTGTTTTATTGGGCCATACGGAATGGATTTTAACCTTGATAAGTCAATAACTTTCGGTACAAAAGGAACGGGAGCAGACACAGCTTTCAGAACCTTGAATGCATTTAAAGCAGAGAGTAATGGCCCGGTTTCAATCCCTGGGAAATCTTTCTCATTCCCAGGGCCAGGCATTGCCAGGGCAGAGTGACATTTTGGGCAAAGAATTACAGCGTGGATTTGTCAGGATGAGAGATGGAGACGCTCCGTGCTCCAAATTGCCAGTGCCGGTCAAAAATAATGATATTAAATTAAAGGGATATTGTTATCTGAAAGAGCACAGAATCAGAGAAGAGAATCGATGAATGGTTGGAGTTGGGAGGGACATTAAATCTCATCCTGTTCCTCTCCCCTGCCATGGGCAGAGACACCTTCCGCTATCCCAAGTTGCTCCAAGCCCTGTCCAACCTGGCCTTGGGCACTTCCAGGGATGGGGCAGCCACAGCTTCTCTGGGCACCCTGTGCCAGGGCCTCCCCACCCTCACAGGGAAGAATTTCTTCCTCACATTTAGTCTAAACCTACTCTCTGCCAGCTTGAAGCCATTCCCCTTGTCCTGTCACTACAATCCCACGTTATCCCTGTTTTGGGAGCATGGAAAACTTCGGGTGGGCTCCCCGCTGCCTCAGGGGAGGGACTCACCCGCCGCCACCCCAGATGTGCGGATGCATTATTTATTTGTGCTAAAGCAGAAGGACTTTTAAAAATCTCTCTCCTCCAGCTTCCTCCCTGCAATTCAATCCCTCTGGAAGTGGCAACGGAGCCGGTCTCACTTTGCAGAGCTCATTCATTAGCAGATTAAGGCTCTCCTTGTGTTCCCAACATGGCTGGGGGAAATTTATGTTCCGGCAAAAGTATTCACGGGTTCCCTGAATCACAAAAGTGTTTCTCCTCTGTAAAGTCTTCAAAAAAAAGGAGAAAATGGATGGAAATGGGGAGGTCAGAACTGCTTAATAGTATCTCCTTGAAGGCAGTGCCAAAACACCCACCTTTTGAAGTTCGCTATTCCGGGACGGATCTCTTCCCTGGCAAAGACGCCGTCACCCTTTCAAGTCCTTGTGAGTGACTTCAGGTGGCTAAAACATTTTCTAAGAAGAATGAAGGCTCCTTTTTATATCTTTTTTCTTTTCCCCCCTGAATAAAGAGCAATCTTTCTTCCTGCCTTCCTAATAGCTTTGATTAAATTATCTCTGAAAAATCTAAGTGCTGTTCGCAAATCTGTGATGGTTTTATTCTTATCGCCGGTCCCTCCTGCAGCACGGGGAAGCAGATAAATAAGCTGCAGAGAAGGTATAAAACTGCACCAGAACCTGCCACAGAGATGAGCTAAAAATGTTTGAACTGAAACAAATGAGCAGTATGAATAGCCCTGCTCTGAGAGGGAATTTATTCAATATAATGTATTTTCACAGGGAGGATAATACGTGTTATAATTGCACAGAGGAGTCGCTCTCCTGAAAGCAGATCTAGCTATTATTTTAATTTCCCAACCTTCAGCTTTTACTGGATCAGGAGTGGTGACTGGAACAGCTTCAAGTGTTTGGAAAATGGGCCCTGGGTGTCAGCTCTCCCCTTGCCACCCCTGGTCACGGATGCCTGGAAAGCTGCTGGTGCTTCCCTGGGTGGAGGAGGTGCAGAGGCTCCAAGAATAAGCCAGATCGACTCGAAACTCGCCAAAACACGATAAGAAGGCAGATCTCCCCAAAACTGATCAAAGCTCAGTGCTGCGAGGCGGGAGCCAGGGAGGAGGGATGCAGGGAGGTGATGAGCCCGGGAGGCTCATCCTGGGCTGCTTCGGGGGTGCTCGGGAGCTGCACACGCACATGCGGGACCATAATGGACAAGGGAGAACGGGCTGCTCCCTTCCCGCAGCCTCTCGCACACGCGAAGTGGCCAAAAGGACCTGCGGCAGGGATTTTGGGGACGGAAGAATGGATTGCAGGACTTGTGTGAACGAGGGCAGCCTCAGCCACAGCAGCGCCCGCTGGGACCTCACAGCGCACGGGGTTCAGGGCTGTCTGCGGCCATGGCCACTGGGGTCCCCAGCCTGGCCCTCATCCCCGGTCCGCTTCACCCTTCTCACCTCGGGGTCCCCACTCCCCCGCGGGCCTACAACACCCATGATGCCTCACGGCGCGCCCGCAGCCCGGCGGCGCGGCGGCGGCGCGCGGGGCACGCCGGGAAACGCAGTCCCGCCGTTCGGATTTTCCCGCGGACGCGGAGCGCGGGGGGAGGCTCCGCCCC
>VWZW01003598.1:31006-45696 GCA_013397115.1 Edolisoma coerulescens | reverse complement strand
CGGGGACCGGGGGGCTCCGCCGGCTCCCGGAGCGCAGCGGAGGCGGTGCCGCCGCAGCGCGGTGCCCGGTGGTGCCCGCGGAGCCGTCGCCGCCGGGGGCCCGGCTCGCCCGTCGCTACCGGAGAGGAACGGGAACAACTTTTGGGTTTTTTGGGATTTTTTTTCGTCCGATTTTTGATTTTTTTTTTGTATGGCTTTTTGGGTCGCCTGACTCATGAGTGGAAATAAAATATCCACGGGTGCCTCCAGGAGGAAAGCTGAGACACTTCCAGCGGGAGCCGACCGGGAGCTGCCGCCTTTGCTGCGACCCTTTTCTGCCCCTTTTCGCCTGGAAAAAAAAAAAAAAAAAAGGGTTTTTCTTCTCCTTCCCGGGCAGGAAAGCGCCCGAGCCCACAGCGACACCGGAGCGGGTGGTGGCAGAGCAGGACCCCGCCATGGACCCCGCGCTGGTGTGGATCCCGCCGGTCACAAAGGAGAGGGAAGAAGGACCCACCCAGCGATGGTTTATTTAACACCCGTCTCCCTGGCTGCCTCCGCCGGGTCAGGAGGCTCTGCCGGGGAAAATCCCCTCTGGAAAAAGCTCCGCCGCGGAGGGAGCATCCCTGTGGCATCTTCTGGACCATCGGCGCTGGGAATACGATTCACCGGGGACGAGGCATCGTGGTCCCCGAGAGCTCCTGGGCAGCACGGCTGGGCATGCACCGGGGCGGCCGCCGGCTCCAGCCGGGGACGAGCGGGCTGTGCCGCCTCTCCGGCTCGGTCCCCGACAGAAACGAGGTGTTGCCGGTGCCACCAGCTCAGCCCCAGCATCCCAATCCAGCTCCGGGGAGAGCCGTCACATCGTGGAGATTTAATGGCTGGAGAGGCAGGGCCTGGACGCAGCGAGCCAGCGGCGGCACGGCACAGCTCGCCGCAGGGCACGGCTGCAACCGGGGCTCGGCTCCGGCCCCGCGCGGTATTTCCGAGGAGAGGCAGTGGCAAAGTTTTCCAGCCGTGCTTGGTGTTTGCTAAGGGATGAATTCATTGGCGTTGGGCAGCGGTGGTTTGCCCGGCTCTGGTTGTCGGGATCTCCGTAGGGAGGTTTTTGATACGTATTTATGTGTACGTGTATATATATATATAATTTTATATGTATGTATATATTTATATGTGCATACTCCTGCTTGGGATGCTCTTGTCCAGAGGCTGCAGGCAGCTTGCCCGGTGGGCGATGAGCTTTCATGGAGGGCAGAGTGGCCGTGGGGCTCTGCGGGCGTGGGGACAGAGCCACGTGGCCCCTCTCTCCATGAGGAGCGTCCAGCGTCGTTCTCGGGATAATTTAGTGGGATTTGGCAGTTTTACACCTCATCGTGCCCCCGTGGTGGGGTTGGACTGCCCGCTGTGCCGGGCACATGGCGCTGGTCAGTGGCCACACGCGTGGACATCGCTCTGGTGGGACCCCAGAGCCGGCAAAGCCCTCCCACCCAGGCTGTGGTGCTGGGGGGTGAGGTGGGAAATATCCCTGGCAGAGGGCACCCGGCATCCTGCGAGGGGGTTTTTCTTAGGAAGGATCCATGAAACTTTGAGGGGTGGATTGGCGGTGCTGGGGAGCCGCGGTGCGAGCCGGGTGCGGTCGGGTCAGGCGGCCTCGAAGGAGAGGGAAGCTCTTGCCGCGGTGCCTTCTGCTGACCTTGTGTGTAGAGCAGGGGAAGGGAAAGCCGTTCCCTGGCTGTGGGAGCGTGGCTTGTTTTCCCAGCTCCACGAACAGCTTTCCTGCTGGTTTGAGGGTCGGTACCAGTAGGGCACGTTCGTGATGCCGGAGCAGCACCGGCTGCGAGCTGGGCCCCGTTTCAGCCGAGCGTGTCGTTAAAAATTGGAATATCTCGGTGTGAATATTTACCCTCAGGCTGGAGCAGGGAAGCCCATGGAAGGAGGACATGAGTGGCTGCTGCCAGGCTGCTGAGGCCACGTCACCTTAGTTTTTTTAGCCCCTTTGGTTGTCTGTCTTATCTGAGCCTCAAATTCGTCCATCCCTGAGCGGGCTGCGGAGGAGCCCCTTCCCTCCTGGGGCTGGTTTTTTAATTGCAGGCTGCTGCCCTGCCCGGGGAAGGGCTCTGGCTCCCGGACCGAGGGTCTCCCGGTCCCCACGACCCCTCGGGGATGCTCCCCCCGAGCCGGGTGCCCCGTGCCCGCCGCCGTCCCCGCGCTGCCCCCGCGCTCCCCGCCGTGCGTGCGGCATTAGTGCCGGCCGTTTGCATCCCTGCCAGGCGGCGGAGTTAATTTTTGCCTGGAGCGGGTTTCCTGCGTGGCCTCAACTTGTGTGGGAAAATCTGCGGTGGAGCCGGGCAGCCCCGCTCCCTCTCCGCCGTGATCCTGCGGCACAGGGAGCGGTGGGCTCGGGAATGTGTGGTGGGAGCCAGCCCACCCCAGCCCCCTCCGGCTGGCGGGGTACCACGGGCAGGGATGCGGGGTCCTGAGCGTGGGGGGTGATGGCAGAAGCCTCCTGGCCCCACGGCTCCTTGTGGGGACAGCAGGATATGTGTCCCTGGGTAAGGTGCTTTGCTGGTGGTGTCTCACCCTGGGATGGAGGGAGTGCGTGTGTGACCTCCCGAAGGCTGGGGATGCTGCAGCTGGCGGGGTGGGCCGGGGGCTGCACCTGCCGGGACCCCTCTCCCGGCCCCCGCCGGCATCTGTGCCGCCGCATGTCCGTCTGCAGCAGGCGCATGCATGCAAAAATAAGACATTTCTTCTTTCTCTTCTGCCTGCGCATTCCTCAAAAAGCTAATATTCATGAAAGGTAATTCAATCAAACCACGATGCCTATCAGCTAATGCAGCAAAGCTGGCGCAGGGGTGAGAATGGGAGCCAGGAACACAAAAGCCCTGTTTTATTACCTCCTGCTTGCCTGAGAATTGCTTTTCTCCCTCGAGTGAGCCGGCTAAAGCTGGCTTTATTATGTTAACCTATTTGCGTGTCAAGAGCTATTGTGCCTCTCTTTATCTGTGTTTGTATTTGCTCGATGCAGGGAATAAAAGGACGAGGCGAAAATGGATGGCTGGTCAGTGCTCCGCACTCTGGGGGCACTGATTGGTTGCTAAGTGATTTGCATCCCCGGTAATCGCTTTTATCTCGGAAGGATGTCGTGTATAATTATAAGCCTACTGACATCTTTTGAAATCTGCCTAATGGGTGTTTTTAATTTACATGGGAAGCAGGGGCTATTTGTGTTGCTCTGATTACAGGTTGGCCGAGTATATGGGTTAAAATAGAGATATTTCCATAGATTCGGGGCACCGGCAGGGATGAGGCTGGGATTTTTGGCAAGTCCCTGCTCGCCTAGGGATGGGTGGAAGAGCACAAGTCGCCGTGTGTGAGTTTGGGGTTCAATCCCTCAGCCCAGTGCACAGACCGGCGTGGTGCTGGTCCGTGGGCTGGTCCTGCAGCCACCCCATGAAATACAGCACGAGGTGCGCTCCTGGCTGCTGCCAGACCCGGCTGTGGACCCCCAGGACCCCCCTCTGCAGCCTGGGATGAGGCATGGGGGGGCTGTGCCACCGAGCCCCCGCTCCAGCCATCTGTGCCAGCGCGGGGCTGATGGTGCTGATGGGGGTGGCACACGGAGCTTGCTATGCCAACGAGGGGACAGGCTGAGGTTCCTGCTCAGCCCCCCGTGCAGGCAGTGCCGGGGGCTTTGCTGGGAGTACCTGTGCAACCATCGAAGGCACAGCTGATGGGTTCACGCAGCCACGGCAAATAAAGCTCCCGAGCACCTGTGCCAGCCTCGGGCACCTGCATCCAGCGGGATCCCAGCCGGGTGGCATCAGCAGGGTTCAGGTTGAGCTCCCGGTGTTGGGGGCATTGTCAGGGCTGTGGGTGCCCGTCCTGGGCAGGCAGCAGGATGTGGGTGCTCTGAGGCTGGGGTGTGGGTGCTCTGAGATTGTCCCACGTGTGCTTGGGCGCAGAGGAGCCACGTGTGGGAAGCATCCTGGCAGGAGCGCTGTGCCAGCCGTGCCAGTGGCACATTTGATTTCCTCTTTCTGTCTGTGCTGTTGGAAAAGCAGAGCTCTGAGGTGCAGGCAATGGTGAGATGAGGGGTCTTGGGGTCCCCCCAGGGCTCTGTGCACTGGGACTGGGTAACCTCAAACACGCAGAGGTGCTGACATGAGATTGACGCTTGTGACGGGTGCAGGGTCTGGGATGGGTGAGGGTGTGGGGCAGGACTCAGGGCAGGTCACCCACGGGGACAGCTCCAGCCAGCTGCCTCCTTCCTCCTCCTCCAGCAAAGGCCAGGACTGAGCCGCAGGCACGTTCTGGCTCCCTCAGGCCGTGCACAAGGTGACCCCATCAATTTGCAGGGCTGAGGTGGCTCCGTGGCACACGGTGCTGTGGGCAGCGCCGTGCCGAGCAGGATGGGGTGCAGGGAAACGTGGGGCACGGGGAAAGTTGATGGAGGAGAGGGAGTGCTGGACCCCACGCCTTGGAGCCTGGGGTGCTGGGTCCCCCTACACAGGCAGCCGCATCCCATCCCATCCCATCCCATCCCATCCCATCCCATCCCACCCCAGCCTGTCCCGCTGGCGAGCGAGCGGCGCGGGCGCCACTATTTATGGCTGGCTGTAAACAAACTCCCAATGAAAGAAAGTTAATGACCTGAGACTGACAGGAGCCTGCTGGGAGTTTTTATAGCCCCTGGGACTCCTTTTGCTAAAGAGAGAATACATCAGCGTTTTAACCCAAAACGGCGAGAGCCGCGCGCCGCGGGGGCGGGGGGACGGCCCCAGCCTGGGGAGGCGTTTCGGAGGGGCTGGTGCTGGGTGAGGAGGGGGCTTTGGTAGGGGGACCTTGACTCTGTCTCCCCGTGTGGGACTGGGGTGCGCAGCCCCCTTCTCGGGAGGCACGTCCCGGCGTCAGGGGCTCTCCGAGGCTTTGCCATCTGCCTCTTGTAGGTCATCCCTCTGCGATCCAGGCAGGAGCGGGGGCTGGCTTAGCGTGGCTGGTAACCACACACTAATAAAGCCTTAATACCCTGCAGCGGGGAGATTTCGCTGTCAGAGATAAATATTCATATTGCTTTCCAATTCAGCCTTGGCTGCACGACAAGGGCACCGTGGGGGGAGACGGGAAGGCTGCGGTGTGGGGTGCTCCAAGCCCCTCTGGCTGCCCTGCCTGCTCCTTGCCTGCCTGGTGTGTTTAATACCGTGTCCTGGCTAATTGTGGGGTGTGAATATCATCCCCGGGGCTCTCAGGGGGCAGGATGGCGAGCGTGGCACAGGGTGCCCCTCTCCCCGCCTGCTCCTTCGCCGCCGCCTCGCACGCGCAGCCTCCATCTGCACGCGACGCTTGATTTACCGGGAAGAGCTGGCAGTTAAACCTGACAAATTGAAGGCAGTTTTAAGTGGTTCAGGTTAATTAATAGTCAGGGAAGTATCAATTTTTTTTTTTAAGGGATGCTCTTGGCTCTCAGGGAGAACTGGGGTTTGACTTTGCCTTTGGAAAGTAACACCATCTGTGCCCATGGGCAGGAGGATGGAGCCAGGCAGGGAGATGGAGATGGGCAGGGAGATGGAGATGGAGATGGGCAGGGAGATGGAGATGGGCAGGGAGATGGAGATGGAGCCGGGCAGGGAGATGGAGATGGAGCCGGGCAGGGAGATGGAGCGGGGCAGGGAGATGGAGCCGGGCAGGGAGATGGAGCCAGGCAGGGAGATGGAGCTGGGCAGGGAGATGGAGATGGAGCTAGGCACGGAGATGGAGCCAGGCAGGATGCTGATCTCAGTGCCACTGCTCCGGTTCCTGTCCCACAGCCTCACATTGCTGCTGATATTTCTGACCCCAGGCTGCTGGTGCTGAGGGAGTCACTAGGACAGGGAGGGACAGGGCTGTCCTGTGTGGCCCAAGCTGCCCTGCTCATCTCAGTGTCCTTCGGGGCTCTGGTTGTCCCCTCTCCTGGGGTCTGTGCCATGGCTGAGGTGCCAGAGGGTGCAGCTGTGCCAGTAACCAGAGAGATTCATCCACAGCCACCGGTAGTGGCACAGCTGGGTGGCTTTGGGGTCCCTGCTCCCGTGGAGGACCTGGGGGTGAGCAGCAGCTTTAACAGGTTCATGAGGGTCCATCCTGGGCTGGGACTGGGAGCTGACATGGATGAACGGGATCAGCATCCGCTCCCCTCGGTTTCTGCGCGCGTGACCCCCGTGCTCACATCTGCCCACATCTGCCAAGCCTGGGGATGCTGTGGGGGCAGGTTTTAAAGACATCCCAGTGAAAGAAGCTTAAGGTCTCCTGTAAGGAGGAGAGACAGCCAGTCAAAAGTGTGTGCAGCGCAGGAAGGCTCTGAGCTGGGTGTGAGAAAGACTCGGTGGCACAGGGACCTGAGCAGTGTCCGTGGTGGTCACGGTGCTCCAGGATGCCACAGGACTGGGCAGCTCTGGGCTCTGGCTCAGGGCCGTGTCCCAGAGCAGCACAAACCCATCATCAGGCCACGTGCCCTGTCTTTCCCAGCACAGACCAGGATGCAGGTGGGAGCGGTGGGTTTCCAGCAGCCCTAATTCTTGGGAATATGAGAGATTAAGGTTAGTGACCATTTTTTTAACTCAATAAAGGGGAAGACAAGCTGGAGTCTGCAGTCCAGAGATATAATTAGTTCGCAGCAGTGGTGCTTTCTTGATTTAGCTTCAGAGAGCAGAACAAGACAAGGATGTTATACCCAATTAGCAATAACATACAGCCCAAGCCTCGCTAGGTGAGATAACAAGCCATTTTTATAGCTCTTCTTTACGGACTTTTTTTTTTTTTTGGAAAGAGGGGGGTGAAAGAAGAAAGGGACCGAGTCTCGATTTCTTTTCATCAGGGAGCAATTATTAGTGAGCTCGGAAAGCCCACGGCTGAGTGATCTGTTGGCCAGTGCAGATGATAAAACAAATCAAACAGCTCAGAGCCGGGCTGAGGCCGTCTCTCCATCCAGCTGGGGGGAGGCTGAGCAGGTGACAGCCGTGTCCCGGCAAGGACACGGCCGAGGGCCACCCACACACCGTGGATGTGCCCCGGCTGCTGCTGCGAGGGTTTGTGGCACGTGGCCTGGCTGTGCTGCTCGCTGCCCTCAGGGACCTGGTGCAGGTGGGGTGGTGGCCATCGGTGCCACTGGCTCTTCTCCGGGTGTGTCCCGTGGTGGGCAGCTGGTCCCCAGCAATGTGACCCTGAGCTGTGTCCCCCAGTGAGCGCCCCAGTTCTCAGTGAGGTGACCCTGAGCCATGTCCCCTTTGGGCATTCCGGTCCCCAGCAATGTGACCCCACACTATGTCCCCCAGTGAGCACCCCAGTTCCCCAGCAGTGTGACCCTGAGCTGTGTCCCCCAGTTCCCAGTGAGGTGACCCTGAGCCGTGTCCCCTTTGGGCATTCCGGTCCCCAGCAATGTGACCCCACACTATGTCCCCCAGTGAGCACCCCAGTTCCCCAGCAGTGTGACCCCAAGCCATGTCCCCCCTTGTGCACTCCGGTCCCCAGCAATGTGACCCCGAGCCGTGTCCCCCAGTGAGCACCCCAATTCCCGGTGGGGTGACCCCGAGCTGTTTCCCCCTCCTTGCGCACTCCGGTCCCCAGCAATGTGACCCTGAGCCGTGTCCCCTGTCAGCGCGGTCCCCAGCGAGGTGACCCCAGCCGTGTCCCCTGCCCAGCCCCGGTCAGATGGCAGCCGCCTGCCGTCTGCCAGTGCCGCGGTGCCTTTGTATTGCGGATCGATGGCCATTGATTTTTCCTCCCGTGTAAACCTGGCCGGGCCGGGGCTGTGCAGGCTTTTCGTGCGCGTCCGGCTCCGTCTCTGCCGTGCTCGGAGCAGCCCGTGCTGGTCCCCGAGCCCACCCACCTCCCGCTCGCCTCTGCAGCGCTGAAAAACTCAAGGACATCGGGAGAAACAGCCTTGTAAAGAGAAAACTCGGGTTTCATTAATCAGCTGTTAATGACGGGCTCTGCTGTTCGCTGGGCTCTTTGCAGTCGCTCTCCTCGCTCCCCAGGGCAGCACCCCCAGCCCCTCCTGTGGTACCTGCTGGGGACGGGGCTGTGGCAGCTGGTTTGGGGCACCTGTGGGAGCAGGGTGGCCCAGTGCTTCCCCCAGCATGGGGACACTCCTGCTGCACAGGGGGCTCAGTGTGGGGCACGTTCTTCCCCTCTGCAGCCACCCCTATGATGGGGCAGAGCCTGGGGATGGAGCAGGAGGCTACTGTCCCCTCTGTGTCCTTCTTGTCCCCTCCGTGTCCTTCTTGTCCCCTCCTTGCCCTTCTTGTCCACTCCCTGTCCTTCCTGTCCCCTTGTCAGGGTTTTACAGCCTGGCAGGCAGTGCTGTGGCTGCGTGGGACCACTTGAGCTCATCCCACCCCACCCCAGCCCACCCTGGAGAGCTGGACTGGGACATCCCCGCTTGTCCCCACCGGGAGCAGCCGTAGAGCCGCTCTCCGGGCTATTAACACCCCGCGATGATCATCAGCTCTCGTCGTAATCATTAAGACTATTAGAAAGAAATGTTGGCTCGCAGCTCGTGTCAGACTTTCCGTTCTGCTTTGCAAACGCGCACAATTAATGCCAATCAGGCGGGGGAGGCAGCCAGCTCCGATCCCGGCTGCTCCCAATCCCGGCTGTCAGCTCTCCCCATCCCGCCTGGTACATTTTCATACAATTGCTATAAACATCTGAGGGAAACTCCGTGTTCTTCGGCAGCGCTGAGTATTGTTCTCTGTTCCTTTTAATTACTCGGCATTCAGCGGCTCATCCGGCCTCGGATCGGTGGGGAAAGTAGGGATTTGTAAAACAAATAGAGAAATCTGGAGAGATGCCTTATTTTCCCATTCGGTGCCTGCGTCAGGTTGTCTATGGCTAAATAAGAAAAACCTGATTCATTTTTCTTTGTCTTTTTCTTCCTCCCCCTCCCGAGTTGCTTTTTCCCCACGGGGGCACAGCCTGGTCCTTCTCCCCAGGGAACCCCAAAAAGCTGGGTGAGCTTGGGAGAAGGGGGGGAAGAGCCGGAATTACTTGACCGGATGGTGGTATAATCCTTGTTACAAAAGTACACATCAATTATAAGAATTCCTACAGTAATCTTGGAAATCTATCTTTTCTGCTGAACCAGCTCATTAAAGAGCACCATTCATTTCCATCTCTCCGGGTGAGAAGGGTTTAAATCTCCAGAGCTTTGTGTTACCAAATAGACTGAGGGTGATGGACTCGTGTTAAATATTGAAAGGAAGAAGTTGATTTTTATTTTTTTTCCCCCTTTTTTTCCCCCAGACCGGCAGCGCAGACGAAGTGAAACGTAAGGAGGCGAGGGTGGGGGGGGTCCCCACTGTGAGAAGCTTCCCCAGCTGCTGCTCAATGGGTTCCTTTGAGGACCCCCCTCCCCTCCCTTGGCCTGGGGACCCCTCCAGCACTGGGGGAGGAGGGAGGGAGCGAGGGAGGTTTCCCCGGGCCACCCTGGCAAGTCCCCGAGCCTGCGCCGGAGCCGGCCGTGGCACAGGCAGGGCTTTTGTGTGCCGGCGGGGCAGTGGGCGGCCGCGGGGCGAGGGACGGGCACAGAGCCCCTTTGTGTGCAGCTGCGAGCGGAGCAGGATGTGGGATAGGGACCGGCCGTGGGGATGGGGAGCTGGTAGGCAGGGAGAAGGAGAGGGCAGCCAGGGATGGGGAGCAGGACCGAGGATGGAGAGCGGCGGCCGGCCGGGGCCGAGGGCGGCGCGGGGCGATGTGTGCGCTGCGCCGAGGCTCTGTGCAAACATGTTAATTTGTTTTCTTTCTTGCCTCGCCTTTTAGGGTAATTGGTTGCATTTGAAGCCTTTGTGAAAGCCTTTGATTATAGTAATTTCAGCAGCGCGATCTACCCTGGATTCCTTCGTCAGATTCTTTCACAGCTCCGGCACTTGGGGCTGTAATTACGGAGCGGAGCGCGCCCGGCTGCCGAGTGTGGGGCAGCTGGACGGGGCACCACGGCTGTGGGAGCACAGGGACTGTCCCTGCAGGGCACAAACCCCCTGGATGGGGCAGGAGTGAGCCAGGATGAGGCAGGAGCTGTGGTGGGGAGCTTTGGTCTCTGCGGTGATGAGTTTGTTGGGTCTCAGCTGGAGACGCGGATGCTGCAGGTGCCCGTGGTGTGGTTGCCCATGCTGGGGTTGGCTCCTGGCTTGTTGGGGTCCAGAGTGCTTTTATTTGTTGCTCCATGGAGCCACTTGGCTTTCCTGCTGGTTGATCCCATGTCTGTGCTGGGGCTGGGACCAAAAGCCCGTGAGCATCCCAAGCTTCCATGACAGACAGCTCCCCCCACCCCCTCTTCCCGATCCGTGTGCAGGGAGGAAGGCATGGCACGACTGTGTCGGATCAGGGAGCTTTTGCTTTGAGGAGCTGGTGCCACATCCGAGGGGACACGTCTGTACATGTCTGGCAGGACCTGGCAGATCCTGCCCGCCCGCTGCGCGCTGGCCCTGCCGGGACCTCGGTGCACGCAGCCAGGGCTGAGCCCTGCCAAAAACACCGACGGCACCCGAGCGGGGCCCTGACCTTTGCTAACGGGGCCTCTCCCCCCTCGCTCCTGGCATTTCGTTCCCAGTCCCATGTAATGACCTTCTCGGCAGCGCCGTGCCAGCGTCTGCCACTTCCAATTACCCACGGCTGCTCGGCGCCCGCCGCAGCACGCGGGGTTCCTTCCTCCCCGGCAGGATGGCAGCGGGCCGGGGGGATGTTGCACTGTGATCCCCCTCCCTCCTGGCTCAGGGAGCCTCAGGAACCCCCCAACACCACCCAGAGTTCTGGGTCCCCTGCCCCGGGGTGCTGGAGGCGCTTGGCTTTCCAGAATCATTATTAACCTGTTCGAGAGCTGTTCCCGCTCGCAGCGAAAATAGATCTTTAATCTCTGCCCAAAATAGCTCATTTGATGAGAGGCCTCCTTAAAGCTGACACATAAATTTAACCAGGCCGCCTGAGCCCTGTGCGGGGACGTCTGCAAATGCTCAACAGCACTCGAATTGTTGGGTTTTTTTTTTAAATTCCATCGTTACGGACACATCTGATACCGTATTTCTTCCATAGGGTCTTTGGAACTGCTCAGGAGGTGATTTGCCGTGCCCTGTCCTACTTCCTTTGGCCCTGCTTGTGAGCAAAAGGTTCTTTTGGGGTATTTTTTGATGTTGACTTTCTTGAACAGTCCAAGGAGTTTCTCCTTGAGAGCAGAAACCTCATCTTTGGATGGGATGAGATGCTGCTGTAGGGTGCCAGCAGTGAGGGTCCTGGTCCAGTGCCACTCTGTCCCTGGCAGCGTGCCACAGCTGGTGGGCTCCGTGCCATCCTGGTGTCACAGCAGCCCAAAAAAGGCACCGTCCCACTGACAGCAAAATGTTCCCTCTCTAAGTAAAGGTGGGCTCTGGGGAAGTGGGAAATGGGGATGCTCAGGGTGTCACAGCTCTGCTCAGCGCTGGGCCGTGGGCTCACCCCGGCACCTTCCCAGCATCTCCACAGGGCACGGGCTGGGAGGAGCCACTCGGCTGGTCTGGGTCGCTCCCCCAGCCCCCCAACAGTCCCCACACCACAGCGAGACCCTGAGCAGCAAAATAATCACTTCCAGCATCATTATCCGTCGCAAACCCCAGCTTCCAATTTTAATCAGAGGAGCTGGTGTTGCTTTAAGATCTGCGGGTTTTAAAGATCACAAGAGGGGTTAGAGAAAATTACCCTTGACTCTTACATGCTAATGTAATCTCTAACCAGATCTGCAGCACTGCAGCTAAAATTGCTTTTTAGATTAACATTTAATTATTAACAGGGCCCCCTGAAAGGCCCGGGGCTGGAGCACGCGGAGGGGAGCGGATTAGCCGGGCGGGATCGAGGGAAGGTCGGGCGAGGGAAGGTCGTGGGGTGACCGGCAGCGCCTTCGGTGACAAACTTTGGGTTTTATTTTACCTGGTGCTCCCCATGATTTGCAGTGGGGTGACCTTTCTGTGCTCACCCCTTGTAGGGCTGAGCTGTGGCATCGCTGCATCCCCTAAATCTGGGTGGGAGATGGGCACGAGCTGGCGCGGCAGCACCGGCCAAAATCCCGCTCGCCCTGCAGTGGGATGGGCATCCCCTGTGTGCAGGGGGGAAGCCTTCCTCCTCTGGCACCTCCTCACCCTCGCAGGGTGCCATCGGATGGGGAACCAGTGTCCGTGGGACCAGTGGTGGTGGCAGTGGCGAGAGGGAGCTCTGATGTCCCCAGGGGTGCGGGAAAGGGGAGCTCCTCACCAGGGTGGTTGGATTCTCCTCCATCCCAGCATGGAGGGACGAGGGACGGGGGTGTTCCCAGTTGTACTTTGAGTTTGTTGCACACCAGGGGCCAGGGAGGGCTTTTGCTTTGTTTCTCTGGTTCCTGCCAGCCTTGGCCTCACCCCGCACTGTCCGTGTGTCCGTCTGGCACTGTCAGGAGCCTCCTGTGCCTCTCCCAGCCATGGTGACCCCTCACCTGCTGTCCCTGTGCCAAACCCAGTGCTGGCTTTTAATAGCCGGGGGGGGGCATGGCCGTGGTGTGACTCAAACAGCTTTGCAGCACCCCTGGTCCTGCCCCTCCTTCCCCTCCTAACCCCAAAAGCTCCCTTTGTAGGGGATTGTACCCCAATAACACCCGGAGGAGGATCTGGACACGTTCCACCAGAGCCTGGATAGTGACCAAGACCTTGTCCCTCACCGTTCCTGCCCTGCCACAGCTCAGCAGCTGCACAGACCCACTTCAGGCTGAGACTTTAAAAGTTCCTTTTTTCTTTTCTCCCCCCTCCCGTCACATTTTCTTTTATCTAAATCCTCGCCTGCGAAAGCCTCTATCGACAGCTGCGCTGGCCTTATCTCGCCGGAGGGACCTTCGCAGGGCTCTCGGAGGAGATAAGCCCGACTTATCAGCCGCTGATGTCAGAGGAGGTGCCAAACCCTCCCATCACTGGGGCTTTAGACATAGAGGGTGGTGTTTTTTATTAAAGTCACAAAGACCTTGGGCTTATAAATAGTGCGATGTCGAGATGGATTAGCTGGGTGTGGGGCAGGAAGGAGTGGTGGAAGAGGGGAAGGATGGAGCTGTGGCTCCCCCATCCCTGGAAGTGTTCAAGGCCAGGTTGGACAGGGCTTGGAGCAACCTGGGATAGTGCAAGCTGTCCCTGCCCGTGGCAGGGGGTGGAACTGAATGAGCTTTTTGTCCCTTCCAACCCAAACCATTCATTGATTCTGTGATGCCAGGGTTGTGTGATGTGGGGTTGGGGCTCCTGGGGGATCTTGCTCCAGATGTCCCCAAGGGACACCACTGTTGGTGGCACTCGCCCTGTGCCCCAGTGCTGGGTGATGGTGGGTCCACGGGCACAACCTGGGCAGAGGCCGTGCGGACTCGGGGGTGTTCCAGCAAAACTGCTGAGTGTTGCCTTTCCTGCCACGAAAGAGCCAGAGCAGCTTGAACTAAATCGGATCCTGCTGATTGGAATTAGTTCAAATGCAGATGGAGCTAACTAAGCCGGCGCTAAGCGTTGGACAGCCCAGCGCCCAATTCCCATCAGCTGATTCAGGGGCTTTTCGGAGCGGCATTAGTGAAATGCCACCGTGGCACAGATGCCCATTGTACCAGGCGCCCACCCGCTCGCCCACGGGCCTTCTGGGGCTTGGGGCTCCCAGCAGGGTGCCGGGGTGGACAGATGGACGCTGTTCCGGGGTTGTGGCACCGGAGCCTTCCCGATTCCGTGAAGGTGGGGTCAGGCGCAGCGTAGCTGTCGGAAAAAATCATCTCGGCTGCGAGGCGCCGGGAGACGGGGGCAGCAGCGGGGTCTGAATTAATGGGTGGCTTTATTCGGTTTGGCGTGTGGCTCCCGCGCCTCTCCCGCCTGCTGCTGGTGATGATCTGTGCCCAGGGTCGGGATGGCTCCGGGAGGGAGCTGGGCTGTGCCTGGCAGGGCGCAGAGAGCAGTGCTGGGCACAACCCGTGCCAGCCTGGGGGTGTCCCCAGGGACCTGCTGGGTGCCCTCAGCTCCCGTGACAGGCTGTGTCCACACCGTCCCTGTGCCAGCACGTGGATTCGGTGACCCCCTGGGTGCTTTCTCCTCGCTCTCAGCCCCCCTGTGCCCCAGGGACCACCAGGGACCTGATCCACGTCCGGCAGGGGCACGAGCCGCCCACGCTGCCCGTGTCCGCCGGGGGCACGGGTCAGTGTCCCCGTGAGGAGCTGCCTGGGCACGGGGAGTGGGTGACGTCCGCCGCTAATCGGCCAGATGGTGACACCCGCTGGGACACCAGCGCTGAGGTCACCACGGAGAGAGCTCAGGCTCAGGTACGGCAGGAGCCGGTGCCGTCGTCCATCCCCTGCATGGCCGTGGGTGCTTTGACCCACGGGGACAGGGACAGGGATGGGGACGAGGTCGGGGTGGCAGCTCCCATCATGGAAAATCCGGGCGCTGGGCGCGTGCCGGGGGAGCCGAGGCGCCGGGAGCGGGGCTGCGTAATGAACCCCGAGTCCCGGCGGGGAGAGGAGAACTCCTGGCAGTCAAGTGCGCTCAGGCTCTGAATAAGAAGCACTTCATTCTCTTTTCAAACTGTATAATTTCTGCCTGATTGTAATGGCATATTTTAAAATTACCAGAAATCGAAGCCAGAAAATGGATACGGCTGCTTTTACTGCGAGCTGCGTTAACAAAGGATATGTAATGCATGAAATAAAAACACCTCCCTGCCCCCCTCCTTTT
>VWZW01003598.1:3216-14732 GCA_013397115.1 Edolisoma coerulescens | reverse complement strand
GGACAAGGACAGGGACGGCGATGGGGACACAGCCACGTGCCTGGAGCTGCCCCGTGGCCATGGCCGTGGCCGGGGCTGGCGGCTCTGTTTGTCCGGTTTGCTCACTCGCCGTAAGGGCGCCCGTGGCTCCGCCGGTGTTTATGGCACGCCGGGAGGGGACCGCTCCGTCACCGGCAGCGAGCGGCGTGACAGCTGATCCAGGGAACAAAGAGAAATTGGGACAAAAGGAAATTTTCACAGAGGTTAACGTTACTGACGGTGGGGGGGTGCCACTGCCTGCCTGCGCGTTAAAATTAGCCCGTCTGGAGGAAGATCTTCGCTCAGATCTTTGTCATTACAAAGACGCCACATCAAAGGAATGGGAGGCTGGAGCGCGGCGGGGCTGCTGGCGGGTCCCTCTGTGCCGGCCAGACCCTCCCTGAGGGCCTCCCCTGCACCAAAGGGGGGACTCCACAAAGGCTGGGGTGCACGGAGCCGCGCTGGGGGCTCCAGGAGAAACTTTGCTCCGTCAGCAGTGCCCGTGGGAGGAGGATTCATTAGCGCTGCCTCCATCAGATTTCCCAGCTCGCCATAAATCAGGGCGAGCGGCTGCGAGCGACGGCACGATCCATCTTGCAGGTCTCCAAGTCATTACATTTCATTAGGAGGTGTGCGGGGGTTTTTATTATTTAGCAGGTTCATTCTCCCCTCAGATCGCTCCTTGCGAGGAGGATTTTGCCAGGCACGGGGAGGCTTCGACTGTGGAATGCAAAATAAATGGGTCCCTCCTTGGCGGGCGCCTGCCTCCAGCCAGGGCCTGCTCTGCCAGCTCTGGTAGGTGCAGGTGAGCACGTGGGGACCCAAAATGAGCACAGACACCTGTGGGAGATGGGGCAGGGACCCCTGAGGTGCATTCCAGCACCCAGGACGAAGCCACAAATAATCCATCACCCTCCCATCCCGTGGGGTACAGCACCCCATGAGTGCTGTGGGAACACACCGAGGGAAATGATGCTGCTTCTGGCCTACAGAAATCTTCCTATTCAAACAATATTAATAATAATACCAATAATAATACAAGTTTCCAAGGCAGGTGTGCATGAGGCTGATATCAAACTTAGCGGCCGCCTTTGCTGTTTGGGAGCGAGGAGGAGAGACAGGCAGTATAAATTGCACGGCTGCAAAAGGACTTAAAAAAAACCCATCTCTCATTTTGATTGATATTAGCTTCACAAATTAAGCTTTAGATTTATCTAAAAATAAATTTGCTTCCACGCTCCGCATTCTGGGTGACAAGTGCTTTTCTCTTCCCTTTGTTGGGTTTGTCATCGCTGGCAGGGCGGTGCGGGGAGGGGCGGGAGGGGGCCGGGGCCGAGCACCCCCCTGTTCACCGGCCCCCGGGGTGACCCCATCACCACAGCTGAGGGTGAAACAGCTCAGGGGTTGGCGGGGCAGAGGGTAAAAGGGCCAAGGTGGCAGAGGCATCCTGTGCTGGGATGGTGGCCGTGGTGTCCCTGTCCCCACAGAGCCACTGCAGGGTGCAGGGTGATGATGCAGGGGCTTGGTGACAGCTGCCCTTCCCACCCCCCAAATCCTTTTAAAGCCCACTGACATGTGGCCAGTTGGCTTTGGGGCATCAAGATTTGCACGGGAGGGGAGGAAATTGGTTTATATCTCATTTTACTGGAAAATCCCATCTCTGGTGCTGCAGCTGGGAGCAGCCACAGTGCTGAGGCTGTCACCAGCACAGTGGGTGACTGAGTCCTGTTCCAGGGCTCCCCAGTCACCACACACGGCCCAGCCAGGACTGGCCACTGTGGACCTGTGGCCACCCAGCCAGGTGAAAGCCAAGTTTATTGTCTTCACCCCAGAACTGGCCTAGAAGCAGAGCAGCTCAGCTCCTCATTTGATTATGAAGCAGGAGCTGCCACCTCCGCCTCTCCCAAGGAGCGATAATGAAACATATTCATCCCTCACCCTGGGGAAATACTTAAACCACAATATGAGAGATGTATGTAAATCACATTTAAACGGAGACGGTGCCGTTAACGCTGACGGCGACTCATCGAGTTGGAAGATGAAGTGTCCCTTCTGCTGCCAAAGCATTTGCTGAGAGAGCTGGGCTGTCCCCAGGGCCCTGGCCAGGGTCTCTGTCAGTGTCACCGTGTCACCATGCCACTGGTGCCCACCCAAAGCACTCCTTCACACCTTCACAACATCCAGCTGTTAAAGGAACGCTCACCGCTGCAGTGGCTGGGAGGATGAGGAGGAAAGGAGTTACAGAGAGAAGGGTGATGGATGGGATGGGGTGCGGATGGGAGTGGGATGGGGTGAGGATGGGAATGGGATGGGCTGGGGATGGGAGGGGATGGGGTGCGGATGCGGAGCACTGGTTTGCCCCCGGCCCGGTGCCGGCCCCATCCCCGCGCTCGGGGCGCGGGGCCAGGCCCGGCCCGGGCTCCCCGCGCCCGCCGGGGCCGGTCCCGCATCGCGCGGTGTGCGCTGCCCTCCAGCGGGGCGGCCTCGCACTGCAACCGAGCACGGCATCCCTGTGCCGCACCTGAGCATCGTAACCGGGCACCGCACCCCTGTGCCGCACCTGAGCATCGTAACCGGGCACCGCACCCCTGTGCCGCACCTGAGCATTATATCCATGTATCACACCTGTACACCATCATATCCCTGTACCACACCTTCACATCACATCCATTTACTGCACCTGTGCATCATATCCACATACATACCGCACCTGCACATCATCATCATATCCATGTATTACACCTGCATATCACATCCCTGTACCACACCTGCACACCACGGCCATGCACCGCACCTGACCTCAGCATGATGGGTGACCATGCCCAAAGGCACGGCACGGCACGGCCAGGGAGCAGCCAGCTTCCCCATCCCTCCCCGAGCCCTGCCGGCAGCCTGGCTCTCCCAGCCGGAATCACTCAGCGCCGGGAGGAGGCGGCGGTGGTGACGGGTCAGTCTTTATTACTAAATAAATAGTCGTATAAATCTTGTGCAAAACTCTGTGGCAAAACCACCGGCCTTGGTGGGCGGCGGGGGCCACGCTCCCCACCCCTGGCCCGGGCCGAGGCTCCCGGCACGGCACAGCCACGGCCCCGGCACGGCAAAGCGAAGCGGTGGCACCGGAGCTCGCCGGTGAGAGCCGAGACCACCGGCACCGCTGGGGCAGCGCCAGGCCCCCCTTCAGGGCTGGACACCGCGGGGACAGCGGCTGCCGGAGGGACAGAGGCTGCGCGAATCCCTGAGGAGCAGACGAGCACCATCCAGCCCAGTCGCGATTCCGGAGCCCGGGCAGAGTCCATCAGCTGCCGGTGCTGCCGTGCTAGAGCGGGGAGCTCGGGGCATGGCCGTGCCGCCGCTCCCGCGGCTCCGCTGTGCCCACGCTCCCCAGGGGCACCACCACCTCCTCCGGCGGGCAGCTCTTGTTCAGCTCCACCACGCGCGGCACCACCGTCGACCACCGATCTGTGGAGAAGGTGGGAGGTGGGCAGAGCCTGTGGCTGCTCTGCTGGTCCCCAAATCTGCTCCTGGGGCTCATCAGAGGCTGCAAGCAGCATCCTGAGGGATGCTCCCGGCCCGCAGCACGGCGCTCACCTCTTCGCAGGCGGCCCACAGTGTGGGAGAAGCCGTAGTACTGGTACGTGTCGCTCTTGCCCGGGTCCTCACTGATGATGCCCAGATTCTGGTTCCAGTGGGACCAGTTCACCTCATCCACCCTGTGGGGAAAGCCAGACCCACAGGGGCTGCATGAAGCACCTGGGAGCCAGGGTGGGCACCCACTGGCAACACCAGCTGCCTCCAGATCAGTACAAAGCACCCAGCAAACAAGTGCGTGGTGCCAGCCCCCTAAAATGCTGCTGGCTGTGGTGGGAAAAGCTCAGCTGCTCCCCAGCCCCCAAGGGCGCCCACCTTTACCTGAAGCACCAGCGGCGGTCAGGGGTCCCATCCGTGCCCTTCCCCACAGTGACCATCTCCCCCGAGCGGAAGGCTTTCCGCAGGAACACCGGGAAGGAGCGCTCGATGTCCAGGATGGTGGTGGCCCACTGCCAGGGACACCAGGGACTGCTTGAGCATGGAGGTACCTTGCCCACGGAGCTCAGGATGCCTCGATGCTGCAGCGCCCCAGGCACAGGCAGCCCCTGGAGCCCTAGTCCTGCAGCCCCCAGGGTGGTACCTGCAGCTTCCAGATGTGCTTGCTCTCCTTGGAGACTTGGCCCACGGTCTCCCCCATGAGGGCGATGAGCATGTTGAGGAGGAGCACGAAGGTGAGGATGATGTAGGTGACGAGGAGGATGATGAAGACGCCGGGGTACTTGGCGCTCTCGAGCATCTCCAGGTCGCCCATGCCGATGGTGAGCTTGAAGAGGTCGAGCAGGAAGGTGCTGAAGGTCTGGCTGTCCCGGCAGGACGGGTACGTGGGCACCGTGCAGTTTGACTTCTCGCTGCAGGACTCGCTGCTGGGACACGGGTTGAGGAGGGACACCAGGGCTGGGGGAGAAGGGACAGGGACAGCGAGTCCGCAGGGGCAAGGGCAAGGACGGGATCCTCAATGGGCCCCAGTATGGCTCTGTGCTGGATGAGACCCTCTCCACCCCTGGAGGAGGCAAAGGCTGAGCCCGTGGGCAGGTGGGATGGAGCTGGGGGTCCGCAGCCCCCTGCCCAGCCATGCTGAGCCACAGGGCTTGTCCTTCCCCCAGCCAGGTGTTACCTGACGCGTAGCCGATCATGAAGAGCAGGTAGACCAGGAGGAAGCGGAACAGGTCTTTGAAGAGGATCTGAAAGTGATGGAGAGCAGGGTGAGTTGTGCTGGACCACGGCATCATCACCAAGCTGTGCCACCAGCATGGCCGGGCTGGGAGCAGGGCAGTGGAAACCCACAGGAACCCTTCACAAAGCCTGGAGGAACCCCTTTAGGCTGCACTTCCACAGGAGGATCACCCCTGGAGAAGGACAAGACCCATGACCCCACCAGACCTTCTGGATCATGATGCTGTAGGTCCCCGTCAGCTTGAGCCCGCGGGTGAAGTACAGGGCGTTCATCCAGCCCAGGACCAGCGCGAAGACCATGACAGCCAGGTAGGCCTCGATGCCACCCAGGTACAGCCCCGCTGTGACAATCACCAGCACCGAGTAGATGAAGCTGGAGGAGAGTTGGGGTCAGACCCTGCACCCACAAGCCCGGAGGGTGCGGTGGCTCGTGGTGGCCCCAGGGCTTCCCCACGTACTAGAGCAGCTGGAAGGAGCCATCTATGAAGAAGGAGTTCACACCCGGGCACTTCTTCATGAACAGGTCTTTGATCTGTGGGAGAGAGGCAGAGGTTGGAGAGTCTGGGGTGGCAGGGTCCCCATGTCTGGGGCCACTGGGCACAGGGACTGCCACCCCTGGGGACCCCAAGGGTTCAGTGGTCCCACGGGAGGACCCCCTGCCTCACCACACTGACGTTTGTGCAGAAGAAGAGGATTCCAGTGAGGAGGGTGATGATCTCCCCGGCCAGGCGCAGGTAGTCGGCAGTGCTGGTGTAGGGGTAGGGAGGCTGCGGGGAGAGGACAGAGCTGAGCTGCTCCCCATCCCCTGGGACAGACACCCTGCGAGGCAGCGCTGGCCCGTGGGGCTGTGCCAGCCTGGGGACTCACGGGGCCTTCCATGGGGCGGTAGTAGGCGACGAGGGTGAAGATGACCATGGCACTGAGGTAGGACACCACGCTGATGTAGAAGGAGACGGCCCCGAACTTGCGCCACTTGTCCCGCAGCAGCTCGTTGATGGGCTCCACGGCCAGCATCTCATGGCGGTTCTGGTGGGACACGGGTGCTGACAGAGGGGACAGAGCCACCCTGGCCCCTGCAGACCCCTCCCGGTCCCCCCAGCCCCTGCACACCTCGATCTTGCTGTTGTAGACGAGGATCTCCAGCACGGACACCTCCTCCCCGCAGGTGTCCAGCGAGGAGAGGTCGTAGAGAGAGGAGTAGACGGGGCCGTACGCCCAGTCCTTGAATTTCCGGGAGAGGTGCCGGGCGTCCTCGTCCGTGATCTCCCGCCGGATGATGTGCTGGAAGATCTGCCGGATGGAGGGAGGACTGCTACCCCCAGACCTGGCCCCAGCTGCTTGGGGCACCCTGCCCTCCTCCCACCCCATCCCGGATTCATCCCCCAACCCGCCCTCTGCACCCCAGTGGGCCCAGGATGCTCCCAGGTGCTCCTGGGGTGGTGCAAAGACACTGTCACAGCCCCCAGGATGCTGCAGTTCTGCACTGTTGATGACCCCCCTGCCTGCCCCACCAGAGGCCGAGGGCAGGTCAGGGGAGAGGATGGGCTGTGCGAGAGTCTGGAGTTAATTAGGAAAGGGCCAGAATGCAAAGGGGCTTTAATTAGCCGGGTTAATAGGCTGCACATCCAGGTTTCCACCAGCATCTGCAGGGAGAAGCCGTGCAGGGACATGCACTGAGTGCGACAGGGCTCAGCGGGGATGGCAGGGAGACGTCCCCCACTACGGGGGGGATCACCGTACCCCGATCTTGCCGGTCTTGGCTGCCATCATGAGCGGCGAGAGGCCGTCGTTGTTGAGCAGGGCCTCCAGGTTGGTGTCGGGGAAGAGCTTGGCGCACTTGACGAGGAGCAGGTCGTACATCTTGGTGACGAACTTGGTGTTCTCGCGGGTGTTGTCGGCGATGGCCACCAGGGCGTGCAGCACGGTGTTGCCGCGGGAGTCCTGGCGCCGCAGGTCCGCCTGCTTGTGCCCGTTCTCCGTCAGGTAGTGCACGATGTGCGGCTGGTTGGTGCAGGCGGCCAGCGAGAGGGGCAGCTCACCTGCGGGGACAACACCGGGGCTCCTGTCACCCCTTCCCCGCTGCATCTTGGGGTGCAGCCCCCCGGGCTCCTTCCCTGCTCACCGAAGTAGAAGTAGCCGCCCTCGCCTTTGGGCTGGAAGAAGCGGCCGCGGGCCTGGGCGTGGACGTCTGCTCCTTTCTCCACCAGCAGCTCCACGTAGTGCTTGCAGCGGCGCTCGATGGCGATGTGCAGGGCTGTCTGACCTGGGACACCACCGCCCGTCAGCCGCCGCCTTGCCCCTGGACGTCCCCCGAGTCCCAGCCTTCCCAGCTCCCAGCTCCATCCCAGCGTCCCCCATGCCCAGGCGGGGCCAGCAGTGGCCCCACGCCCCCCACCTCGGTAGTAGACGTCCCTGAAGGGCGAGTTGATGAACTCCCGCATGTTTCCCGTCCTCTCGGCGATGTCCAGCAGGACGGGGATGGTGTCGTTCTTGCCCCCGCTCAGGTTGAGCAGAGCCTTGGGCAGGCAGGTCTTTCCCGTGGAGGGCTCTGCGAGTGGAGGGTGCTGAGGGAGGGGCCAGGGCAAGCCCCTCAGGCCCCCATGCCAGCGCTGTGCATCCCCATCCCCGCAGGAATACCGGGATCACCGGTGGTCACGGCACAGCCCCGGCACCAGGGCAAGGAACACCCAGGTCCTCACCTCGGAACTCCTCGTCTGTGAGGCGCTTCTTGTGGGTGAGCAGGAATGAGAGGAGCCCATCCAGGCCGGCCGGGGACCCCCGGGAGACGATGTCGAAGAGGATGGGTCTGTTGAAGACCTTGAGGACGGGGGGCGGGTCGGGAGCCGGCCCCTTTGCGGCCGGGGGCTGCTTCCTGCGGGAGAAACGCCAGCGCTGGGAAGAGGAGCCGCTGCCTCGGCTTCCCCCACCTGTGCAACGACCTTGAGGGTGCTCAGCCACTGCTGGGGACAGGCACGGGGGGACACCCCCCGGCTGGGGTCACCTGTGGGGCCGGGGCAACCTCCCCACCCACAGCAGCCCAGTGCTCCCAGTGCCTCGCCAGCTCCCAGCCAGGTCCTGCAGCGCTTTGGGCCCCCAGCTGTGCCCCCCGGGCTCGGTCATGCTCCGGCACCACGGGTGAAGCCAGACCGGTCGGAGCAGTCGGCAGCAGGGGGATGGGCCGGGGACAACCGGTCAGCTCCGGGCACCGGGAATGGGGGCAGGACAGACGGCGGCTGCCCCAGCCGGGGACTTCCAGTCTGGAGGGCTCATGGGGCATCCTGGCCCCCTCCACCCACCTCCGCGGGGGAACATCCCGCCCTCCTGAGCCGGTTGCACCCCTGGGTGGAGACACTGGCGGGGGGCCACGGTGGCCGCCCCAGGTGCCCGGCACAGAGGGGCATTGTGCGCCCGGCCGCGGGCTGCCCCCCCCGGCTCCGGTTTCCTGGCGCGGGCAGGGCGGAGGCCTCCTGAAAAGCCCTTTCATGCCACAGCCAGACGGCCGCACCGGCCAGGGGAGCGGCCGGGCGCACAGAGCCTCTTTCATGGCTCCCGTAAAGGGGAAGGGGAGCGCGCTCCCGGCCCCGCGGCACCGGGGGCTGCGGACCCCCACCACGGCACGGCACGGCACGGCACGGCACGGCACAGCCCAGCTCTGCCGCTGGCACTCACTGGGAGCTGCTCCCTGTGCGCGGCACCTCTGCCCACAGCACCCCAAAGTGCTACTCGAAGGTCTGCCCACATCCCCAGCTGCTGAACATCCCCATCCCCACCGGGGTGCCCCCACCCCAGCACCCCCCTCCCCACCGGGGGTCCATACTCACTCCGCGACCCTCCTGCGCCAGCGCTTGTTCTCGCTGGGGTGGTGGCGGTAGGTGCCGTAGTCGAAGAGGGAGTCCATGGGGGCTTTCTTGGGCGCGGGGACCACGGGGGACTCGTAGATGGTGGCCTCCAGCAGCTCCATGGGCTTCGGGGCGCCTTTCCGAAAGGCGCCGTGGAATTTCATGCGGAGGTTTTGCTTTCCATCCCCGGCGCCGGGGGGACCCCGGGCTGCCTCGGCGGGGCTCGGGGTGTCCTCGCTCTCGAACAGGTTGGCCAGAGAGGAGAGCGGGAAGGAGTCGTTCTGGAGGGTGCCGTCCTCCCCCGCGCCCTCCCCGGCATCGCGCGGGGCGTCTTCGGTGTCTGCCATGGTCCCTGCCCGGAGGGACGGGCACGACTGACCTGCCTGGGTGGCTGTGACCCCCGGCTCCTTCCACGAGAGCAAGAGACCTGGCAGAGGAAAACCCAGTGTTACCCCCAAAAGACCCTCCCCATCCTCTCCCCGGGGCGCCGAGCCCCGCGGTGGGACAGGTCCCGCACCCACCCTGGCAGCGGTTGTGGCCGGCGGGACCCTCTGTGTCTGAGAGTCTCCCGGACGATCCTGCCTTGTCCCGGCTCTCTCGGCACCCACCTACCCTCTGCGGGGACCCCTCACTTCTGCGGGGGCCCCTCCGGCTGCGGCTCTGCCGTGCTGGGCGAGGGCGAGCCCGGCCCCGCTGCGGTCAGCCGGAGTGCAGCCCAGGACAGGGCACAGAGCAGACCCTGTGCGCTCCGATCTGCCGCCCAAGGAAAGAAAACATTCCTTGGGATACTCCCCACATCCAAGGAAGCGTCCAGGGAAGCGCCCAGAGCTGGGCTGGGAGCGGGGCCAGGGCTGCTCCCGATGCTCCACGACCGAGGGGGGCTGGGGGGGATCCGGATCTGGGCACCGGGAGGGGACGGGCGGGGCACGGGGGGGCTGCAGCCCGCGGGAGGGCAGGAGCAGCGGCTGGGACAAGAAATTACGGGTTTAGGTTGCCCAGAGGGACGTGGAGATGAAGGAGAGACGTGCTATCAGCGCGGCCAGCAGAGCACTGCACCGTGTCACCGTGTCCTGCCCGCCACGTCCCTCCGGGCACGGACAGGTGACTGACCCCGGGCACTCCCCCAGCCCCGCTTTCCACCAAAACTCTCCGGCGAAACCCAGCAGGGTTAGGGCTCAGCACAGCTCCCGCCTGCGGGGAGCTCAGCCCTCCCGGGACAGAAAAAGCAGCGGCAAACGTGTCATTTTGTGCTGGGCTGCAGCTCTGTGCGACAAGCCACAGTGGCAGGCTGGGCCCTGCCGGGAGGGCAGCCCAGCCGGGGAAAGGGCTGGAAAGAGGCAGCAGGTCCTGGCAGCCACGCGGTGCTCCCGTGGGCACGGGGGATGAAGGTGGCAAACTTCCCCGAAACGCTGCAGCGACAGGGAGGGGGTTCAGGCAGCGGCCCCTTCTCCTTGCTGCACTGGGGGATGCTCAGCGGGGCTGGTGCAGCCTTGGAGGGCACCAACTGGGGATGGTGCAGCCTCCGGGGGCAACCAGAAGGGCCAGTGCAGCCGTGGGGTATGCTCAGTGGGGACAGGGCAACCCTGGGGGACAGTACAGCCCTGGGGGACACACGGCAGGGATGGTGCAGCCTCGGGGGACACCCAGAAAGGACAGTACAGCCCTGGGGGACACAGGGCTGACAGTTTCTCCTCTTTGCTGACTTCCCTGCCATCCCCGTCTCTGCAAGAAATTCCACAAGCACCTGCCAAAGCCCGCAGGTCCCACATCCCGACCCCATGCAAACAGGGGCTCTCACACGGCCGGTGTGACCTTGGGCAACGGAGAAGAGGGAGTTGCCCAAGCACACGGGCACTGCGGGCTGGGAATGGGGTTGGAGCACCTGACCTGTCCAAACTCTGCTGGGACCCAGAAAAGTGCAGCTTCAGGGAAAATCCGGACACGGCCAGGGCTGTCACACACCTGCGGTCACCGGCCAGGGCTGAAGCTTGTGTGGGAAATGAGGGACTCAGGGCTGGTGCCGTCAGCCCGGGCGCTGCCAGGAAAGGTGCTGTCACAGGGGTTTGATTTGGCCCGTTAGGTTATTTGGGTTTGGATTTCTCAGACTTCCTCACCTCATGGAATAACTGAGTCAAGGCACAGCTCTCGCATCCAACACAAACCCCACCTGTGCTCCCACCTCTTCCCAGCTTCCCACCAAGGTACCTCCCAGTCGGACCAGTGTCCCCAGTCAGTCCCCACTCCAGCCCATCACGGGAGCACGGACGCTGTCACTGACACCGGGATGTGCGGGGACATCCATGGGTGGGCAGCAGGGAGGGTGTCCCATGACATTAAAGGGTGATCTGGTGGGAGTGAATCACTGAAACCACATCAGGTTCTTGTTGGAAATGCTCATCCGGAGTGATGCAGCTGCCTCCCAAAATCATCCTCACTGCTGGGCCCGTGCTCACCTCAGCAAGAGCCAGGAGCTCGGTGTGGGCAGCACGGGGGGTTTGGAGCCGGTGGGAGCCCCCTCCTCAAAGGTCCCCCTGAGAACCCACCCAGCACCTCAATCTCAGAGCGTGAGTCCCCCGACTGTCTGGACAGTGCAGGGGCATCCCTAAGTGTGCAGCTGGCCCTGCCCAGCTCAGCCCTCGGCCCCAGCCTCACCTGGGGTCTCCATCCTGCCCCGGTCCCCGTGTGCTGCCCGGAGAGCTCCATCCTGCCCCAGTTTCCATGCCCCTCACCGGAGGCTCCATCCAGCTCCGGTCCCCGCGCCCCGGTCAGTCCCACTCCCGGTCGTGCTCCCCCTTGCCCGCTCCCCCGGCTCCGTACCGCGAAAGGTCCCGTGGAAAGTCCCGTAGGCTCCGGCGCCGCCGAGTCGCCCGGGGACGGTCCCCAGAGCGGCCCCTCCCC
>VWZW01003596.1:318577-361304 GCA_013397115.1 Edolisoma coerulescens | reverse complement strand
CTACTGACTGCCCCTTTCTCACAGCTTCCTTTTAGCCCTTGGAGTCCCCTTACACCAATTTCAAGCCGATCTTCACCTTTTACAAACATAATGAACAGGACTCAGTTACATGAAGACAAGAATTTATGATCCTGTATTTTCTTTACACAATCCAGTGCCCAGCTGCTGCCACTGTCTGCAGCTCCCTAGGCCAGGAACACAGCAGCTCCTCCTTAGACACAGAATTTTTCCACAGGCCTCTTTCCCTTAATCAGCTGTGTCTTCTGCTTCAAGTTCTGGTTGGGAGCCAAGATGAACAGGTCACCAGCAGTAAAGGGTCACAACTGCTTTACAGCCCAGCTCACCACAGCCGCAGCACTGTGCCAAGGCCTGCTGCCCCCGAGACTGAACTGGGAAGGGGTGAAAGGCAGTGAGAATTCATCAAGCAGCTTTGAACATGATTCAGTACTTCCTGAACTCATTTCTTTCTACTTTCCTGTTATCCTCAATTAGTTGGTATACATTGTCACAACCATGGAGGCCTGGATATCCATCAGCACAAATGACGGGTTGATGTTCCTGGAAAGAAGACATACTTCCCAATTAGCTTACACTTACATTACACTTCTTGCTGTTGACATACCTTGTGCTTATGTGCTCTGATACACTTGGTTGCCCAGGGCTTGCAGGGATGTGAGAAGCACTGCAGGGTCTGCAGGCACTGACAGCAATGTCTCAGGCAGAGCTGCACTTAGCCTAGAACAGCTCAAGCCATGGCAGGCTCAGACATTTAAGGTGACAGGGCTTCCAGAAGTCAAATTTCCTACAAAATATGCAGCTTCTAGGAAGACACCATGGCGCGTGGCTCGCTCGGCCGCCCAGGAGCCAAGCAGGTGACTTGCCGAGGTGTTCCGCTGTGGAACAGACTGGTGGGTCACAGTCTGTGGCAAGGTGAGGATGGAGCTGTTTGCTCTCAGGCCCTCTTTGGGGCTGGCGGGAGCCGCTGGTAACCTTAGCGATCCGCGGAGACAAAGGAGAGAGAGGGGCTCTTTGTAACAGCAGTCCGAGTTTATTCCCCGAACAGAGAGCATACAAAAAGCCTCGAGGGTCGTCTGCAGCATCTTTAAGTACTGCACTGAGAAAGGGGTAGGAACAAAAGACAAACCAATAGGGGATAGAATGAGCTGACCATTCACAGATAACAGGGGTTTAGGGAGGAACATATTTCAAACAAACCAGTGGGGATAACAGGACAATGTAACAGTCCAGAAACTTATCGCATACCTAAAACAAGGGAGTAACTCGGGGGAGGAGATTCCCACAAATATGGGGTCTCAGGGGCGAGGCCAATTCCCAGCGCTGTCAGCACTGGGGCTGGACTCATCTTCTGAGCAGCTGTCTCCGGCGGGAAAGCCCTCCCAGCTCACATCTTTATTTACTTTGAGAGCAAAGGCGGACTGGGCCACCGCCACAACACCAGAAAGCAAAACAAGGAGCCGTTGGAACTCACCCCTCTCTGGGCACAGGAAGCAGCCCCAGACACACCAGTGCGGGGCTGCCATGCCCAACACGTGGGCTAAGAAAACCCTGTAACAGGGGGCCCCCCTGCACTCCCCAGCAAGGGAGTGCGCCGGCCTCGTGCCCCTCACGGCGCCCTGCCAGCGCTCTGTGGCACAGCGGCCGGACGCTCGCACGCACTTCAGGTGACACCCAGGGCTCTGCTGCGCTGGGCAGCTCAGGGCTCCCCTCACTCACCTTTCCAAAGCACTCTAGGCTCCTGTAGCTGACCCCGGGTTGATGTACAATCTTTTTTCCATGTTCAAATGCTTCAAATCTGTGTGTCCCAAGAGGTCGATGTCCACATCCAGCTGCCTCTGCAGCAGTTCCAGGCTGGCCGCATCACCTCAGGGAAGTACCTGATGGCCATGAATCAGTCCAAATCTGAACTGCCCGACAGTTACAACATTCTCTTTGGGATAATTCAGGCTCCGAGAAGGGGAAAGTCATGGACTGTAAGTCAGTGAAGGACCCCACACCCACGCAATGCAGCTTCAAAGCCTCAAACCTGCCTTTCCCAGGGCAGGAGGCCCCTCTCAATGTGTAGATCCAGCAAGAGCAGCTTCAGAGCAAAGAGTAAGGAATTTGCACCTTTTGCCTACCTAACAGTAAAAATATACACAGAATTCTTGCAGCTACACAGCCTGAGGCCTCACAGCAATCACAGGCTTGTGCCAGAGTTCCTATGAATCAGGAGCAGGTATTAATCCCTCACACCCAGGTGCAATGAGAAGAGTCTAGAAAATAATTCTGTTTTTCCACTTTTATTCATTCCTACTTGTCTCCCGGTGAATTATAGTTTAGGAATTGCTAATACTGAGGGACTCCCCAGGATTCATCGAGATGAGCACGGCATAGGGGAAGGCAGGCCCCCCTAACAACGTGGATGTCCCTAGCCTGAGGACTGAGGCAGTCATAGCTCTCCTTGGTGCAGAGGTTTCCCGTGCACAAGATGTGCTGAATCTTTCTTGGAACCAGCAGCTCCTTGAACTTCACCGGCAGAGCACTGCATCGGTGTGGGACGTGAAGGTCCCCAACACCAACTCCGCACACACCGGGAGGAAAGAGAGAGCTTTAGCCCACGTTACTTAATACAACAGCACAAAACCTAGACACCACAAAGCCCTGCAGCGCTCCAGGGCACTGGCAGAGTCTGGCGAACCATTGCGGACTGAAAGATGGGTGCTAATGTCTTTACAAACAACTCGATGGGTGGGGTTCTTTAGGAGAAATGGGTGTTAATGTCTTTGAAATAGGCTTTAATGTCTCTACAAACATCAAGCCTCGAGTTTGTTACAGAACCCAGAGAGTTTGAACTCCTGAACTTTAGGGCAATAGGACAAATGGGTCCGCGGAAAAGTCTGTGGCCGAACCCAGATAGCCGTAACCTCTGCACTTTGGGGGAAAATTACGTGTTCAAGAAAGGACTATGTGGTAGGCAGTTCGGGAAGGCTGTACCTTCCTAGTCCCTCAGCCAATGGGGAAAGGAAGAGGGCAACATGCGGCCGTGAGTTGAGGATGAAAGGAGGCTGCGCCCTCCGAAACTTCGAGAGACCCCGCGGGGGCATGGCATCATTGACTCTCTCCCTTTATTCGAATAAAGCTGCAGGGCTCCTCTGTCTCCTTTGTGGACACTGGCTTTTCTGCACACGCTGAACACAGGAGCAGGGCAGGGGCGCGGGCGGCCCATCCGCCGCTCACCGGCCCGGCCCCGCCCGAATGGCCGCTGGGCCCTGACACGCACTGAGGGAAGCAGGAAGTGACGCGCTGGTTTTGCCTTCCCCTGAGCCAATGGTAGCGCCGGCCGCCCTCACGTGACATCAGCGTCCGCCGCTGGGTCCTAACGGCCACCCCCGTGCGCGCGCCGTGCTGAGCATGCGCAGTGCGGCCATCCCGCTGCTCTGAGTTCTGGGGGAATTTTGTGGGAAAATCTTTCATCTTTCTGAGTGAAAACGTCCTTACAAAGCACCCACAGGTGCCCGCGGCGTTACGCGAGTCCCTGTCCCCTCAGGAGGTGTGGCGGGCGCAGCGGGCAGGGGGACAGGGCGCTGTGGGCGGGGGGCTCTGGCTCCCCGGGATGAGGGGCCGCTCCAGGGGTGGGTGACGGCTCCACCCTGCCCGAGAGACCCCGCAAAGGGCCACAGCCCCTCCTGCCCGCCCTCCTGACCCGGGTACACATGACACGAGCCGCGCGGGTGAGCATTAACCTTTATTACTAGGTGAGCCAAACGCTGCAGAAACCCCAGCCGGATCAAAGCCGCCTTGTGCCAGGTGCTGGAAGAGCCCAGGAAAGCCAGGCCACAGCCGAGCCCTCCATCCTCCCGCTGCAGCAGGAGGCCTGGCCGGTCTCCCGCCGTGTCGGGCTGTCTGATGCCCCGTGGGGGACGCTTGGGGACAAAGAGGAGGTTGCTGCACTTCCCAGCACGAGGCAGCGCTGCCGGGCCTGCTCAAGCATGCAAGAGGGACTTTTCCCATCCCTCCCAGGGCTGCTGCTCTCCCTGCTGAGAGCACGTCAGGGTCGCCAAGGAAAGCGCAGAAAGCTTTTGTTCCCCATTTCTAGAACCATTTGAAGGCAGGTGACAGGGAACAGTAATAGGTGCCGTTGTCCTCCTGGCAGGCGGATGCGATGGTGAGGATGCAGGCGTTGCTGGCGAGGTCTTTGGTGGCAGAGAAGCGGTCAGGAATCTTGGCAGCCTTGTGCTTGTCTCGCTCGGAGTTGTAATAGAGCAGATACCTCAGGGAGTGCCCTGGGCGCTGCTGGTACCAGGAGATGCCGAACTGGCTGATGTTGTACTGGGGGCTCAGGGTGCAGAACAGCCGAGCCGTCTGCCCGGGCAGCACGAACACGGAGGCTGGCTGGGTCAGCACGGGCTGAGCCCTGGAAGCTGCATACACCAAGGATGCAGTTACTGATGGGCTGAGCTGTGCCCCCCTTCAAACTCAGCCCCAAAATGTCCCTCAGCTCTCTTGAGGCAATGCCGTTACCCAGCCACCATCCTACTCATCACACCACACAGCCCGGGAGCAAAATGCCCTACTCAGACTAACCTCCCCTTGGACAGCCCAGTCCTGCCCACCACCCTGCAGTGCCCGCCAGGCAGAGCTAACTCGGCCACACCACCCTTACCTGTGCCCATCGTCCCCACCAGCAGCAGGACCATGAAGCCCAGGGCCATGGCAGGAGGCAGAGGAAGGGAGGCTGTTTCAGAGAGGGTCTGGGGTGCTACACAAACCCAGGTTGCTGTGCCGCGGGCACCGGTGGGACGTATGTAAATGACACAGGGGGCTCAGGGACTCAGCTCCCCAGGGCTGCTCACTCTGCTGCAGCTGGGCTTCAGGGAGGGGGTGAGAGCCGAGCATTGCTCAGCACCTACCTTCACCCCAGCCCCTTTCCTTTGGCTGCACCAATGCATCCACAGCCCACCCTACCACCCTCTGCCCTGGGGCTGCATCACTGACCATCTCTCTTCACTGATGGGAGGAGCAGAGAGGTTTCCCTGGTGTCTCACACTCAGGCCCTCTGCTGCCTGGTGCACAGGAGGCCAGGAGCCTGAGCCACACCATGCCAAGGATGCCCTGGGGAGGCAGGAGGCTGGGGGCCATCAGGGAGAATGGAAGATGGGAGGTGCCGGAATCCCCCAGAAGCTGTCTCATCACAGAATCAGCGTAAGGGAAGTTGCTGCTCCCTCCATGCAGCTCCATCACTGTGACAGGAACTGCTTGGCAGGGTCACAGCACAACCTGCAGCAGGGGCTGGGAGCTGCCGGTGGTACCGCCTCTGCCAGGGCCACCTCGGGAGCAGCAGCCATGGGCAGCCGTGGTGGGTGGCTGCCGAGGTCACCGGGCAGAAGGCATTTCCCAAGGGAGCCGGTGCAGAGATGGCTGCAGCACAGCTGGTGCCTCGTGCGGAAGGCCAGCAGACCGTTACAGACAAAGGCCACCAGCTCAGCGGGCGTGAAGCCCCTCCTGTCTGTGACACCTGTCACGGGGCCCAGAGACACCGCGTCACACAGCCACCAGCCCAGGCTGTCCTTCTCAGCAGTGTGGTCAGCAGGCACTTCTCATGTGCCAGAGCCGGTGGGTGCCTCCTGCCCTCCACAGGCAGGCTCAGCCACCACCAATGCCACCTCACCACCATCCAGGGACAGCCCACTCGCTCCCCTCTGTGGCACCCACAGCGTCCCTAAGCCAAAGATGTTTGCAAGTGGGCCCCAACGTGACTGCCCTGTGTGCGCTCTGGTTTTGAGGGGAAATGGAGCTCTGAGGCAGAGCCCTGCCTCTTCAGAACACCCCAGCACTGTGCCTTTGGCATGGGCAGGTCCTGAGGAAGAAGCACCACCATCACCCAAAGATGTGATGCAGGAAGCTGGACTCTTGTTCTGCTGTGCCACCCTGCAGAGCTCTGGTGCACCCAATGGCTCATCTCTCTTGTGCATTCTGGGTCCCTCAGAGCAGCTATAACTGAGCAGGGCCCCACCTGCAGCAGCAAGGGGCTGGTTAGACCTGGCAGGGCCCCACAGGTCCTGGCACAGCTGGACTGCAGGGCAGGAGGGCAGCAAGGGCTGTTGTGCCCCTGCCAGGGGGATGTGGTGCCACACAGTCCTGGCACATGCAGCAGAGCCTGGCTGTGTCCCACCTGAGCCCATCTGGGCAAACCTGCACTATCAGATTTACTAGAGCCAGCCTGCAGCAAGGTCATGCAGACACAGCTGCATGAGAGCAGCTCCAAAGCCCATCCAAGGCCAGAGCTTTGCCGTGGTGTCTTCTGGCCTTGTGGAGTCCTGCCCCTGCAGGTATCAGCAGCTTGTGTTTCATGCAGCCAGGCCCCTGAGCTCTTGCAGGTACGAGCACACTGCAGATACAGCTCCAGCTGTTGCCCACCAGCACTCCCCAAATTCTGCAAGGTGGTGATAAGATGAACATGAGTCTCCCTACCTGTGTCCTAGGTGAGGAGTGTCACACACACACCTTGTCCCAAGCCCTGAGCAGGACAAGTCCATGGATTAGACTGACTGTAAAATGAAACCCGGCAAGACAGAGGGAAATCACCTCCTCATGCAAGGAGGGGCACTTCAGAGAAAGGGAATTTGTCCACAGAGCAGTGAGCACTGGATAATGCAGCACATCAGTGTTGTTACTGGTTCCCACCGTTCAGGCCCCTCCCCATCTGCTGAGCAGCCCAGGGACATGGTTGCATCCATATGTTTTCCGCAGGAAAGGGGGATGATGCTACAGGGCCCTGACACACTGCTGCAGGAACACTTGCACAGCAACATTTGGGCACCAAACAGAAGATGCAGCTGGCACGTGACCATGTACATCATGGGGCTGCAAAACCCCACTGCCTCCTGCTCCAGAGCAGGACCAGCACAGGCAGGTTCCTCAGGACAATTATTCCAGCGGGATCCAGTCATCTCACAGAGGAGGCCAGGCTGCCTTTGCAGCAGTGCTGGGCTTAGTTAGGAGCAGGGTGGGCAGATGTGGCACCACCACAGCCCAGATGAGCTGCAGGACAAAAACAGGGGGGCAGGAAACGCGATGAGACTACAAAAAGTCTGAAATTCAGAGCAGCTGGGACCACATGGAGCAGGCAGCCTTCCCAACAGGCTGTTGTTTAGCTCGGCCCCTGCTCTACCCCCTCTCCCATGCCACCGCTGCAGGAGGCTCGAGAATCTGCAGGGGCCATTCACTGTTGCTGGGAGAGCTGGCTACTGAAACCACAACAGCATCAGTGGGAAACGCAGCCCCTGCCCTGGGCTCTCCAGCACCTCCCACCACTGCCTGCAGGAAGGGGCCCGGCCCCACAGCCCCGCCAGAGGCACAGGAGCACCATATTCACCACCGTGAGATTCGGAGGCACGTGGGGAAAGCCCCAGCTCTGCCTCAGCCCTTGGGCCAGCCCAGCACCTGGACCAGCCTCGTCACCCCCACAAGGTGCAGGGAGGGACACAGCACCTGGTGCACAGCAATGCCCAGCGCTTCGGGAACAGGCAGGAGCGCTCTGCCAGGGCACAGCAGCATCCCGCACCTCACCTGCTTTAAAAAAAGGGAGATCTATTACCCCTACACTGAATCATGGAGGAAAACCACTCCAGCAGAGCTGAGTTAATCACAGGGAGGGAGGCTGGAGGTGAGGATGAGTTCCCAGCCTGGCAGCTCTGTGAAATCACTAAATCACTAGGTCCTGCTTATCTAGACACAACCAGAAGAGCCATGGGGCAGAAGTGCCAGCTGCCAGCAGAGCTCCTCTGTTCCGGGCTATGTGGAAAGGGTTCCCTGACTCAAATCCTGGCTCTCAGTTTCAGAGAGCAGGTATCTGTGGGAAGGAATGAGCAGCCCCTATCCTGACCTCACCCAGTTGGCTGAAAGCCTCGGCCTGACCCCAGACACTCGTGGCTGAATCCATCAGACACACACGGTCCTCAGCCTTTGCTCCCTCTGCTATTTGAATTGGATCCCCAGCTCTGACTACTGACGCGTGTCAGCCCTGGGGGATTTCTCAATTGTGACAAACTTGGTCAGAGTTCATGGCCAAAATATCCTCTGGTGACTCAGCCACAATCTCCAGCTCTTTCCCCTTGCGACTGGGACCATCTTGGGAGAAGGGGACTGGCAAGGACCAGGACTCACTGCTTTTCCTACTCATTCTTGATGAAACAAAGTTGAAGGACAGAGATACTTCATCAATCAGAACCATTTTCCCCAAATCAAAGTGCTCATTCTTCTCCCCTAACCTGGGGCACTCTCAGCACCAGCTACCAGCAGCCGTGGCTGTAATGCAGCTGCTCAAAGCCCTGCTGATGCCACTTGGGGATCCTGCCTTTGCTGGGCACAGTGGGCACCTCTCAGCCACCTGCTGTGCCTCTTGCCATGCCCATGTGGCCCCTGGGTTTGGGGTGACCACGCTCCTATCTCAGGTCTCATTCTCTGCAGCCAACTGCCAAGAGATGGTGAACCTGCACTGCTGCGTCCAGACCCTCACAGATCAAGTGTCAGTGCAGGCCTGAAGGTACGAGTGCTCTGGGCAGTGGTCACCAAGGGACTGCCACTTACCCGTAGAGAAACAGGAGAGGGTAACAAACAGGTCACATGGGAGTCACAGAACATCCCAAAACATAGGGAAAGGGACAGCAAACCTCCCGCTTCCCAGATCTCCACAGATTCTGTTCAAAGTGTAACCTGCCAAGGAAAATACCTCTAAACCCCACAGGCTTTTTGGCCACACAGGGGCACACTGGGCTTCCTTTACCACATGTCTCTTCCTCCAGACTGCATCGATCTTGTGGACAAAAAGGGCACCCTGATGAACCTGAGCAAAGTGGAATAGCCTGCATCTGAATTCACCAGTAAATACCTACAGGAAAGGCAGCACTACATCCTCATCAGAGTTGTCCGTAAGTTCCTTGTCAAGACAGCACAGCACAGCTCAGCCTCTGGGCCAAGAAGGGTCTGCTCTGGGGGAGGCTTGGAGAGGGGCTCTGTTCAGCAGTCACTTGGACACAGCAAGAAGCTCTGAGGAGGCAGACACCAGCTCAGATGAAGAGCTAGAGCTGAGCCTTTGTTTGTCCAAGGGCTGCTCCAGGGAAGAAGGAAGCTTTCCTGGGCAGAACCACCTGCCCCAGTTATAAGCCTTCAGTTTGCAGCCAGGAGAGAGGCTAATCCATTTTTTCATTCTGCTGGCAGGAGAAGAAAACTCTGAAGCCACCTGCTTTGAATTCTTGCTAGAGGACCTGGGGAAACACTACCCTGACCTACCAGGTAAGAGCCAGGCACCCACCTCACCTCCACAGAGGAGTCAGGGGTGCAGGCATGACTCCTCCTGCCACCTCAGCCACAGTACAGCACCTGTGGGACTGTCCTCTGATCCCACTGTGCTCCTTCAGGGCTGCTTACAGCTGTGGGCAGCGAGTGCATTCAGGCAGCAGGACCCCTCCTAGTTAAGAGGGACAGCAGGGAGCTGCTGCCCCTCCCACCCCACACCAGGCAGAGGCCTACCCAGCTTGTCCCCTTGGCAAAGAGGGTCATTTCCTTGGAACAAACAGGGAGGGAAGGACATCAGGAGAAATTGGGAAACCCTCAAGTGTCTCTCCCAGTCCAACAGGTTGGCAGTGCCTTGCTCAACATGTAATGGGCAACTGACCAACACAGCAGGAAAACACAACTCTGGAAGGGCTTGGTTACTCCACAGATTGGCTGCAGCAGCTCTTGGGAAAGACCCAGAGGAGGAAGGGCTCCTTTTAGAGGGCTCAGCCCCACACCAGCGCCCGAGCCAGGAACAGGACCACCTTACAGAGCAAGAGGAGCTTGGAACTCAAGAACACCCCTAAATGAGGAACAGACCCATTACTGGTCACACAGGCAGCACAGCCACCACCAGGGCCCAACCACCTGCCCAGACACTTATTCCCAGCACAGCAAGAGTCCCCTGCTACTGAGCCCCTCTTCCTGGGCTCCCCTGCTCCTCCCAGAGGGTCACACTACCACATCCCAAGCCACACCCTGACACACCAGGCAAACCCAGCACCACAGCCAGGCACAAGCAGCATCCTCCTGCTTCAAGGGGGTCTCGTGTTCCCATAGCGTAGCCTGCACTCCCCAGTGACAAGAACCTGCCCCTCCTTTCAAACCCACCTGCACGGCAGCAGGCAGAGGAACATGCGCCCACCTGTATCACTGGATGGGTCTGCTTCCCGCTCCATCACCACTCTGGAGTGGCCCTGCAGGGACTGTCACTGCAATCACCAGGAAAAGCTGCTCCAGAGACAGCCAGTCCCCACAAGTGCAGAAGCAGTGCTTTGCCAAGATGGGTCAAAGGCAGAACACACCTACTGCAGGTGCTCTGCTGGTCCTCCTTAACAGCTTCTCCAGCCAGACCAGCACACCAACACCACACCAACATCAGTCTAATACTTTTTAAAGGGAGTTAAACCACTTTGGAGTGGTTCCTCCCTGCTCACACAGGACAGCTCAGCACATGGAGTAGTTGGGCTTTTAGTCTCTGGCATCTACTTTTTCCCTTGGCTGTCTCTCAGGAGAACACAAGACACCCCAATAAGGCCAGGCACAGCTCAGGACATCGCCTACCAAGAACTTAAGATTGTGACATTTAGAAGGGGCAGGACTTTCAACACCAGCCTCCAGTATCTGCTAAGAGCATCTGCTGCCAGCATTTACCATCAAGACCTGGCTTTCCTCATAGATTACAGCAAGGGGCTGAGAACTTGTCTGTAATTCAACAGAGATTAAAAGGTTAAAAGACTCATTCTGCCAAGAAAATGCATCAGTTAAGCATCTGAAAGCGTCCTGGTTTCACTGCTGTGCCACTAAAACTCCAGCTGAAGCCTCAAAATTCCCTTTTACACCAACGTGAAGAACAGGGTGTCCTGCTGGAGGCCAGTCCATGGGCAGCAATCATGAGGCTGTCCTGCCAAGGTGACTGTAGGAGGAAAGCACCTCCAAACTTCACCTGATACCAGTGACCTTGAGAACATTGCATAACCTGCTAAAGCTTTAAAGTCAGATCAGCCAACTGTATCCAAGTCCCACAGCCAGACAGGTCACACTCTCTTAGCTCTGAGGTCAGGACAGGTATTCAGGAAGAGAAGACCTATAGAAAAATAATTTGTTACTGAAAATACTGTGGGACACATGATGGCTTACCTCTCTCCAGCCTCTCCTCTGCCTGGAGGGCAGCCAATGACTAGATCTCTTTCTGTCAAGTCATGCAGGCACAGTCCCTGCTAGGCTGCACGGCCCATTTACAGGAAATACCCAGTTGTGCCTTGTCCTTTAAGTGGCTGATAATGTTAACATTTTGGTAGCTTAATTTTAGCTTGTGAATTAAATAAAGAACATACACAAGTAATAGGTCCAAATAAATTCTTTTATTTCTCTGTAATAAATACAGCACTATCTGAATTCTGAAGACCCTTGGGTCCAATAATTCCTTTCCTTCCCTACTAGTTCAGAAGTGAATTACCACTAGAATACTCCTGGTCTGGTCAGTCTGCTCCCTCCAGCTCATTCCCTGTTCGTCCTTCCGCTCCCTGTGGATAGCGGGGCTCTACACCATGATCCTCTTCCTTACAAGGGGACAAACTCTTCACAGGAGAGAAGAAACACCTACAGGGAAGAAGCACAAGTTCAGCATTAGGTACACATTCCAGCAGCTGGAGTTAAAAGCTCTCTCAGCTAACATGACCAAATCAAGACCTAACTACTGACAACAGCTTGTAACAAATGCAGCAGGAATTAGAGAATCAGCCAGGGAGTACAGCAGGCTTCCCATGGCAGGAAGAACAGACCTTCTAAGAAGGTACCTACAGCCTCTCCACCTTCACAAGAGACATGGTCACGATCATTTCTCCTTCCCTTTCCAGTTGCCTTCTGCTCTCCAGGACACGGGAAAGACACAACTGTTTCCTACTTAAAGCCCTAAAGGGCACTATATCCCCACTATATTCTGCAGCCTTCAAACCCTCTGAGGTGCTCTTCTGGCAGCAGTTCCCTCCTGCAGGGACAGGGCACGCTCACCATTGCTGTACTTGCACTGCTTCAGAGCCTCGTTGAAGCCCTCGCACAAGGTCAGGTCTCTCTGGCTGGTAGCACATTCCAGGAACTGCTTCATCTCATAGTGGCAGGGTCCGTAGGGCGACTGCTGCATCACGGGCCGGGGCTCCTGCGGGCACGGGCCCAGTCAGGGGCGGCCCGGGGGCAGCGGCGCCTCTTCCAGCGCGCTCCCGTCACCTTGGGCGGGGGGCGGCTGTCCGTCCGTCCGTCCGTCCCTCCCTGCACGGCCCCGCTTCCCTCTCCCGCCGCCCCACGGCCACAGCCCCGCACCCCGCCCCAAGCCCAAGGGCGGCCCAAGGGCACGGCCCGGCTCCGCTCGCACCTGGGCGGGCGCCGCCGCCTTGGCCGGCTCGGAGGAGCCGCCGCTGAAGGCGCCGGTGATGGCGCTGCCCACGGCGTGTCCCACGGCGGAACCCNGTGACGTAGGCGCACGCGCACACAGCGGCCGAAGCCAGGCCCCGCCCCACTGAGGGAAGCAGGGCTCCCGCGGGGCGCATGCGCAGAAAGCGCAGGGCCGGCTCCGCGCACTGCCCTCCCGCCCCCGGCAGGGGGCGCGCGAGGCCCGTCTGGGCCCGGGAACGGGGCGGGGGCGCGGGGCGGGCCCGGGGAATCAATCGCGGGGTCACCCAAACACCCAAACACCCAAACACACAAACACACAGTCACCGGGTCCAGGCGTTACCCCAGCACTGCCAGGGCCACCAGAAAACTGTGTCCCCAGCTGCCGTATCCACACGATTTGTGAACACCCCCAGATGGTGCGGGGGCTGGACGACCCTTTCAGTGAAGAAATCTTCCCTAATATCCAATCTAAACATTCCCTGGCACAACTTGAGGCAATTTCCTCTTGTCCTGTCCCTTGCTACCGGCGAGAACAGAACGGTCCCACCTGGCTTCCTCCTCCGTTCCGGGAGCTGCGGAGCACGGCAGCTCCCCGGGGACAGGCGCTGCGGATGGCGTGACAAAGGAGGGCTCCCGGGAGGGCGATGCAGGGACTTTGCAAGTGCTCGGAGGGTGCTTCTCCCAGGTGTGGAGCCGACCAGGAGAGCATGAAGGGGCTTGTTGGAATGGGCAATGAGCACAGCTTCTGTTGCATGGGAGACGACGGGGTGGAGGAGAGGTGGATAATGAGGCGCTGGGAGAGGGAAGATGAGCACTCCGCAATTGGGGCAGAAGAAGGAGGGTGCCAGGGAGGAGGGAAGGGAGGAATGATGTGGTCTAAGCCATTGGCCAGCACAACAATTTTTGCAGCAGCCCTCTGGATACAAACCAGGAGATCAAGGAACACTTTGCAAGGCGTGGACATTGTTGGGCAGTAGGAATCCACGAAAAGATGATGATGAGCCCTCAAATCATGAAGAGACAGGCTGGACGACGCCAGTTTTACCTTCAAACCAATTTCCTGACAATCATCTCTTCCCTGGCACCCCCACTAGTCTCCAAGGCCTCTGTGGGTCCATGTCTCCTCAATATCTCCCTGGAACGGGCCTTGTTACCAGCTCCATCTTTGGATGTTCCTTATACCCAGCGGAGAGAAAGAAATTTACAAAACTGAGAAGGATTCAGAGGTTGTCCAGGAAAAAAAAATCCCAGCTATGTTATGTCTCCAGGGCTGTGTTCATACATTCAGCAAGTTATGAAAACCAGCTCTTTGGGCTGGTTCATTGACTGGCAGGAATTAGAGAGCTAAGTCACTGCAGGGCTGGCAATTAGCTGCTGTTTAAGTATTTTTGTAGAATCAAATTTCCAGCACGAGGGGAAGAGAAAAGGGTTTGTAAAGCAAGCCGCCCCCTCGGCGCAGGAGCTGGGTGGGCAGCAGGGAGCTGCAGCTCCTACACTCCTGAGGAAAGAAAAGGATTGTTCCTCAAAAAACACCGCTTTGGTCTCCTCTTCTGAGGGGTAACACCCCCAAATCCTTCCTCCCACAGCGCCAGGGAGCTCTCCTGCCCTGGGAGCTGTGCACTGCTTTCAGCTGGAACAGCAGCATTTTACATCCAGCGTTTGTCTGCCTGTCTTTTCCCACTAACAGAGAGGGGGGCAAGCCACTGTAAAAGCAGAGGAATGCCACTGGAAAGCCCCTGCCTCAGCAGCACCTGCTTTTTTTCCTTTTCCCAGGTATGCGTCCCGGAGAAGTGCGGTTCCCTTCCTTGTGCAGCCCCGTCCCCACGAGCCATGAGTGCCTGAGGGGAAACGGAGGTCTTAGAGACAGGAGAGAAAAAGGGCAGGAGGGGAGACAGGGGTGACCTCAGGGAGCCCCTCGCTGTGAGGAAACTGAGCTCTCTGCCAGCTGAGCTCAGCTCTCTGCTGCCAGCATGGGAGCACGGTCGAGCCATCAGGGTGTGGGGCCGGGGCTACCACACCACAGGCTCCTTTCTCTTCTTGGTTGTTCCCTGCCATAGGAAGAAGCTCGGCCTGTGCCGGAGGGAGGAGAGGACGGATGTGCAGGGGGCACAGGGAATGCCAGAGCTCCAGCCACAAGAAATCAAGATTCATTAGTTCCACTACGCGCAGAACAACTTGCTGAAGGAGCCTGGGCTTCAAGCTGAGCGTGTCGCTCTAAGCTGCGTCTGGGGGACCCTTTGATTTGGTTAATTAGACGCAAAGTTTTTCTGTGCAGTGGGAGGCCGGGTATGTGCTGAGGAGCACAGCTACCCTGGGTTTACTAATGAGATAATTTATTGTGGCTGTCTGGGAGGCTGAGTGTACACAACTCCACCCGCGCACACACCACCCACCCCAAGGCCTCTGCTCCCAGCTGGAGAGTCCTCGGCACCGGAGGTGGAAGTACGGTGTCAGGTCTCCCTGTGAGAGCCCTGCCGAGAAGCCGTCCTCCCACTGGAGGCTTCTGCAGGAGGGCCTCGTTTACATCTAAATATCCTTGCAATGATTTTCACTGTTTGCCTGGCCAAACTTCCTAATTCCGCTATTTTTCAGCCTAAATTTGATCTTTGATTCAATCAAGTAGCTTCATTTTGCCTCTCTCTTTCCCCTTGTTCCAGTAGATCTCTCCTTACATAGTTCAAGTGTTAGGGCTTGCCTACACTTGAAGGTTGACTCTGGATTTAGGGACATATAAATCTGAAAGACAGTAACTAATTCTTGAATCCTTCTGGAAGGATTTACTCAAAACCAGTAATTTCTGAATAACTTGGTGCCCTGGCTGGCCAGTTCATCCTCCTGTTAGCAGCAGGAGCAGGTAAGACAAGGTTTGTAAAAGTCAGGTCTGTGTTTTTTCAACTGCCTTCTCCCCTTGCTCTAAAAGGAGCTTATAACCTCCCCCTCCAGAGTTTGCCTCACTTAAATCCTCACGCTGTCACCGCTGAAATGTGGCTACAAAGAGATCTAGGAATTCCCCAAGCGTTTGGCTCTCAAGGGGTTGTTTCACAGGTAAGGAATGCAACACCGGCCTCCTACCTGTCTCTGCCCCTCCACCGGGCACGGCACAGGGCTGGCTTTACCAGGCTGCGCTTTCTCAGGGCGTTTGCTGAGGGGGCACTGACACCCACAAGTGTCCCGTCCCTGCAGAAGCCCTCTCCATGCAGCCACGCCTCGCGGGCACATCCTGCCCAGTCCCTGCCACGGGCCACCACCAGCGGGGAGCCATCCGGGGTTGCTGCTGGAGCCTCCTGCCTCCCGAGCTGCAGGTTTGCGCTTGGAGAACCCTAATTAGTGCAAGCAGGGGCAGATCTGGGCAGTGCTCTGGGTGTACCTGAATTTAAGTTATTTAGGTTAACAGCAAATTGCACAGGATGATTGCTCGGGGATCTGGGCAAACTATTCAAAGCAGAAGAAAGCGTCTGATGAATTAGCCAATATTTTTGTTTGTGGACAATCCCCCAAAAAGACAGAAACAAAACCTCCAGTTCTTACCAATGTGTTTGCTACTCAGAATTACTCCATGAATCATTTGTGACTGAGTGTATGCCGGCAGTGGGTTTCTCATGTCCTCCTTTTATTTTCATCTTTGAGCTCCAGCTAGTCCTAATTTTGCTTGTGCCAAGTGGCTGATCTCAGTCCCCAAGTTCACTCAGAGCACTCAGGTCAGAGGGAAATATGCAAGAACTACCTTTTTATCCTATACAGTTTTTAGCAAGCAGAGTTGCAGTCAACAAATAGTAATTTTAAAAAACCAAAACAGGCAAGCTGCTACAACAGCATTCATAGATTTTTCATGAGCAAATGGCACACTTCCCGCAGTCCTGCCTCATCACCATTCCCCAAGGGATAACAAAATAGCAGTGTCAGAGGCAGGTGATATTCCATGGCAGCACCACAGCAGCGCGGCACACAGCCCTGTCTCACTCTGGGTGCCACAGGCTTCCAGCACGCTCCCCACGCAGACGTCTTCCTGTCTGCATCCTTCCTCAGTTACTTTTTAGCCTGAAACAAAGTGACTGTGCTGCGGGAATCGGAGATGAGCAACGGGAGGAAGAAAAAACCAGCGTCTCACTGAAGGAGCTGCAGATGGCCAGACGTGCCGGCAAGGGAAGGGGAGGCAGCACTCAGAGTGCCGTTTCAGCTTTCAAGTCTCGTGCTCCCAGGATCTACATGCCATTTCTTGGATGTGGTTTGCCCCGAGGGCAATCTCAACAGCTGTGAAGTTTCAACAGATGAACAATGTAGTTTTCAATAAATTTCACCAAGCAAAGGAAAGGATTTTAACTCGTTCATGCTAGCCCGCTTTTGGTCTGAAGGCTCTTCCGGACCCGAATCCATTCACGTCATGAGTGTTTCCTGTTTGAGCCCCAGGCACACCTGAGCTACACTGCTGTGCTTCAGGTTTGCAGAGAGGTTTTCCCCATCAGAAGAGGCGTCTCTCAGCCATGCCCGTGGGTCCTGGGAGGTGCAGGTACATCTCTGCACTTACCTGTGCCACTTGAACCCACTCTGGTGAAGGAAGGTACCAAATGTGGATGCCCTCAGCTCCCGGTGGGGAAAGGAGAGGTGGTGGAAAGACAACTTTTCCAAATCTCCATGTGGCAACTGCATCTTGGAAGTTCCATTTCCTTTGTACTCACACATCCAGAAGTGGGGCTTGTGCTCTTAAGACTCCTGTTCTCATCCCAGCTGAAGGCTAATGCCATTAATTGTAACTGAAAGAAGGGCTTTTGTGTTCCCAAATTCTTCAGTCAGAGAAGTCAAGAAATCACCTCTTCCAAAATACATCCGGTGTATCCTCAGATCACGAGGACAATGACTCTGAATTTACCTGCTGTACACAGGACAAGACAGCAAACTTGAGTCCAGAGACAAAAAGCCAGCTAAAAAGCCAGCATGGGTTTTTTTGTGTGTGTCTGGGGAATCTGCGCAGTGAGGCTGACCTTTGCTGCCTCCCCTCTGGCTGGGATCTGTCAAGCGGTTTCAGAGAGTCCGAAGCAGCGAGCTCACACCCCTTGCAGGAGATAACAGTGCTGAGTGGGCCCTGGAGGGATCTCACACCTTTACAGGCTCCCTGCTTCACCTGTCAATGCTTTACCTTTAGTGTCCAGGCCGATGGGCTCGGGGCTTGGCATTTCCTCCTCACCCAAACGTCTGCCCAGAGGCCATTCCCTTCTGCTCCTGCACAGCTGCTCCCTGGCTGCTCTGGTTCCCCCTCTCTCTGCAGACAGACAGCAAACATCTCCAGAGAGCTGCCCCGGTGGTTCCCCACACATGGCTCCGGGGGGCACTGACGGCTCCCAGGTGTCTGTAGTGAAACAACACCAGACCAACTCCACAATCAAGGATGGGGTTTGTGTGTAAGGCAGAGGTGCCCATGAGCTTTAGGAGGCTCTTAGCACCAACCCACGAACAGCTACTGCTTTGAACTAGAACATTACAGTAACTGCCTCCCCACATCTCCCCCTTCCCAAGTGGAGACACAGCTTGTATGGCAGCCAGAGAGATATTGTGAGGTGCTGCAGCCTCTACACAACAGTTCATAGACACCTGTGATTTGGGGTCTTTTGTCCCAGCTCTCCAAAATGTTTCATGAGTTTTAGTCACCACATTGCTTTCCCTGTCCTTCTGAGGCTCCCCAGCCATCAGCTTCCAACAGAAATTTCTTAGAAACTAAATATTGGATCCCATCTTTTCTTTCCTGTAAAAGAAGCCAGTGGTATCTCCTTTTCACATGGAAAGTCAGTAACCCTTGCAAATGCACAGGGCAGCCTGGTTGTGCACTCTGGTTTGTCATGATTTCTGCTGAAATGCTTTCTTTCAGTTGGCATCTCCACCAGAGTGCTGAGCTCAGTGCAGAGTCCATCCATGGGCTCCTCCACAGGAAGACTGCAAACATCCACCTCTGTAGGAACAGCCTGACCTTTTGAAAAATCCATGGTCTGAGCAAACCCCTGAGCTCTCTGGAAAGGCTGGACACTGTGTATGCCATGCTGGATTCATTCCCAGCCTTGTGCAAGCTCTCGTGGTGCTCTTTTGAGACAGTTCTTCAGAGTCTTCAGTGTGGTCTCTGGGTGCTTCCCTGGATCTGAGGCTTCCACGGTGAATTTGTGATAATACAGTCTCAGAGTTCAGCAATTGCAGCCCAAGAGAAAGTGTGAAAACGCTTTGGGAACTGATCTCTGTCACTGTCCAACCAATTTGTTCCAGTGACATTTGCTAGTGGCAGTGCAGTGTGTCACACACAGCAGCTAGGGTAGCGTGAGCTCTGAATGGCAGGACATGGCACCACTGCTGCACAAAGTAACTGCTGGGAGAGGCACTTTGCATCCCAGAGGGAGCCAGGAGTGCGCTCACACCATAAACCCATACTTCTGTGATCTCTCTCCCTGGACATCTCCTCTGGACTGAATTTGCTTGCTCTCCTGTCTTTTTTCCTGCCGGCTCACATCCTTACTGCCTTCACATGGCTTTATTCAGTCAGAGCCCCGTGTCTAACTGGTTCTGCTCACCCAGCACCAACCAGCCCATGAGTGCAGCCATCCCATCCTACCGAGATGTGGGGAGCACTCTCTCCTTCCTGCTGCTGGCCCTGGCTTGCCAAGCTGGCCTGCACATCCTGGGAACAGACACCTCTCACTTGCCAAAGGCAAACGCACCCCATGGGACGATGCCAGAGCAATGTGGAAGGGGCAGGAGGGTCCCAGCAGCAGCGAGGCTGTGCCGAGAGGAGCTGGGGGAGTGGTACCTGTTCCAGGGAGGTGAGTTCAGCAGCGTTTGCTGAGGATGGGGGAGAGAGGGAGCTGAGGGGCTTGGCTGCTCTGAGCAGAAACGTGCGTGAAGAAAAGCCGCGACCCACACCCTGCATTCCACAGCTCGACTCCAGGGACAGGGGGAGGGAGAGAGGACAGGACGGGACATTTCCAGCAGACCTGTGACTTGTTCATAAAAGCCTCATCTCACCAGCCCTGCCTGCCTCCTCCCCCATCGCCTCCACCGCTCTCGCTGGGTTTTATTAACGCAGTTCCCCTCAGGCTAGAGGGAATCACATCCCAGGAGACATTCCAGTCTCAGATCAGCTTCGGAGGGGATCAGAGGCAGCCAAGGGTGGGGGGCGTTTCACCAGGACCTTTCATTTGCGGAGAGCTGGCAGGTTGGGAGCGCTGCAAGACGGCACTAGCAGCCTCCTTATCAGACACTGAGCAGCCGCAGGCTGGAGTCGAGCCTCTGCTCGGCCCTCTGTGTCCCAGCCACTTCTGCCCTGTCCAGGCTGCTGGCTGGAAGCTCTTCCCCTGGGCTCTGCCGGGTGCTGGCTGCACGGCCGGGCGCAGGGAGGCTGGGCAGGGACTCTGTGCCTGTTGCTCAGGTGAGCGCGCTGTTGGTGACATGTGGCCGGGCCGGCTCCACAAGGGCTCAGCCCGGGGTCGGCATCCTTCCCCGAGCACCGACAGCGCCTCAGCTGCCGTCTCCTCGCCACCATCGCGCCCTGCACCAGTCAGGACCAACACCTCTCGCCAGGAACGGGAGCTGGCTCCCCGGCGTCTGGCTCCCCAGGTGAATTGTGGTGTGCCCTGAGCCTACGCCAGGAAAATGCCAGCAGATGAAACTGCATCTCAGGCCAAGAGACACGAAGATGGATGTGTTTTCCTCGCCTGGCTTATCTCGCAGGCAGTGCTTCTCACCGGAGCCCGGCACTGTTTGTGTGCGCTCGGCTCCTGGCACGGGGGCAGGAGATGATTAGACAACAAACACTGTGGCGGAGCTCTCCCGAGCTGCAGCCTGCCCCTGCCCTGCCGAGACCACGGCCCGGCAGGGAGCCGCTCCTCGGGGGCCAAACCCCAGCGCTGAGTCCCAGGGCCGAGTCCCAGCGCTGGCTGCAGCTGCACGGGGGCTGCAGCGGGAGAAGGCGGAGGAAGAGCCGCAGGAGCCCACAGCTGCCCGGGCACTGCGCAGTGTGAGCTGCACGGGGGACGCGGTGCGGCTGTCTCAGTGCTCCCCCCGGGACCCCTTCCTTGACTGGACCCCTGAGGAGTGCCGTGCACCTCTGCAGGGTGAGGGGCAGGACGGTCCTGCCGCCGTCTCCCTCGTTCCTAGGTCAGAGGAGGCAGCAGTGCCTGCCCAGCAGCCCTGCAGGCACTCGTGCCCCCTGCCCAGGGGCTCTGCTCCACATGTGCCCCTTGGTTTCATAAGGGCACTACATCAAGCAGATCCCAAACTCATCTGACTCTGCACCGCTGGGTTCAGCCCAGAATTAAGGTCAAAGAAAGGGGAGTTTTAAGGGCAAAAGAAAATAGATGTAAAATAAGTAGTAGCAAATCAAGCAAGACTTTCTGGAAATTCATAGTGAGACTGACCTAGTTAAGCTGAAGTCTGGAAAACTTTGGTGTTTTCAAGGTTCACTGTTTGGATCTAGGACAGCCTGCACAGTTCCAGCATTTCCATTTAAAAGATTTTTAAAAACCCAAAAGAGATTTGAAGAAAGCACTTTGCTGACCAACATATATTTTTATGTATTGCTTTATTTTTCATATTACTTTACCTTTCCACTTGTGAGTCCAGGCCTGAAGGCCAGGTTTCCACTCCACAACCTCTTCTTGCCCACTCCCCATGCCCATGTCTTGGGCTGCCAGCAGAGGAGGAGAACTGGGTAATTCAAAAAGTACTCCTGATCAGTCGTGTTTACATGGGCAGTTCACTGCACATGACCCCCAGGCTTGTTTGCACCTACCACCACCTGTACAAACACCCACTTTGGCTGCCCAGGAGAAAAACAAGGTGCCAGGGCCAAAGAAAAGGGGAATCCCAAAAACAAGAATTGGGAACAGAGATTTGACTGGTGGGGATGTATCCCCATTTGTCACCTACTGAGCAGTGATACTGGAGACATCAATTCATGAGGTTATCTCCTACAGAGAGAGGAGGAAAGACATTAGAGAAGAGAAATCAAAGGGGTTTCTCTGTCCTGGGGATTTGGCTCCTGGACCATCTTCCAGCTGCTCAGGGAAATGCCCAGGAGGTGTAAAGCTCCATGCTGACTTTGCAGGGAACCTAAAGTCAGGTCCCCAGCCACACAGAATACAGCTGTGAAAGTCACACCAGGGAGGTGGCAGGAAACAAAGGACTTTGGACAGACAGGCTTAATCCATTTAAATTCAGTTTCTCTCTCACTTCCCTCCCCTTTCCCCTTTGCTCTCATCAGACAGCTCTTCTCCCACCTCCTCTCAGTCCGAAGTGCCTTCCAGCAGTTTCACACCCAAGTGGCCCATGAGCTGAGAGAGTTATTCCACCTCTCTGCTGCTCACAAAGAATCAAACCTGCTGATCTCTTCCTCTTGCACAGCCTCTTTCCACCTAACACCTGCTGGGCTGTAGAGAGAGGTTACCCCCAGCTGGTGGTTTCTGTTGAGACTCACATTACGATGCTGCTTTGCCTGCCCAGGTGTTCACAAGGCCCTCCTTGTTGGGAAGCCTTAGGGGAGTGGGAGAAGAGCTAATGCTTGTGGTCAGAAGGACTTGGAAAACTCATGACAGCTCTGCCACTTGCTAGGGCTGGAAGGCCCTGAACAGATGCTGAGCAAGAAGGGCTATGTGTGGGGATGCTCTATCAGCAACATCAGTGACCATCGGGACCTCTCGGCCATGAAGGCTTCCACTGAGCTCCTGCAGCCATCACGAGAAGCCCAAGTTTGGCTCCAGCCTGGCAGGAGCTGCAGGAAAGCAAGCAGACAGTGCCTGCACTGAGAGATGTCAGACTGTCGGCGCTCCGGGGCTGGGGTGGGAGCCCTGTGCTCATCTGCCAGCAGCCTCTGTGCATCCAGCAGGCTGCAAACAGGATGCAAACAGCATCTCTGCAAACAGGCAGGGATGAGGGCTGCACGGACAGGACAGGCAGGGGCTGAGAGAGCTCCCAGCACAGGAACACAAGCAAAAAGGACTTCTGCAAGCTGCACACAGGGCCCTCTGCAGAAGGTGAGCACACGAGCCCCCAGAACACCCAACGGGCCATTTTCCTGCTGCTAAACATCTATTTGCTTGGCTGGGAAATATCTGTAATCCCAAACACACCATGCACTTTCTTTTGTGTTAAGTGCCTTGGCAGGAGCCAGCAGTTCTCACACACAGTTCCATCTCTGCAAGGACTGAGTTTCCCAGAACACCCCCTTTAAAAGTCTCCCTTTATTAAGAAGAGCCAAACTGCCTGTTGCTGCCTTACAGGCTGCTCCCATGCCTCTCCCCACTTCCCCAGGGCTCCACTGCCATGGGCTGGAAAGCACTGAGCTCCCAGAGACACCAGCATTAAAAGAAAAGACACTAAAGAAAAGAGAGACAAAGGCAGGAAAGCTTTTTCCACTGGGACCCAGCTGTCTGGCTCAGAGAAAGGCAAGAAAGTAGGGTCTGCTCTGCATTCCTGGGGCACGGCCAGAATAACAGCAGAAGGGTAAATTCCACAGTGCAAAGTGGTTCTCCCTACTCCCCATCCCCTCTTACAAATAAGGCCTCGGAGATACGCTGAACATGGTGCTCCGGTGCAGGGACATCTTGCTAACAGCCTGCAAGTTAAACACTGCAGCACCTTCCAAAGCCAGCCAAGACCAGGCTCTTTCTTCTCACATCTGCTTACCGTACCCAGTATTTACATCTTCAGTATGGTTCCCATAAAACTAAACATGAACAACTGATCACAGACAAATAAAGCAGTAATAGAGTCCAGGATGTCAGGAAGCCTTACCCACTCCCTGCACACCAGCCCAGGCAGCTGGAGATCAAAGTTTTCTTATTTGCAATACATTTCTTGAAACAATTTTCAGCTACACTCAGTCTGCAGAGGGGATGCTGACACAATCCAGGGCTTCTCCCATAGAAACAGGAACCAAGAAGCCAGATCTGTGCATTGCTGCCTCCATCTCCAGGTGGCTGAGCAGATGGAGAAGGCTTTGGCATCTCCAAAATGGGGAGTCGCTCCCTTCTTTCCCCTCGCTCAGCATCCCTCTCAGGGAAAGCCTTCTTGCAAAGAGTGAGTGAAGGCTTTGAGTGAAAAAGTGAGTGAAGCAGAGCCCTGCACAGGCAAAGTAGGGGTGCAGACACATTTAACGGATATGAGCCACTCCCCATGGGGACTGGAGTGGTCTCCACGGGCACTAAGAGGGTTGTTTTTAGTCCTTGGTACCCTTAGGCAGGAGGGGTGAAAGATACCTTTAAAGGGACCCTTTTAAAGCCATCCCAAGCCAGACAGGACCCGGTTGCACGGAGGCCGGGGGCCGGTGCCGGGCAGGCGTGGGAGGGGGGTCCCGCCCCGCTCCGCCCCCGGGGGGTGGCGGGGAGGAGCGGACGGGACGGGCGGGACCCCCCTCCCGCGATGCCGCCGGGCCGTGTCCCCCCGGCCCGTGCAGCCGCGGCTCGGGGAGAACAAAAGGCAGGAGCGGGAGGAGGCGCGAGGAGGAGGGCAGGCGGCCACGGTGGGGGGATAAAAGGCTCAGCGAGGACCCCCCCTCCTCCTCTGCCCCATGTCCGAGCCCGCTCCGCCGCCCGGCATGGCCCGCCCGCCGCTGCCCGCCGCTGCCGCCTTGCTGGCCGCCGCTCTGCTGCACTGCGCGCCCGCCGCGCCCGCCCGCCGACACAAGCCGGTGAGTCGGGACCACCCGGTGCCTCTCTCCGTGTCCCCCGCTGCTCTTCCGTGCTGTCCCGAGGGCAGTATCTCCCCGGCAGATCCTCCGCTGAACGGGATGAGCCGTCTTGCCCCCACCGCTCCATCCATCCCTGAGCCACGCTCGGGATGCCGGCACGGGCAGCGCTGCCGGGAGTCACCGGCCGCGGGACGGCTGCCCCTGCCCCGGCAGTGCCTCCCGCTCCGCGGGCTCCTCTTGGCTTGTTGGGGAGTTTCCACAGCCGTGTTCCCGAGGGAAAAACGGGGACCGGGACAAGGAGAGTCTAGGAGAGGACACGGCATCCCCCGTGCTTTACAGGCATCAGAGCACTCGCTGCAGCTCAAACACCCCCTGCACGCTGTGCTGGCAGTTCCGAGAAGTTTTACGGGGAGACGAGACTGGAGGGATGAATCAAAGGCGCAGGCAGGAGAGGAGCAGCAGGGCTCTTTCTTCCTGCACATGCCTGCCAGATCCCAGCACCTGGGACGGAGCTGCGAGCAGCAGGGACTGCGGCTGCCAGAGGAGAGCAGCGGCGTGCGAGGGATTTGGGGGACGGGGGAAGACAGAGAGCTCCTTGTGCTGGGAATGTGTGCGTGCGTAATTGGGTTATTATAGACATGCGCTTCGCTGGTGTGCCATCAAATAATAACAGAGCAAATGCCCAGTAGCAGCCCAAGGGGATTAGTTCAGGTTCTGTCGATGGTTTTATTATCAGCTCTGTCATCTGAGTACTTTCTAACTTGGCCGCTAAATATGCTGTGGGCTGGGACTTGGCACAGAGCAGCCTTGGCCCCCAAAGTGCTTGTGTTATTCCTAGCGAAATGTCACTGTGCTTGGCTCCGCTCTGCCTCTGGGGAAGGTGAGGCCAAGCACTCGGTGGTGGCACTCTGCACTCCAGTAACGACACTGCTCTGCGGACTTCAGTCCCCTCGGAGCGCGGCAAGTGGTGGGCTGGGAGGGCAGAGCTCCACCGGCATAAAGCTGGAGACCGCTGGTTCCTGTGGGACACGGGGCTGGGCTGGCAGGTGCCTCATGCTCTGCCATGCGCAAGCTGTGAATCTGCTGCTCGTGGAGGAACCTGCACAGCCTCTAGTCCTGGTCTTGCTGCCAGCAAGAACCTGTGTGGGATCCTGGGGGAAGGGAGAGACAGCTTGGGTTTCACACCATCTGAGCTTGAGCCCAGTCCAGCTGCCATGTCACTGTTCATCTCCTTTTGCCAGTGCTCACAGCTGCTGACTGACTGCAGAGGTTGCTGGGGCTCAGCTGACTTGGCCAGTACCCCTTGAAGTGGGGAGTACACGAAATTGCTGAAGAGCACAGAGTTAATGCAGGGGGCCAGGTCTGCTCAGACTCCTGGTCCACCTAATCCACTACCACACTCCAGAAGGAGGTCCCCCAGTTGGCAGTCTGCCAACTGAGAGATGATTTCTTCCTCATCCTAGGCTAATGCTCTGCACTGTGAGTGCTAATACTTTCCTCTTGGCTGGAGTAACTCCAGGTGATACTCCTACAGGTATGTTTTGTTCAGGAATACCTTGTGCTTGTGTGTTTGACCAGCCGTGCGGGGCTCGGGGTTTCAGATCGATGTGTTTGACTCAGTCTTTGCAGAGATGGTGGCTGCATTGGTTTGGGTTGGAAATGGACAGACGATTTCCCATCCTTTCAAACAGCAGTTCTGTCATCCCAAATAGCTGCTCTTTTGGGTTCCTTTCTGGTGTCAAGGCTTCTGAAGGTCATTCTGCTGCCTCTGAGGTGAAGCCAGTTTTACTTGGGGGTTGCTCTCACATACGATGTCAGTTGGCAGCAGCGCACCCCGTTCCTCTCCCGGCTGGGGAATACCCGAGGGCAGGGCAGCTGAGGTGGGACTGCTGGGCTGAGAGAGGCCTGTGGCCTCAGCCATTCTCTGCCCTCTCCTCCAGAGAGCTGTGACACGCCATCACGTGTTCTGTTCTCTGACTGCTCTGAGTCTGCTGCACAAAGGGATGTTTCCCTAATGTCTGACAGCAGCTAATTTCCTGTCTGGGCACCTTTTGCTGTCAGGTGATGAATGAGAAAGGAGCCAAGGGGCAGAGCCAGAAAACGAGATTCACACTCCTACGAGACAGACCACAGGACATCCTCAAGGTGTGCTAGTACATGGGGTTGGCAAGGACAGCCCCAGGTGCAGGAGTGTGCTGCACCACGGCTGTTTGTGCTCCAATAGCGAGTCACAACGGCAGCAACTGAGAGGCGAGGGAATCAAGGGCTAAGATTCATTTTAAAGCCAGGCTATAGGGCAAGTTGCAGAAGGACTTGTGTTCTTTGAGGCAAACCCTGTAGATCTCCTTCACTTTTATATTAATACCTAAAGAAAGAAAGAAAAAACAGAGAGCAGAATAAAGGCTGTGTCTGGTGTCCACTGTAAACCTTGAGAACAAAAGATCTGCAGTCCTCAGGGCTGTGCACGCGCAGACACTGAATTCCTGCATTTCTTTCAGCTCCCCTGGGAAATCAAAGTCAGTCCATTTGCTCAGAAGGTCTCTCTCCGTGCCGAAGTGGTGGGCACCCTCCCAGCCACCAACGAAATCCATCGGGGTGCTGCAGCTCTCACCCTGAACACAGCAGGTTCCCCTCTGGAAGCAGGGTGCTGCCTTTCCCGCAGCCCCTGCCTGCCTCGCTCTGGGCTCCGGCAGCTCCCGCAGGAAGGGTTTGATTTGCACTCTTTGGTTTGGCTATTTAAATCCTGCAGTCAGTGTTGGGGTAATTTTAGGCATGTTTATCTTCTGCTCTGGGAGAGACTCAAGACACATGTAAGTAGTTATTCTCCGGCGGGTTTGTTGTGTTTGTGCTTCCACATGCAGCACACACGCACACCCTGCAGTGTGGCAAGACTTCGGGGTGCTGCTGGCAGAGCAGATCGGGAAGGGAGAGGAGAGCAGGGAGGAGAGAAGCACTCTGGGGAGGATCCCCCTCTCCAGTTTATGTTGCACTTGCTTCCCCCATGCTTATCCAGCCCTGGCACCATAACTTGTGGGGCTCTGCAGAGGAAGGGATGCACTTGTAGGAGTCGTTTGAAAAGAATCTTCTGTGGAAAGTTGTCCTGCAGAGCTGCTGGTCCTTTTTCCTACTAAGTAGCTCTTTCCTACTAATCCCAAATACACAGACAGGTAAATGAAGGGTTTGTGGGTTTTCTTGAACCGGGGATGGCTCAGCCTGTAAAGTGAATGGAAGCACTGCTGAGTCTGCACATAGCTGCCCAGCAAAATGAAAAGCAGAGCTTCAGGGGTTCACTAAGGCCGCAGACATGTTTTTAGAGGTTCACAGAGATCCTGGTGCAGACAGATGAGTCCCAGCAAGGACAGGCAGGTGACCAGACCTCTTCCTCTTAGTGGATTTGGGCAGGAGAGAGGTAGATAGCTTATGGCTCCCCTTAGCTTGGACATAACTGCACAATGAACAAAACATCTCAGCCCCCTTCCTCCCCTGCCAGGAGTGTGCCACATCCTACAGCAGTTTCTTCGTTTCAAGGAGATTTCTAGGTTATCAGATTAAGGGCTCTTGAAACCTTTTGCTTTGTCAGCATCCTGGGGCTTGTTTGCTCTGTAAGTAGTCCTGTTTCTGGCAAACTGTTGCTTGGGTGACACCAGCAGTTTGGTTGTGGTGTTGTTGATGGAATAGTCTCACAAACTGTCACATAATTAAAATGTCTGATAATAAAAATAGTCCCGCAGTGTTTATTCATTGGCTTTCTCTTGTTACACCAAAGCCTGGTTCTTCTCATTCTGTCTGTGGGCATAAACATTTGCAGTCCATAATGTTTCATGTTCCACGTTGCTTAGGAAAAATAAACATTTTCCTTTTTTCATTGCCAACAACAACTACCACCAAGTAATCCGGAAACAAACTGTCAGGCCCCAGGAGGCAGTGCTGGATGGTGCCATGGAGTATGGGAAGTGAGTGGAGGGGAACATCCAACTGTGTATGCATGGCCAGGCACTGCAGCAGCTCCCGTTTGGCCTCAGCCTTTGTGTTCTCCCTGGCTCTGTCTGCAGTGGGACCGGGCTGCAGCCCAGCATGGAGGAGCCAGTCCTGTAGCAGAAGTATTTGTGTAAGCAAAGAATTCATAGAAGGGTTGGGGGACTCTGCCTTGTTCTGGGGGAGGCAGGATCAATAAATCTGGTGGCTTTGCCTAGGCATTGTTTCCACTAACAGTGCCTTGACCAGGAGCACATTAAGCTCAGGGTTAGACCACAGTCATGTTTCTGCCATGAAATTTCAGCTGCAGCATTAGCACCTTCCGAGCCCAGTCTTCTCCTGGAACACAACCTGACTAGAATGAAGCTGGTTCCAGTTTTACCATTAACCATCAGCTGTAGCTGCACTTTCAAATCCTACTCCTGCAAATCCATGCTGGGCTGAGAGGCAGGCTGGACAAAAAGCTGTCTATGCATCAGGAGAACAATGCTGATCTCAGGCAGGAACATTGCTGTTAAGGGGGTGCAGAGCCCATGGGGGACATAGCCACCCCACAGTGGACAAAAAGGGGGTGAGAGAACTGTCTTACATGAGAACGGCAAGAAAAAGCATCTCTGCTGTCCTTCCCCACTGAAATAAGGGCAGGAGTGCTCCGAGGTGCAGGCTCGTAGGTAGGAGGAGGATAGTGCTATTAGCCAGAGAGGCAGCAGACACCAGGGCCTTGACAAACACTCTGAGTAACAAAAGGACAAAGCAGAAACAAAAGAATGGAAAAGCAGCAGCAGAAGGGACAGGGAAGTGGAGATGAAGTCCATGAGCTCTATTCCCCAACATAAGGGGAAACAGCCCCAGTGACAAGGGAAGCATCCAAGACTGATGAGATTCACGTTGTAACTTGTCCAGTCGCTCCTGTCTGACAGGGAGAGGGGTCTCCTTTCATGTCTGTGCCACAGAAGCAGCCAGGAGCCCAGGTAGTTAGGTACACAAGAGAGGACACAAGTTTAAGTTCAGGGCAGGCAGAGGAGGATGGACCCGGGCAGAGGAGAGCCGTGGGTTTGTCAGTACCAGGCACCAGCCTCACTCTTGTGCTTGTTTAGACATGGTGTTGCTGATATTCCCCTGTAGCTGTGCTGCTCCGGCTGCTGCTCCTCCTGGGAGCTCTGGAGGGTGAGTGCTGCCCAACACAATGAGGTTAAAGATGCTCCTGGCTTCTTGGGATGGCTGGAACACTTCCTGGGAAGCTTGGCTGGTGTTCATCTGGCCCCAGCAGACCCAGAGGTGATGGCTGTTGTATCACAGCACTTGAAGGCTGTGAGGAACTGAGTGGGCAGCCTGCACCTCCGCTGTGGTTTCTGCTGTCCCATGGGATCTGTCCATTCCCTCCTGTTCCCCCTCCGCCTTTCAGTCACAAGGCTGCAGGAAGAGGCACTTTCTTTGTGAGGAGCTGTGACCAGCCTGCAGCACAGCCCTCTTTGTGTACAGCTTTGCTCCTCTGCTGTCCTCACTGCCCTCAACCCTTGGTTTCAGGCCTGGAATCCTCTCTGTTCTTGTGCTGTGTTCACATTTTACCGATCAGTCCCTATTGCAAAGCCCTGGCCTCTTCCTTGACTACAAACCAGCTGCTCCCATGCCCAGCAGCCACCCCAACTGTGGGTTATACAGGGAAGGGCAGTGCAAGTGGCTGCACACGTTCAGCCAGAGGCACAGCTCTGTTTTGCACTCTGCTGGGACAAACCCTGTCCTGGGCTGCAGGGGTTTTCCTTTGCTTTTGTGTTCAGTAATCCCTTCCCCTCTGCTGGTGGGATGGGACAAGTAGGGATGCCCTGATAGGTACCCAGCAGCCAGTGCCCTCCTCCCCTCTCCTCACAGGTCTGTAGTAGCTTCAGCAGCAGCACAGCCCTAAGTGAACCCCTAAGCAATACAGTCGGGGCATGGTACCACAGCTCAGAAAACAAAGCAGGATCTCCCCAGGACAGGGTGGGCTCAGCACCGGGTGGGAAGGATGCAACCTTAAGTAAGTGGACACGATATCTGATCCTTGGGAAGTGCCTGCAACAAGGTGTGTCCAGCTAAGGAGACCAAGATCTCCAGCCTGAGTGTCTCCTGAGCATTGTTTGGCAAGTGGTTTCTGCCTGTCACATTTCCCCTTGCCGGCTGCGCCTGCAGTGGCATTTTCCAGCCCTTTCCTGCCATGGTCCTAATGTCGGTGCAGTGACGACAGGGAGAGAGTTACTGTTTGTCCAGGGGCACACACAGGGCAACAGGGCAGGTCTTGCCTCCTGCCTCCACCCAGAGCCATTCACAGGACCACGCTGTGCCCCCTTCCGGGACCGAGTCTCTGCAAAGGGCAGGAGGAGCAGGGAGGGTCCTGGTAAGGCAAAGTGGGGGTTGGAAAGCTGGGATTCATAACAGTGGCCTTGAGCTAACCAAAGAGGGGAGAGAAAAGCTGCCTCTGGTCTGCCTCTGAACATGGGATTCCTCAGGGCAAGAAGGAAACAGGTAGCTTCTCCTGTCTCTGCTCCTGGTCAGAGGAGAGTGATAATCTCCATTTTAAGCCAGTGGCCCCAGCCTGTAAGGCACCTGGCCTTCCCAAGAGAGGGGTGTGCATGGCATCGTCAAGACAAAAAACCAGGAGTAAGGCATCTGGGTCAGCCTCAGCCCACTCACCTACCTGAGCAATTCTTGAGGGTTTTCCAGTGCTCCTAGTTCTGCACTTCCTGGCCTTGGAAAATCAGATGAATTCATCACCCAAAGTCCTCAGCTGTCAGGACCTGCCTCTGATGGCAGTGGGTGCTCCTGAGTGCACCCAGGAGCAAGGGGCCGAGTGGCCCTCCAGGCTGTGCTTTGGTGACACAGCTGCCATTATGTGCTTCGGTGTCATTGGGGCTGAGAGCAAGATGTTGGCCAGAACATGAACTTTGTCAGCTTCTCCTGCCAGCTGTCCTTTGCAGGCAGTAGCTGCCAGCCCAGGCAGGGTGCCAGGTGGCTCTCAGAGAGCTCCTCTCAGAGAGACAGGTACCTCTGACCTGGCAGGGCTCCAGTGTTCAGCAGGAGCAGCCCGGTGCAGCCTCCTCCGGGCAGGCCAGCCCGTACTCCCTCCTCCCACTAAAGCACTGAACGGATGCTCAGTGCCATGGCTGGTGGCTTGGATAGGCTTTGCTGTTCAGGATGTAAAAAAGCTTTCTCTTTTTGCATGTGTTGCCGCTGCAGTTCCTGTGGTGTGTGAAAGTGCACTGGGACACCAGGATTGTATCGATGGTTCTGAGGCAAAGGCTGGCAGGTGCCAAGCCACCAAGGGTGTCTGTCTGTCTAGGGAGGACAAGCCAGCAGGCTAGTGGTGACAGACCACGAAAAGCCTAAAGTGATGTGTGGACACCTAAACTGCACCTTGTGTGACCTCCCTGGCTCCCCTGTCCATCTGTGCATCGCTCAGAGGCGCGGGGCCACTGCAGAGCGGGGAGCTCAGTAGCGGAATTAATGCCAAGGCCTTCACACTTCATTCCAGCCCGCATGAATGGGCTCATTGTAGGGAACAGAGTGGTGGCAGCACGCGGATTACACGGCATCATGGCAGCTCTGGCATCGTGCCATCCTGACCTTTGTGCCCCTGGCAGGGCAGCCAGGAAATCTGGCCTGGAAGAAGGCAGCTCTTTGATGGGAAAGAAAGAGCATGCCTAAAGCCCAGGTCTTCCCTCTGGAGCCCTGTGGGACAGAGCCTGCCTGTCCAAGTAAAGATGAATCTCTGCTGCATCTGAGCTCCTCCCGCTGCTCAACCACTTTAAATTTGCTGCACAAAATTAGGCAAAAAAAAAAATCTGTGTTTGGCCCTCTGCAGCACAGTGACATGGACCAAGCACCTCTCACCCCACATGCCTCACAGCAGGCTGGAGATGACACCTGGGTCATGTTTCATGACGGCAATATAGTCCTGCTGTCATGTGGGAAACCAGTGGAAGTCAGCTAATTAGCATTAATTAACGTTGTCAGGAGAAACCTTGCTTTTCCAACTAAGTGTGGAAGAGCCCAGGAGATCTTATTCCAAGCAGAATCACAGGTACAGTGAGGCAAGTGGATATGGTCCAGTCCTTCCCTCAGGCAGTGATAGGAGCTGCAGGGACAGTCATTGCTGCTCTCTGCCCCATGGGCTGGGCTGTTACCCCCAGATCCCTGTGTCCTGCTCTGCCGTGTCCACTGGCCATGCTGAGAGCCTGCCCCCAGTGCCAGGACAGCAAGAGGACACCACGGAAGTGACAACAGGGAGCACAACTGCGTGCTGAGGACTAAAGACTTCCTCCCATTAGTATCACCTCTACCCGGGGCCAGGAGGGAATAAAGGATGTAGGGCAAAGGGGGAGAATTTATTCCCTAGTGATTTGTTTTATACTTGAAGGGTCTGGTTCTCATCCACAGCTTGCAAAAGTATTTCCTGCCGGCCAGCTGCCAAGGAAATGTGGATCAAAAATAGCCCAGTGCTTAGTGGGTGCCACGGTATGACACAGTGCCTCCCAGGTGCGACCCAGCCTCAGAGCAGCAGAGCCCAGGGAACATGGCATGTTTGTGGGGAGCAGTGTGTGCCCTAGCAGTGGGGAAACAGCCCTGGGCAGAGGTGGAACTCACTGCTGCAGGACTGCTGTGAGCAGTTGTCCACCACTCTGCAACAGGAAGAGTCTTTGTGGACACTGAAGTCATGGTTTTGCTTTTGCCTTTTAGGACATGTCTCAAAAGCATCACACCTGGAAGGAGCAGGCTCCTTGGCTGTCTGCCTTGGTGAACGCTGTGGGCACGGGTGTGCCCGCCAAGGGCTTCCCCGTGGGTGCAGCTGGGCAGGCGGCTCGCTGGAACCCCCCCCGCTGCGGCGTGCCCGACCTGCCGGCGATGGCCGACGGCCAGAACGGGCGGAACCGGCAGAAGCGGTTCGTCCTCTCCGGCGGACGCTGGGACAAGACCGATCTCACCTACAAGTAAGGGAGGCCTGCAATGGCCGCCAGGCTGGTTGGCTTCTCCCTCGCCAGCTGCTCAGTCTGATGTTTCCTGGAGCGCGGCACGCTGTGATGTGCCCACGAGAGCTGGAGGGCAGGCAGGGGCCAGGGGAGCCACGTGCTGAACCACAGCAGGCTCGTCCCCAGCACCTCCCCCTCCCCTCACGCACATCCCCTCCAGCACACGCTCCACAAACGCAGCTGCCCACCCACCCCTGCCCAAGCACTTTGTGCACAGCCGCTGCATCAGCCCTCGGTCAGTCCCGCAGCAGCAGCCCTGGGCACACACGGTCACTTCCCTCACGTGTGCTGAGCTGAGCCCCCACCACCAGCGCTCTCCTGCTGTGCCTTTGCCCCCGCAGCCACCCCGTGGGGGGCTTACCTCACAGTTTATTTTAAAAAGATCTTTTTATTCAGCTGTTATTGATGGTCCCATAAACACGACTCGGGTGTAAAGTTTTGCCCAAATCACCCCACACATTCTCAGTTGTGAATCTACTCATCGGGCTGGCAGGAGGGTTGTGCTGCCTCCCCAGCTGCCCTCAGGGGTGAGAGTGGAGAAGTGAGCACAGTCATATGGTCCTTGACAGCATGTAAATCGTCTTTTGCTTAATCCAATACGGAAGACAATTCCTCACACCATTAGGAGGCTGTAGATAAGAGAAAGGCTTCTGCCTTTTTTTTTTCTTTTTGGTCAATAGTGTTAAAGAAAGAAACACAGCAGAGATTTACATACAGCAATACTGTTAATGGAAGGGAAAGAAACTTCCCTCTGTGACAGACCTTTCAGTCTGCTCTTGTTATTGGAGGAAGTGGGAGCAACTGCTGAGTGAACCCAAGTTTCCAGGGGCAAAAAATGCAGAGATTGAGGAGAAGAAATCACGTGACACCACTCCCAGGAATCTTTGTGGTGGTGGCCTTACAGGGGACAGACCTGGGGATTGCTGTGGCACTTCAGGACAACACAGAATCTGCAAAACTCTCCAGGGAACTCGCCTCAGCCAGAGGGTTTCAACACGGGATTTATCTGCTGCACGTGTTGCTTGGTAGAGGATGCTGGAGCAGTGCATGTATGGATTGGAGATGTTCTGGTGCTGAGAGTGGTGGCCTTAGTGATGTTGACTGTAGAACTGGTGTCTTCGTGACAGCAGTCCATGGGACAGCAGCTGATGCTCTCCTCATCCAGTGTCTGTTGCCTTCCAGAATTATCAGGTTCCCATGGCAACTTGTAAAAGCTAAAGTGAGAAGAACCATTGAGGAAGCTTTGAAAGTCTGGAGTGATGTGACCCCGCTGACCTTCACCGAGGTGCAGGAGGGACGGGCTGACATTGTCATTGATTTCACAAGGTGAGCATGGCGGGCAGCAGCACCCTCCTCGCAGCCAGAGGAGCAGTGCTGTAACCAGAGCAGAGACCTGCCAGCATACAACTTAGGCACTTAAATGGAGGCTCATATTTCTGCTTTCAGACAGTGGGATCTTTTCAGTTTTGTCAGTTGTGGGCTGTTTGGGGTAAGTGCAGCTGTTCCACACTGGCTGTGCACAGCACCGTTACTGATCATTCATTAGTTTTCCTGGTACATTTACGTTTCTCTGCCCACAGGCTGTTTTCTTAAGCGTTTGTTTTGACTTTCCATCTTCAGGTCCTCCATCCTGTCCCTTGACTGAACGACGTAACTGTCTGCCCAAAGACAAATATAGTTTCTTGGTTAAGTGAATCTTGGCTCGTGGCCTGAAATTCCCTTTTGGCAAAATACGCACTGGGGCAAAGACTTCCCTGAGCTGCATGTTTGCACAGAGCTTATGAAGGCAGTGGAGACTGTCCAAGCAGTGATGCCATTTGCATGCTGTGTATTTGCCTGCGCCTCCCTGGGCTCTCTCAAGTGGCCACATCTCTCATGGGTTTCCTTCATTACTCATCAGCAGCTTGGCTTGAGTGAGGACCTGAGAGTTCGGCTGAGTTTGCTGCCAGCTGCCCTTCTGCAGCCCCTCACCACTCAGTAATATCAACTTAATCTTGGCTTAAGCAGTCACCTCCTTAATTCTTTAGGCTCCATAGTCAGCTCTGGGCTGGAAGCTGAAGAGGGGGAGGGGAGGAACATCCCTGAGAAAACATACAAACTCTCTAGGTCTTGGTGTGACTGAGCTCTGCTTCTTCAGTGCTTGGTGTGATCAAGCTGCTTCTTCAGGGCTCTGATGCAGAACTTGGTTTGTGGCAATTGGAATAGCTCTGAGCAGTTGATCTGGAGTGGTAGGATGAATTTAGGATGGGAATGAGAGCTGCTGTCCCCTCTCAGTGGCTCCCACCATTGGCCATATGATGCTGGAGCTCCATGGCCCTTTGTCTGAGGTGCAACGTGTCTTCCCTCCAGGTACTGGCATGGAGACAACTTGCCTTTTGATGGGCCCGGAGGGATCCTGGCACACGCGTTCTTCCCCAAAACACACCGGGAAGGAGATGTTCATTTTGACTATGACGAGACCTGGACGATTGGGAACAACCTGGGTACGGTACTGTTTCAAGGGGAGCTGTGGATGCTCCAGGGTGCTTGTGAATGAGCTCGGAAATGATTCCCTTGTGGTGTGAACAGACACCCTGTAAAACTGAGAGGCAACAACTATTTTTGTGGCGAGCATTGTCATCTCCCACCACTTAGAAACCCACTGTTAGTATTCAGGTCTTTTCATTTTTCAGCCACAGCAGAGCCTGTGCTCAGCAGCAGGGCCCCGGCTTCCCTATGGACTCCTCCTGCGTGGGGGGAGCAAGAGAGACGGCTCCTCTGCCCAGCCATGTGTCCTGCCACTTGGGAATTGCACCCTGCACTGGCAGGAGTCATTAGAAATGAAACAGGGAAAGGATGAAGGAAAACTGAGGCTCAAGCTCCATGTGACACAGTTGTCTTCCAAAGAACAGTCTCAGTCCCAGTCCCTGCACGCATTGTTCACCATCTGCCCTCAAACAAGTCCATAAAGGGAAACCACCCAGGCTCCAGCTCTGTCCCCGTGGCCTGGGAATGCTCTGACCATAAACAACGCCACATCCAGTCAAGATTCTTTTTAAAATTTTTGCTAATAATAGATCTAAGCTGGTAGCTCTTTGCTTGGGCACTCAGGGTCTGGTGTCACAGTATCTCATGAGATACTGCAGTACTGCCTGGGACCATCTGGATCAGTGCCCAGACCATCAGTTTCTGGAAGATTCACCAAAATTAACCCAGGTCAGCTCCTCCTCCTCCTTCCCAGTTTATCTACAGGGACAAAGAAATAATCACAAAGCCCAAATTACCCTCAGGTCGCTCTGGGGTTTCCCAAAAATTTTGGCCATGTCAGCGGGCTCCCCCAAAGCCTGTGTCAGTGTCAGCTGTAGGCCAGTTTGACTGCGTGGGGCACAGCACTGCTGTGTCTCCAACCCTGCTCATGCTGACCCAGAACAAGAATCACAGAGCACAGGACATTTTTACAGAAGTGTTTCTGCTCCTGGGGGAGGGGTGGGCTCTGTTGGTTTTCACCCTCTATTGGGGTTGCCTGTGTTGTTGAAGAATTTCCTACATTCTCCCATAAAACAGTGTTGGGGACAAACCAGGAACTGAAAATGGACACCAGTTCCCATCAGAATCCAGCTCTGTTCCATGGCATTCCCCCCCCCACCCTCCCCCCGCCCCCATATCATCCATAAATAACTATTGCAAAAGCTCTTTGGAGCTAATTGCCATTTAATATGCTGAAAAGAGCTTTACGATATAAACATGGATAAATCCTTGACTCAGCTCTCAGTGAGACAGGGAAATCCTTAGCCTCATTTTACAGATGGGAGAGCACAAGTGTGAGGAGGGCTAAGGCGTGCCCTGGGGTCAATCCAGAGCCGTGCAGGAAGCAGGACCCCACGTGGAGGACCATCCACGAGGGACACAGGGATGCTGCCCAGCACAGCTCCTTCAGCCATGCTGTTGTGCACCTCCCCTGGAGAATCTGACAGCACAGCTGGTCTGCCAACACTGGAAAGCATCAAGTGAGGAGCCTGCCAAGCCAAACAGAAGTGTCTGAAAGTTTGTAATAAATCACTGGCGTAGAAATCCCACTCTCTCAGCTGACCTAGATGTGTTGATTTAATCAGGTCAGTGCTGTGCAAATTCATCGCTTCCACGTAAAGCTGGCCAGCGGAGGAAGGCCGGGGCTCACCTTCCCCTCCACCCTTTCCAGGCGTTCCTCCCCACTGTATTCCCCCTGTCCCATCCGGTCCTGGTGCTGAGAAGTGACCTGCTCCCCTCGAGCCAGCAGGGAAATCCTGCTTGGAGCATCAAGGCTGGCTGACTCACATCCCTGCTGTTCTCATCACTTGGGCTGCAGCTTGGAGGATTTCTGGCTGAAGGCAAGTGAATGAATATGCGGGGACTTGTCAACAAACAGCCTCCACTCATAGTGAAATTTATCAGCTTTAAAAAGGACCCATTGGAAGCTAAACAAAATCTGCCAAGCAACACAAGTTTGTGTACTGAAATCCCCTTTTTCCCCCTCTCCTTTTGTAGATGTTCCAAGGTCATGTATTCCTAAAACATGATTTCCCATAGATCTGTCTGGTGAAGAAGTCTCAGGCCTTGACATTGGATCATTTTTAATGGATTTATTTCGAAATGACACCTTCTTGACACAGGCCCCAGACAAGCAATAAATGAGCTCCCTCTGCTGTCTGTGTGACAACGGCCTTGGGCAAGTGTTAATCCCAGAGAGTTCCCTCACCCACACCAGTATCTTCCACAGTGGATGTGATCTAACTGGGACATGCTAAACTTCAGCTCTAGCCAACAACTGCTGCAAGGCTGGGTGGACAAACACCAACCTTATCACCCCAGCACCTATACCTATGGTCTAGACTTCCTTCTCTGTGCAAACTTCTCCTTTCCAAATGTGCATGGAAAGCCATTTTCTTCCTGGTAGCCAGTGAGGTGGCAGGAGCCTCTGACAACAGAATTGTAAGTTACCAACATGTCCAGGTTAACATCCAAGTGTATGAATTGACTCACAATGTTTCTGAACCAGTGAATGCCTTTATTATGCCCTTTGACACCTTAAACCCCCCCCCGCCAAACATCTTTTGGAGCTATACAGGAAAAATCTGGGAACAACCTAGTGGAGGCAGATTTCCCTTTCCTCTTTTTGGACTCCTACAATATATGTGAGTGTCTGGTAACGGCAAGGAAGAGGTCCAGGAGGCAAAAGCATGTGAGCAGACAAAAGTATCTTCCATCTTCTCCCTTTGTAGGCACTGATCTTCTGCAAGTGGCTGCTCATGAGTTTGGCCACGTCCTGGGCCTGCAGCACACGGCTGTCTCCAAGTCACTGATGTCTCCTTTCTACATCTTCCGCTACCCCCTAAGCCTGAGTGAGGATGACAAGCAAGGTATCCAGTACCTCTATGGGAAACCCTCACCGGATCCTGACCCAACCCCGACACAGCCAGCAGAGCTGCCCCAGCCAGACCTCGAAACAAATGAGATCACCAATGTAGAGGTGAGTGAATGGCTTGTCTGTGCCCTCCCCTGACAGCCTGGTTGGTGCTGCTCTCAGCAGGAGGCTGGCAGCAGGCTGGGTTGCTGTCTGCCTCTTCCACTAACGCTGCTGAGCCCGGGCCCAGACCCCGCGGCTGGCACTGGGATGTGCAGGGAGGGGATCTCTGGCCAGCACACGCCCAACCCAAACTGGGCAGTTGCCTGGACACAGGGCCTTCCCCTCGGCTGCACCCAGCCTGGGTGAGGGGTGCTCCCTGAGCCTCTGTGCTTTGGCAGGCTGTGCAGCCCGATGCCTGTGACACAACTTTCGATGCTGCATCCACCATCCGAGGGGAGCTGTTCTTCTTCAAGTCCCGCTACGTGTGGCGGCTCCGAGCTGGAAAGCTGCAGGACGGCTACCCAGCTCTGGCCTCTCGCCACTGGCAGGGGATCCCCAGCTCTGTCGATGCCACCTTCGAGGACCCTCTGGGCAATATCTGGTTTTTCCAAGGTAAGAGCTGGACCACGATCAGATGGCTCAGAAATGCATCTCAATTACTTAGTGGTAGTCAGGACCCAGCAGGTTCCTGGGAGAATAAATCTCCTGGAAATCCTCAGCAATCCAGTAATCCTTGTTATTTGTTTCCTTACCTATTTAAACATTTTATCAGGTATTGAGGAGGGAAGACAGAACAAGGGGTCACTTTTGTTTTAAACCCAGCCCATTCTCCTTCCCTGGAACACAAACATTTGTAATGAGCCTTTGCCCTGGCAATGCTGCTGGCAGAGGAGAGAGAAGGAAACATTTGCTCCACCTCCCCAGCTGCCCTGGGAAGCACTGTGCTAGGAGTGAGCCACAGCAGCTTCCCTGGTTGTGAAACCCCTGTGCCCGTGTCCCCAGAGCCCTGTTCAGGGAATGTACAGCATTTTCTCTGCTCCTCAGAGTTCTGGACGTGGAACTTCCCTAGTACCCCATGACTTTATGAGCCTACAAAGGCCTGGGTGCAGAGCTAGGCAACCTCCAGCAATCACAGAGATTAAAAATGAAACTGCCTCCTGACCATCTCTGGAGTTCAAGGCCAGCAACAAGCCCCATTTCAGCTCCACTGTTTTCTTTAATGCTCTTTCCAAGTGTAACTTTAATAGGATGGATGCCCAATGACATGGGAACTCATTGTGGGTGTGCACACCCCATCTGCACTCCATGAGACCAAGTACCAAAATCCCACCACGTGGCTCTGCAGGCAGAGTTCCTGCATAAACACATTACTTAGCACCTGACCTGCACACAAGGACTTACAGTGCTAAAATTGGCAGGCTCCTACGGTGAGTTAAAATGAGATAAGGGGAAAGTATTACATGCCGTGGGCTAATTACAGAGATTCCCGTTTTAATCTAATCTGGAACTATGCTTCCAGTCTCTATATCAACTTGGCAAATTCTTCCTGCAGCTCACTCCTTTCCAGCCACATGCCCCCTTTGTGCCTGTGCATGCCCACATGCTTTCCAAGTGCTGAGGTTGCAGGGTAGAGGCTGGTCCCTCCAGCCAAGTCTTTTATAACTTCCACAAATAGCAAAAAATGCTGCTGAAATGGACCTTCCTGTCCCCCACCAACACTCACCAGTCAGGCTGGACTGAGGTGGGATGCCAGTGCAGCATTTTGGACACACAAGTGGCAGTGTCCATTACACTGGTGGTGTCTTTGCTTCTCAGGCACAGAGTCCCATGGGAGCTCTGCCAAGGCACCAGCTCCAGTTGCACAACTCACTGCTGAATTATCAGACACCGAGGAGTTTCTGACCCCTTGTCTTCCTTTTCTGTCTCCTCGGTAGATTCTCAGTACTGGATTTATGATGGTGAGAGACGGGTATCTGGTCCCACCCCGATCGTAGAGCTGGGCCTCCCTGCATCTCCTGTGCAGGCAGCTCTGGTGTGGGGGGCTGAGAAGAACAAGATCTACATCTTCAGTGGAGGCAACTACTGGCGCTTCAACCCTCACAGGCGCCAGGTGGACAACATCTACCCCCGGGCTATGGCCGACTGGCGTGGCGTCCCACAGGAGATCGATGCCGCTTTTCAGGATGAGTTTGGTCAGTGCAGCAGGATCATGGCCTGCTCTGGGGTGGGTGCTCTGGCTGACACCACTGCCCAGATTTAGACGTGGTATAATGGACACTTCCCAACTGTAACAAATCCCATACAGTGTAGAGGGGCAGTTCCCTCCAGTGGTAGGGAATTGAGGCTTCGCCCATGAAAGTGAGAAGTTTCATTCTCATTACTTGCAGCAACTGATATGTAAGTGTATGATAGAGAGAAGTAAAATATCTGATCAAGGAATTGTCACAGAGCCCCACCCACCTCTTACTGCTCCTGCCAAAGGAAGTGATGAGAAGACAACAGAAACACTTCCCACACTTCAACCTGGGCAGCTGAACAATGAACATTTTATTGACCAGTCCTCCCCAATGTGCCCCATGCTGAAGACAGTACAACAGTGCCACAGAAACAATGGGGACAGCCAGGTTGCTTGGGATGGCAGGTGTGGTGAGTGCCTCTTTCCTCTCTAAGGATGAAGTGAATCAACTCCCCACTGCTTCCAGAACCTAAATTCCAGGGCAGCTTGCCCACAGTAACAGATGCTCTGCAGCAGGTCTTCACAAGTTCCCTGTCCCTGTCCTAGACATCCTCTGCCTTCACAGGGCTGGGCCACTACGAGCGTACAGCGTATTTAAACCCACCAGGAAAATAAAATAAAACCCATCCTGTTTACTGTCCAAAAAGTAAAATGAGACTTTTTATCAAAACTAAAACAGTGTGAAAGAAAAGTGAATGCCACAAGTCTGGGTTCAAGTAAAATCTCCTGCCTCTTCCAGCTCTCTTTCAGTACTGCATGTGTTGCAGAGTGACAGCTGAACAAAACACTGGGAAAGAGCTCTGAGCCACATGAATGCTGTCTCTTCTAACCCTTCCTCTCCACCCACAGGTTTTGCCTATTTCCTGAGAGGCCGAGATTACTGGAAGTTCGATCCGGTCCAGGTGAAAGTGCTGGAGGGCTACCCACGCCAGATCAGCCAGGACTTCTTCAGCTGTACACCCTCCTCCAACTCCTTCAGATGAGGGGGATGCCTGTGTCCTCCATGCTCCCCTTTCATCACCCTTACCTCCAGCAGCCACACAGAGGGTTCTCTCTGCCATTCCTGGCTTCCTTCCAGGCTCAGCATCTGACACAACAGGTGTCTGTCACAAGTGACTAAGTTTGCTCCTCTCCAGTTCCAGCAGCCCCGGCTTCAGTTGCTATCAATGTAAAAGCAGCTGCCATGTTTTTTGCAGGCGAGGGCGGCCACACTCTTCTGGCAATAGCACCCCAGAAGCCATTAGGCCAGCCTGGAATGGGATCATGCTCACATAATTAATCTGAACCCCATCCTGTAGAACTGATCCAATGACATTTCCTATGTTTACATAACTCACCACGGCAGCCCTTTGCTGCTCCAGACGCTGGCCAAGGAGGAAGGATCCCCTAGCCCGGGGTTTTGAAGGACACCGACCCTACCTGCGGAGGAGGAGGAGGACTGGACGTGCGGCTGCTGCCAGAGTCACTTCGCCGGGGCAGCCGTGGTGACTGCCAGGGCCCTGCCGCAGCCCTGCTCCTGGCTTAATGTTGTATCACTAGTGTGCGTTAGGATTTTGTACCGATTTGTATACAGACAAGGGGCCCCCTCCCTTCCTCCCTCCACGGTGCTGGGTGCCAGTGCTGGACACTGCACCGCGCTCATCCCGGCGAGGTTCCCATCCCGGGATGCTCAGATGCACTGATCGCTCTCGTACCGCCGTTCCCGGCCCGGGCTGGCACCGCGCACCCTCGTGTCTGCTCAGCCTTACGCCAAACACCACCGGGCTGGGAACAGTCTTTTCCCTTTTCACCTTCCAGCCCAACCCGGGTGCGCGGCTGGAGAAACGGCGGCGANTCCCGCCGCATGCGCGGAGCGGGGCCCGCACTAGGCCGCGGTGCCGCCCGTTGTCGCTCCCGCCGCCGCAGCGCCGCGCTCCGCTCTCCGGCCGCTGCCGCCCCCGCCCGCCGCCGCGATGATGATGATGGCGCTGAGCAAGACCTTCGGGCAGAAGCCCGTCAAGTTCCAGCTGGAGGAGGACGGCGGGGTCTACATGATCGGGTCCGCGGCG
>VWZW01003596.1:300313-318449 GCA_013397115.1 Edolisoma coerulescens | reverse complement strand
GCCACGAGCGGAGCCGCAGCCGTCGGCGCAGCGCACACCGTGCGGGGCTCTGTGTGTATTTATGTACCGCCCCGCGACAATAAAATNAGCCCCGGCGTGGGGGAGCGGCCGTCCGGCCCCGCGGGTCCCCGCTGCCCCCGCTGGGCGCTGCCCGAGGGCCTCGGCCGTGCCGGGGGTACTGGGGGGACCAGTGCTCCCAGTAAGGGCGGCCCCTGGGACGCGCACGGGTACGTGGGGACCGGATCCTCGCCTGATCGCAGCCTGAGGCCCCGCTCCTGATCACCGAGAATTCCTGTACACAGTTGTTGAGGGGTTTGGACTATTTCATGTGCTGCGAGGCAACGAATCCCACACCTGGGCCTTTGGGCTCAGAAACAGCACCAGAATCAGCCAGTGCAGCTCCTTCTGCCTTGTGCAGACGGGCAGGGTTTTGGCACCCCAGTGTCTGTGCTCACACTGTGTTGTCCCGTGGTGAGGGGATGTTGAGCCTCCCTGAAGAGCCTTATTCAAGCAAGAAACACTGGCCCTTTAGCACCAGGGAAACAGCTGAAAACAGGAAGAAGTGTTGTAGCCCCCACCTTGATGCAAAAAAGGGAATACTGGGTAAGTTTAACTGCCACTTGTATAGGTTGAGCAGGGACTAAGCACCCCTCGCTCTCTCATGTGAAACGTCGAGTTTGAAAGAAAACTGTAACTGCAGTCAGCTGAGCTGTGAGATTGCCATACCAGGTACATGGAGAGGGAAGAGGGTTCTTTTTTATCTACCATTAATTTCTGTCCATTGATGAGCACTGTAGAGTGAAAGATACAGCTAAAAACTGAGATCAAAAAAGAGTCTTCTCAAACAAGGAATAAAAACCTTGTTGTGTGGCAGTCTGCCAGTGTCCTGTCAGTCTAAAAATTTGATTTTGGAGTCTAGAAATAGTTGTGTTGTTCAGCAAGGCCTGCTGTAGCCTTCAGCACAGGTGAGGATCTTATGCCAGGCAAAACAGAACTGCTTTACAGATGGTAAGTAAATCTAAAAGGGGACTATTGGCAGCAATCACACTTCTGATGTTCAAAGGGTTTAAAACAAAATAGAAGTCTCTGGGTATTTGCTGTAGTCAAATAACGTTTAGATGACTCGGAGGTTCAAAGTAAAAATACTGTGTGAGAGAGCTGGGTATCTGGTTTAGTTTAATTTCAACTGAGCATTGCACACTGATGCAGAAACTGAAGTAAAAAAGGGGTAGGTTGTTCAAAAATACTTGCAAATGAATGGAGTATTTTCCTGTTAAATTACCTATTATCAGCAGCTGGGAGGTTTTTTGTATCTAGTGAAATAAGATAGCACTAGTGAAATAAGTGGTGATAAAAATTTTGTTTTCTGTATTGCCAGAAAAATCACGGTGCTGTTTGATGCCAAACATAGCACAAAAACGCAACAAAAACACCCTCTTAAGAGGTCTTTCTTATCATTAAAGAGAGCTGAATTTCTTCCAGCTTCTGTTAAAAATCTCCTAAATGGAATACCAGGCCACATCTCCACTTCTCTTCTTGTAGGTGGGAAACTACTTGCGCATGTTTCGGGGTTCCCTGTACAAGAGATACCCCTCGCTCTGGAGGCGACTGGCCACGGTGGAAGAAAGGAAGAAGATAGTGGCCTCTTCACATGGTGAGAAGATGAGTAAACATTCCCAGTAATGTTTATCGAAAATTTTGCCTTGGAAAACTGTTCCTGGCGATTTCAGAAGCTTGTGCACCTTGAGGGCTGTGTGATTGCCCCAGTGATGGAGCACCCTGCAACGGTGGCACTGGTGGTTCCTGGCTCAGCCTGGCAACAAATATCACCTGATCAAAAACATTCTGAAATGGAAACATCCATCATGGAATTCCTGGGGTTGGCCACATTCATCACAAAGCAAAAGCCACATCTCCAAATCAATACAATATTTCAGAAGAGATTTTTATAGACTAAGAGGGGCATCCTTGTCTCTTTCGTCAAATAGGCAGGAGTGTTGCAAGGATGCCCCATTGAAGATGTGCATCTTTGCTTAACTTTGCTTCTTGCAGGGACTGGATGTTTGTGCCTGCCAGAATTTGTGGTGTGTTGCTACTGATGTGACTGCTACAGGGAGAATATTGGTATTGTTTTTGTTGAGGGACTAATAGCAAGCAGTTAAATTTCTTAGCAATATGACTTCTTGTATGTTCTGTAGACTAAAGCATAATAAAAACAATGGTTTACTCTGGGCTTATGTCTCTTTCCTCCAAGTATCCTGCTGACCTCTTGCTTTCTTTTTTCCCCCAACAGAAAATCAGCGGTCTCACAGTCCCCGAAGATGTAAGTCTCATCTGCGTGTTATTCTAAGCTGTGCTAGAGGATGAATGTCCACTGTGACCTTTGGTGCTATTACAATAATATTAATGTCTAATCCTCTTCCTCTGATCTCTCCCTGTGGTCGCCCTAATTGTGCCTCCCGGTCCCATGCCTAACTCTTCTTTCTCAGAACCTTAGCAGGACTCTCCAATGCAGATGGTCTCTGTCATTCAGCAGGAGCTGTCCTGAGGTTTCTCCCCCTTTCCCGAGTCTTAACAGCTTTTCTATTGATCATTGCATTTCTATTTCCAACCTTTAAGTCCACTGAGGGTTGATTGTTTTCTGGGCCTTGTAAATATCTACAAGAAGATGAAGCCCAAAGGACACTTGTATCTCTGTTTTAGTCCCTCCTGCAGTGACAGAGCGGGCTTGTCACTATGTAGCCTGTTAATGCTACAGTGCTATGTAGCCCTTTTCCGTGTTAATTATTGGCATCTTTCCTGGTAATAGATCATGGCTATACAACATTAGCCACTAGCGTGACGCTGTTAAAGGCCTCTGAAGTGGAAGAGATCTTGGATGGAAACGATGAGAAGTACAAGGCAGTGTCTATCAGCACAGAACCTCCTACCTACCTCAGGTAACCAGCATCGGTGAGGGCCAAGCTCAGAACGGAGCTGCTTGGAAGATGTCAGCTTGGGCAGGAAGCACAAGGAGTTGCATAAGCCCAGGCCGTTGTGCAGGGGTTGTTTGCCAGTCTGCATTAAATCATTTGCACTGTTGGGCAAATGGGGATCTCCAGAGTGTAAGGATTGGGTTACTGCCCACATAAAACAGGAAGAAAAATCTAAGTGTTTGATGATACAACTTCTTTTGCAATTACTGCATTCCATCTGTAACAGATGTTTTACAGAACGCTCTCTGCACATACTGCCTTCTGGAGACCTCGCATTTCTCAGCAGTCCTTTTGTAAAGTATAGACAGAAAATCCAAATATGAATCTAGTATTTATAAAGGTGCACCTGGATTCATATCTGATGGATATTTGCGAGCTGGAGAATGGCCTTCCGAGAGGCTGGTGTGAAACATGAGTTCCTGGGGAAACAGTAATGTTGATGGTTCCAGAATAAAATAGCAGGAACTTGTAATAGGACTTAAAGTTTAAAATTACACCATTCCTTAAGTAGCAGCAGTGGTGCTGAGGGCCTGCAGGTTAACATCCAGTCTCCTTCAGAGAACAGAAGGCAAAGAGGAACAACCAGTGGGTGCCGACCCTGCCCAACAGCTCCCATCACCTGGATGCGGTGCCGTGCTCAACAACGATCAACAGGAATCGCATGGGCAGGGATAAGAAGAGAACGTTCCCTCTGTGGTAAGGCAGCTTTCTGCTTCCGGAAAGTGGGAACACTTACCAAAATGACGTGCTGCCAGGGTAGTACTGATGAGTTCATGTAATGTTGTGATTCATCCCTAACTGACAAAAGACCTACAGGTCTTAAAAAACTTGGAGGTTCTTAGTTAAATTGTATGTCTTGAGGCTCTTCGTTACAGTAGCCATCCATGGCTCAGAGTGGAGGCGTTCCTTTTGTCAGGAAAATGGTTCATTCTTTTCCTGATGAGTTCCTTCTATTTCCTGCTGATTTGCTGAGCAGTTGTCATTTGAGGAGTCTGCAGACCCTCTTTGTGAAGGACAGGCTGCTTCTCACTGACATATACCAGTAACTTTGATCTAGTTTATTTAGTGGAAAATGCTGCTGGAGCTCATGACTAATGTTTTTTCCATTATAAAAGTTGAGGCAACCAAGATGAATGTAATCCTAGAAAGCTTCCTTGTTTTAGTTGCAGGAATATGTTATGATAGATGTAATAAAAGGTGATAAACTGGTATTAATTGCCATAGCCCTGTAAGCTTGCATTGAGGAGTCTGTCTGTAGACTGATCGGGGAGTTGGAGTTTGGGGATTGCTTCCAACAACTGTTGCCTTCCCTCTATGGATGCCAGATGTGTCATGTGCTCGTTGCATATACTGTGTCGTTGCTCTTCACTTTAGCTTTGATGACCATGACCCAGCAGTGATCCATGAGAATGCATCCCAGCCAGAGGTTCTGGTTCCAATCAGGCTTGATATGGAAATTGATGGGCAGAAACTCAGAGACGCATTTACGTGGAACATGAATGGTATGTAGCAAGGAGAGTTTCCTGAGGCTGGAGAGATAAAGTTGTGCCCTTCACCAAATGTCCTTGCCCCATACAGACAAAGATTTAAAGCTCTCCCACTTTGGACTGTATTCAGTGCTTGCGTCTCTTAGCAAGTGCTCTGCCACTTCCATGGGTTGCAATCATTCCTGGACACATGTAGTCTGAAGAGTTTAACTGGCACGTTTTCCTGAGCCAGTTCATCAGCTCAGTGGTCTGAGAGTACTCTGTTGGATGAGGTTAATGGCTGTGGCTTCTGTGGCCACACTGTCTGGATACCATGGAGCGGGTAAAAAAGGCTTTAAGTCCCTGTATCAGTGTGTATGTCCCTACAGACCTGGTACAAAGCACCCTTTTAAAAGCAAAAGGTAATGCATTTGGGATTCCCTTTGTCACCTCACCCTGTGGGAGTAATGTTGTATATTCTGTAAGTGGCAGACATTAATTTCTAAGAAAGTTTACAATGTTCATTCTTGTTCTGTAACAGAAAAGCTAATGACCCCAGAAATGTTCTCTGAGATTCTTTGTGATGACCTGGATTTGAATCCTCTGACCTTTGTCCCTGCTATTGCATCTGCCATCCGACAGCAGATTGAGTCATACCCAACTGACAGCATCCTAGAAGATCAGTCAGACCAACGAGTTATTATTAAGGTAATACAGGAAGGCAATAGAATGAGGGCAGAACCATTTGGGTTTCTCTGTTTATGTTATGGGGGACTAAGAGTACAAAGGCTTCCCTCAGAGCAAAGGAGCTCTTAATTCCAGTCCTGCAACCAGATTCTGTTTTGTCCTTTGTACTGAGAACAGAACCAAGGTGATATTAAACATCCACGTGCCCAGCCTCTGAGATGGTGAAATAGTTCAGTTAAAGCATTGCCATCTTCCTTTGGAAGAGCTGAACTTTGGTGAGCAATGCTGAGTTGTCTTCATGCTACTGGAATTAAGAATTCAGTTAAAGAACTCTGCAGATGAAACAGGAGTTACTGCTCTGTTCTCTTCAGCCTCAGCCTCCTCAGTTCAATTACCTTGGACAAACCTTTGTGAAAGTGGAAACAAATAACCTGTTTCTTCCCTTATCTCCAGCTGAACATCCATGTAGGAAACATCTCCCTTGTAGACCAGTTTGAGTGGGACATGTCAGAGAAGGAGAATTCACCAGAGAAGTTTGCCTTGAAGCTGTGCTCAGAGCTTGGCCTGGGCGGGGAGTTTGTCACTACTATTGCGTACAGCATCCGGGGACAGCTGAGCTGGCATCAGAAGACATACGCCTTCAGGTACTGAGCTGCCACCTCCTTCTATGGCTCTGGGGTGTGTTTGCACTGCAGGGGCATCTGCATCAATGGATCTTAGAACAGCTGACCTGATGCAGAAGGTTTTTTTGAATTTAGTCCTTATGGCTTGCACCCATTCTGTCCATCTTAACAATATTTTGTGCTTGTGCCCAAGTATCTTTTCCTGTTGGGTCTAATACATTTCAGGACCAAATATTGATGAAATGTCAGCTTCTGCTGACAGAATTGATTAACAGGGACAGTCCCTCTTCTAATGCAAGATCATGAGGAGCCCCAGATGCGTTTTTTGTTTTGTTGGCTTTGCCTAACTTGGGCCATCCACTGTTTCAAGCTTTGGTTTTTTGAACTTGGACTGATGGAAACTGTACCTCTCTACCCAGGCTGATGTTAAAGGTAGCTTGATCATAGGCCCTTCTCACAGCTGGAATGCAGCATTGTCAGGTTTGATTAGTCAGCTTTGTAATTTGTCTCCTAAATGGCTTCCAGTTGTGCTGTGCTGTGTTCTGTGGTGAGTTCCTGCACTGATGTTATCCACAGCACAGTGCTGAGTCTGCAGCTGTAACAATCCTTTAATGTACACTCTGAGGTTTTGTGACCTCGGGTCATGGTGACAGTCAAGGAAGTTTAAGAGTTCAGCAAATGCTGTATTTGCAGAGGAGGGAATGGTACTGTTGACACCAGTTTTGTAGGGGTCAATTCAAGGAAGCAGGATGACCTGCCTGAGCAGCCAAGGGAAATGTGCCCGGCCCTGTCCTACCTCAGACAGAGGGCAGGGAGTAGTTGGAGTGGGAGTAAGCAAAGAGGAGCTGGAGACTGTGGGGAAGCTGGCTGCTGCCATGAGCTCTGGTCCTTCTTCCTGCTCCATCCAAAGGTTTCCTGTCTGGTCAGCCTTCTGTGAGAAATAGACACTGATCTGCTCTGGCCCAGTTGCTCTTGCACTAGTGCCACTCTCCTTCCTCTGGATGTAGTTTTTATCCTGCCAGTCTTTCACAGCAACTACCTGGTTCTAAAGTGATCCCCAGAGTGATTCATATTAGAAAATGGAAAGGGTCCCTTTAGCACATGCGAATTAAACTCTGAATTAAATTGTTAGATTGTGTGTCCATCCTGCTGATGTTCCTTGGAAGGTGGGAGGTGGCTTCTACTTTTCCCTCCACAACAGCTGACTGATATTTTCAGTTTTGGCTTGGGACCACATCCAACGACAACAACAAAGCAGTGGGTGGGCATTCCTGAGAAGTGATGGGAACTTGCAGGGTGGTAGATGAGAACCTGATACCTGTTGTACTGCAGCACTGTCTGCATTGTGGCCTGCAGTAGCAGAGAATGAAGTGTCTGTCCCTTCTTCCTGTGCTTCTCCACGTAATGCAAATATCCAAGAAAGTAATCTGTGTATGTGTTGGCTCTTGGGAGTGAGGTTCATTTTTCCCTTTGCTTCCTCTCAGTCGCTGGAACTTGCAGCAAGTAAAGTTTTAGTCAGTACTGCCCAGGTTTATGTTAATGCCAACTTCACACTATTCTCTCTAAAAACATATTTTCGGCCATGGTACTGAAGGGTGCTCCCTTTTAGGGGTAGTTCAGACAGGCAGATTTCAGGCCTTCTTTAGGCTGTGGCAGTATTGTAAGAGGGAGAATAAAAAACTAAAAAAGGAACCCCAACAGAACAAAGTACATAGACATGAGCTGTTCAGAGAGAAAAAAACATCTAATTGAAACCTCGTTTTTTTCTGTCATAGTACAAACATGTCCTCCTCTTGCCTTTTTTCTTCCAGCAAAGGAGTACTTTTGAAACCTTACAGTGATTAATGATATTTGGGTTCTGTGGTTGGTTAGTTCCTGAATTTTCAAACCACAGGAGTGGTGGTTGCTCCAACATCATTCCATTGATGTAAGGAAAGGGTCTGCTTTCGATGTATCAAAAGAACTTTAATATCTCAAGGGACTGGGGGTTTGAGAAGTCATGTGCCTCTTAATCATCTGAGGGAGAGGTGAAACTGTCTTTTAGTTGATGAAAGCCAGGGCACTTTTTTCAGCTGGCCTGCTCTGTGAAAAACAAGGAAAGCCTGAAGTCCAGTGGAAGGGCAGGACTGGAGGCAGACAGGTAACTGCTGCCTATGGGATTTTCAGGGGCAATGTGTGCTGCGATGTTCCCTCCTGGGTACTGAGTGTTTCTGGTGGCAGCACGCAGCACTTCATAGCCAGTTTTGCCTTTGAGACCTGAGTGATGGCACAGGTTTTCTCACACACCAAACCCACATGCCTGAGGAGTCACCTTTGCAAAAGATGGTGTTTCCCTGCTTTGTTGGCATGCCCCTGACGCTACTGCCAGAGGCCAGGACCCTGAGCAGAGGCAGTGCCTTGCTCTCCTAGGATGCCTGCAGCTGACAGTGCCTTTCAGCCATTCTAGCAGGAGCACTTTCCTCCTCATCAGGAAAAAACAGGGGAGGAGGAGCTGTCTTACTGTAGAGCTTGTGAGATTAGGGAGGATTTTTCAGTTTCTCTCTGATTCTTTGCTAAAGAAATGTGGTATCTGAGTTGCCTTGCAATTAGGTTATGCATGAATCCAGCTTTCCATCCCCCATTTAATTCAGTGAATGCTCAGTGTTAAGCATAGTAAGTGAGGTAGAGATCATGCTATCAGTAACAAAAACCCAGTTAATATCTAGTATTTGGCCTGGAATGTGTGGCATTCTAGGACCAAGATGAAATTCTTGGGTTTGAGTGTTGTTTAGTGGATGTCAGCAGTACTGGAAGTAGATTTGATTAAAGCTTCCTCCCCGGATCAGATACCAAAGGCTCTGGATTAATTTTTCATGGTAGCATTACTTTGAAGACTTGTTATTTTAGATTACTAGCTTTGATGCAGATGTTGTGTGTTCCCATGATGATTAGCATTTGCGTTCCTTCCTGGGGGAATGAGAGGGCTGTCTGTGAGTGCTGAAATCCTGTGTAGGGGTGCATGTCCCTGGGGAGGGGGCCGGATGTGTGTGCACACCTGTCCCAGGGCTCCTCTCTCACACACACACTTCTGCAGCTCAGGCTGAGCCACTTTTCAGAATTCAAAGCAAACATTTACATTCCGAGGCTCCTCTATATTTATGCTGGGCTTCCGGCTCCACTGTCAATATTTGGGAAGCTACTCTTGGTCAATTCCTGTTGACTTTTACTGAAAAGCAGCTAGTGAAGCAGTAAATATTTTTGTGCGTGTGATAATACAGCTGGTCAGGGCAGAGAAATCTCTGAGGAGCAGATCTTGTGATCTGGGACACAGCCTGGTGTTTCACTGCTTGTTAGCCACAGCCTCTGGTTGCAACAGCAGGTCTGAAAAGACTGCTCTTTCCAGTATCAGACTCCCAAGAAAGCGAGACTTTTGCCAGGGAGGAGCTGTCAGGGGTGTGCTAACTACAGTTAGTAAGTCAGAGCTGCAGAACAGCAAGGCTAGACAGGGAGCCCTGTGAACAGTCCCAGCTCCAATGCTGTGCTGGGAGAAGCACTGCCAGGACTAATGAACTGGGATGAGCTGTGCCTTTTGGGGTTGAACCCTGCCAGCCAGGTATGTAACAGCCTGTGTGGGACAGAATTGCAGGTCCAGCACAAATCCCTCTCCAGTGGTAGCTGGAAATGAGTGTAGCTGCTTTCCCAGAAATTTCAGGTTCCACAAGGTTCTAACCAGGAGCCTGTGGTGAACTTCAGGGAACCAGACTGTAGTAAGTGGAGTGAAGAAGGAATGCTGAAGCCTGAAACACTATAAATGATGTTCTGTTGTCCTTGTGCTTGTGTCTGGGCTGGTAACCCAGGGGAGTGCTCTGGGGCCACTGATGGATGTTGCTTTGTTGCCCTGTGCCCTGCCCTGCAGTGAGAACCCTTTGCCGACTGTGGAGATCGCAATTCGCAACACGGGGGACGCTGATCAGTGGTGCCCTCTCCTGGAAACCCTCACAGATGCTGAGATGGAGAAGAAGATCAGAGACCAGGACAGAAACACAAGGTACTGCCACTACTTTAGACAGTTCTCTTGGTCTCTTTCTTGACAGAAGTTACAAGCTTTGATGTTTGTCTTTCCCTACTGAGAGCCAGCTGGCAGGATGTCAGACTTGCACACCACAGCAGAAACTTTAGCTTCAGGGTATTAAACTTATCACGTTCCTCCACAACCACTGAAATGTCTACTTTAACCATCTCCTGCTTGAAGCAAAGTTTCCTTTTTTTTTAACCCTTTTTTTTTTCTTTTCCTTGGGCTCTTTGCTTGTCCAGGGGAGTTGTTTGCATAGGAAGGAATGAATCAAACATATTGGAGTTTCCTGCACTGTCATGCTACCTAGAATCCTGCCATAAAGCTTCCTTTTATGTAGTGTAAAGTTCAATTTGATGTAGCAATGGGCAAGCTCCCAGCTCTAGCCTGACTGATGCCAACCTGTTTGCCAGCACGGGAGCACTCTGTGGTTCCAGGAGAAGCTCTGCCCACCAGAGACCCACTAAGTGATGTTTGACACGCAGTTGAGAGCTTGCACCTACTTGATGAAATTGTTCCTGGCAGATATAATTGAATGGCTAGTATCTCTCCAAAAGATACATTGCGGAAACAGTAAATGTACTGGCTCAGCTCTTTCCAGGATGTTTTTTTTACTGCTGATTAACAGTAGCACAGTCATTTTGTATATCAGCTATAGCTGACTGAAGAGTTTACAGTAGCAGCTGGTTCAATGCAGTTAATGGGCAAAAGTGCCCTAAAAGCTGTTAGTGAAAATAGTGTCTTAGCCTTATCAACAGGGGCACTCTCAGGTGCCTGAGGAATTCTGTCTATGAATAAACCTGTCTACAAAGTTCACAAAGCTGTGGCAGCCTCCCCAAAAGCATTGGTTTTGGTAAGACCTCACATGACTGTAACGTGCACTTACTGTACCTCTCTCTCTCTCTCCCTTAGGCGCATGAGACGTTTGGCCAATACAGCTCCAGCTTGGTAACCTTCCTGTTGTGACACTGGTGCTCTTCCTACAGACTTTATCCCTATTCCTCTCCCCGAGTGGATCTAGGATTGGCAGGGGTCTTTCTGTCTCTGAAGGGGACACACATTCCACTTGCCACGAGTTCCCAGTACTGCTGACTTCTGCCCCCACCCCCTCCATCCAAATGCCACGTACCAAGAACGCTGCATGAGCAGCGTGATCTAGCTGAGACCTGTGGCAGGTGTTGGAGCCCTTATATACCTGTGTGTGGACAGTGGAAAGATTCTTTTGTATAGGTGCAATGTGCACTATTAGGACAACTTTTTAAATAAAAGGAATGCATACAACTTAGGCTGAGTTCAGTAAGTTGAATGAACAGTGAATCTTACCATGTTTTGTGCTGTTCTGGTAACTGAGCAGTCTCAGGGCCTAATATTAATGCTTTTGGGTATGGTGCTGAATATTCAACGTGCATTCAATTTTCTTGGGTGCTTTACTTCAACAGGTAAAACAGCCCAAAACCTTTTTGTGCAGGGGAAGGTGAGAAAGAGACTTAAAACTAGAAGCAGCAAACAATTCTCTAAGGATCGGTCTGTTACCACACTTGGCACAGTCTGTAATGAACTTGGGGAGGTGTTCAGCTGGTTTACTCAACAAGGTGGAACAGTTTAACTGAAATCACAGACTTAAGAGTCATTTCTGTCAGATGTCAGCCTGGTGTGTAGTGAACCCTGTTTTCTGTGAAGAGTGCATCTGGAAAATAGCACAGTCTCTGAACTGGTACAGCAGGTAAAGCCTCCAGTCACAGAGACTGCAGCTTCTCTGCAGCCAGTGCCTTTGCTGTGGTCACTGTCAGCACACAGCACTGACAATTGCAGTGCACAGAGCACTCAAAGCAAAATGGGTGTCACGACTGCCCTTAGCACTGCAGTGTCAGGACTTTGCAACCCTAGAAACAACCTGTCTTTCTCTAGGGAGTTTAATAACAAAATCCATTGAAGTGAGATTTAAAGAAAAATCCAAACTTGCTTATAAACTAATTAAAATCTATCTTGCTGTTGAGGTACCCCACCTCTTTGATACAGTTCCTACCACTCACTGCCAGAACTGATGAGTGTTGCAAGCAAGGCAGATTTTACTGGCAGCCTGACAGTTATTTTCAGGCCTTTATGATAAAGCCATATTTTATGATCCTTGCTGATCCACCCACCCTGCTAGCACAGTCAAAAAACACTTTCTGGCCTTAATTTATCATGTTTAGACTTGAATAATAACAGAGACAGTTCTGATTCCTGGGTGGGAGGGAACTTCTTCCAGATGTTAGTCAGCAGAAACGGAAAACTTGCAATTTAGTAATAATATTATTCAGTCTTATCATAGGCTCCTGTGCCAGAGTGGTACTCCATCCATTACTTCATATTAGAGAGGTTGAAAGGTTATTTGAGCAAGTAAAACAAAACCTGGGATTGCTGCTGCATCTTCACCTCCCATGTAAAACATGTTTTGGCTCATGGACATAAAATCTCCCAAGCCTTCCTGAGAACACTTCAGCCTCCCTTTGTTATATGATCAGGGACTTCTGCCAGCAGCCTCTTCAGGGAATTCAATTAAAATAAGTGTGAAAGTGCTGTAGCCTTAAACTAGCATCTGTGGGGCAGTTTTTTTAATTGCTGTGAAGTTTGTGATTACTAATCCTCAAGTTCACAATGAGGTACAGGCACACAAAGACTGCAGCACCTCTCTGCTTCTCAAGCCCAGAGAGGCTGTAGGAATTGTCCCTCGAAGCAGCCAGGGACAAGGCAGGACAGTCAAGGGACCAAGTCCAGAAAGATGGGAACTTCAGCCAGCTTGCTTCATGTAACATTAGGACTAGTGGGGAACAGCCAGAAGCAGCTTTCTTGCTCTACAATCACAATTCCTCGGGTTAATCTGGTACCCTGCGTAAAAGCATAGCCCAACTTTTACATTTCAAAGCCCCATCTCAAGCAATTTAAAACAGAACATCTGCAGACTTCAAAGACAAACTCTTTCTAGGGACTGAAACACCAGCTCTGTTATCATTAGGTCGTGAGCAAAGCACCTGGCAAGTACTTGTTGAGTCTAACCCTGCTTAGCCCTTAGTACCACTGTGTCTTCTAGAACAAATTACCACTGGTACAGGCCTCTCATCCTCTTCCTAGAGGGACGCTAAGTGCAGCAAAGGAGCTTGTTCAAATGAGGTCTGATTTTTGATAAAGTGCTTTCATTGGAAGACCACAGGGGAGGGGGAGTTGGTGTGGGTGGGTGTGTGTGTGCTTAATCAGCTGCTGGTTACTCACATTTCATAGTTGGCGGTGGTGCGCAAGTTTGAGCGGACAGCGCTGTTACCAAGTGAGCTGTCGTAAGATACAATGTCTGCAGATTTCAAGGCTTTGAGGTCGGGTACAATCACAGTGTGTACTGCATTAGCAAGAACAATCAGATCCATTTCATACAGGTGTCAAGGTAGGGACTAGCTTGTTTAGTTTTCCCCTGAAACTCAGATGTTAAAGTTTCACAACTAAAAAATTCAACAAGAGTGGAATTACACTGCAGGTGCAGACAGTCTTTATTACCAGTGTCAAGTGCTGCTTCCAGTCACTGCCTGGATCAAGTGTCTAGCTCAGTCCCTTTGTCCTTTCCCAGGCACCCCTTTATTAAATTAGACATTCCCCACACTCCTCATGCTCTGCAGCCCTGCTGAGAGAAGAGGGGAAGGACATCTTCAGCTGGCCTGAACTTTGCCTTGCCCACCAGCAAAGAAAATCCCAAACCTGGCAGTTTTGAGCAAATTCCTGATGAATTGCTGCCTCTGCCCCTGGCAGAAATGGACACACAACTGAAAAATAAAGACTTTAATGTAAAGACTCTTTGGAAACAACCACCAGAAAAGGAGTGGGGGACATCAAGGAAAGAAAGGGGCTGAGCTGCATTCTACCATGGTACAGAACTACTTCACTGAAAGCCCACAAAGAGGTCTCACAACAGTGAGGGCCAGGTGCATCAGTCTTTGTACAGAGGGCAAGAGTGACCTGGCACACAGCAAGTCATTAACAGCAGGAGGAGTAACTGGTTTAACATCCCATGTGATACTTATTCCACACCAGGTAACAGAGGAGCCGTCACAACTTCAGTCCCTGTCCCTAGAACACCTCTGTAAGCACTCAGGAGTTCTTCTGTGCAAAGCTCTGTGGATCCACTTTGTACAAGGGGAAGATGGGTTACCCACACAAACAGCGACACGCTACACATCGGAATGGCAACTGGTGTTATTCCAGTAGGATCTCTGGGCCACGACGTAAGTCCAGCCAGAAGAGAGGAATCTGGCCACATGAAGAAGTCTCCCATGTTACTGTGGATGCTGCTGCTCGTTCTGGTCTTGGTCTCTAGGCTGGTGTTCTGGACGATCCTCAGGGAGAGGGTTGTAATTGGGATCCTCTTCAGGTGTGTCAAAAACCATCTTCCTGGCAAGGGACATGCCCATTCCACCAAGCAGGCAGGTTAGGAAACTGAGCTGAGGATGACAAACCCCCAGCCCTCCTAGGAACACCCTGGCCCTCCGTGGCCAGGTTGTCACGCCACAGCCACCGGCCTATTGCACCATCACCAACCATTCTCAGCTCAATACACAGTGATGACAGTACCTCCTTCCTTGATCACTAGGTCAGATTTGATCATCAGTGCACAAAGCAGAACATATTCTGCTTTCTTAAACCACAAAAATACATCAGAAAAAATCCTACCTCCATCTAGCATTTCCACAAGCAGTAAGAAGACTCTAGTTCTACTAGCAAAGCTGAAGGTAGCAGCAGCAGCTGCTGTATGGGCCCTGCACACATGTATATAATGTGCAAATAATGCAGCAAGGGCATGAACTGTGGAGCTGAGGTGCTGTCAGCTGGCAGTTGCCTCTTATCGTCACAGTTTGCTATGGAAGTGATCAGGCTGAAAAAGCCCACAGTAAAGCCAAGAAAGAATCAACTTTACTTACAGAAAGCTAGGGGTTAACAGCAACTTCTTTCCTCCAGGCTGGTTGGGGAAAACATCTTCCAAGAAATAATAGATATGACCCACTGCAATCCCTGGGGAGAGATGCCACCAAGGTCAGGCACAGCTGCGATTCCTTTGCCAGCTGAACCAGAGCTGCTGGGCAAAACTCTAAGAATCCCTCAGCTGTGTGCCCACATCCAGCTCCCTCCAGAGCCATGGATGCTGCAGTTTGCTGTGATCAGCACACGAGCACAGGGAGCCCATCAGCCTCAGGGCAGCACTGCACACCCAGGAGACCAGACACAGCATGAGTGTCAGGCAGAGCTCACCATACCCAGCTTCTGCCCTCAGGAAAGACACACTAAAAAGCAGGTCACAAGCAAAAGCCCAGGCCCGAGCCCAGCCACCCAGCCAGCTCACTTTAGGAAACCAAACATCTTAGGTATGGTGGAACCAAGAGAAGGTGCCAGTGCCCCACTAGCACCTATGAGAACTGAGCGCTACGGCTGCAATGTGTCCTCGCTCCCATCACCCACCAGCTTTGACTTACCCAGCAAATCGATGATGATGGAGTTGCCAAGGAGCAGAGAGAATCCCATCAGGACCCAGGGCAGGAAGGGGGCTTGGAAGTTAAGAAGCCCAAAAAAGTTCATGCGGATGTAAGGGTTCCTGCGACTCCATACATACACCAGCATGATGGTGAAAGCCTGGCCCAGGAAAAACAGGCTGGCAAAGAGTCCAAATAGCTGGGAACTACCGAGTTAAGGAAAAACCTACCCACCCTGTGCACCACCTCGAGGCAGCAGAGGGTGCTTTGTGACTAGGAAACCCAAACTAGAGGCAGCTGATCACAGCGTTCCGAGACATTGCCTATGTCACCAAGCCTTTCCTGGCTGAGATATACTGACCACCACTGTCCCCACACACATCTCCCTCCATGCCACCCCAGAACAAGAGACTCTGGAGCGACACGTGCAGGTTGCTCACTCCTTAAGCTGATGTCTACAACCACCAGAGACGAGAGAGCTCATATAGTCACCTTTACAAAATGAACATCAAAATGAACTTCAAAGTAGGGCTTTCACAGTCTTACAGCACTTGGGATCCAGTATCTGTCTTCTGCAGAAGAAGTTTAGCAGTGAGATGGCTCTTGGAATTCACAGTCCTCTTCTTCAGAGCACAAGGAGACAGACAGAGGCAGAAATTTCCCCTGGCCTTGTAGTTGGACTCCAAATCCACCTATGGCCACCTGGATGCTAATGGCTCACACAGCTTCATGCAGAGCTCTGAGGGGACAGCAGTGCTCTGAGCCATCTGCATAAGACAGCGGAAGACATTCAGAAAAGGTTTATGCTTGGGAGGGAAAGATATTTCACCATCAGGTTACTGTGTCACGAAAAGAACTTAAGCTGTGTGATGGCACCTCCAGCTACTGACAGGTTGCAAGCTCTCGGCTCACACTGCCCGACATGCTGACAACAGAGTATGTGGGCAACCCATTGCTTGTCCTCATGGCTCCATGTTCTTGCCTTTGTCCTGAGCCAGCCTCATGCAATCATGCTGCACTCACCAGAGCTCAGTCAGTGGCCCTGTCACAGCTGGACCGGTTCTTGGAGCAGAACACGTGGCTTCCTTTCAGGCTGAGCTTCCCGAGCACACCACCACATGTCCTCTTCAGGAATGAGGCAGCCCAGCCCCTTGGCAGGGCCATCAGCACTTCTGCAGGCACCAGCACAATCACAGGCAGCTTTTCTCTAAGTACACTGGATGAGGCACAGGCTAAGACAAGGGGCACAAACTGTGCCATACAGCCAGAAACTGCCCAGCACCACATGCTCAGCAGAGCTCTCCCAGGTCACAGGGCATGAGCCTGGCAGGCCTTGGGCACAAGGCCCTCTGCCCTGAAGCACCAAGAAGGTTCATAAACCAGCTGTGCTGCTCAGCAGGCAGGTACCTGCTCCACACCACAACAAAACCAGTACGCAGAGCCCTACACTATCCACAGCATCTCAGGAGACGCCAAAGAGCCTCAACCAACTCAAAAGGATACTGTCATGAGAAACCCTCCGAAGAGGAACATGAAGACAAAGTCAGCCGTCCTTCCACGGAAGGAGCCTTCTTCTAGCATGCGGCAGTACCTGTACCTGAGAGCAGGAGAGAAGGGAGGGGTTGCAGTATAGGAAATTAACAGCTGGCCACCCTGTGCTCCACAGCAAGACTTTATGGGAAATAACCTGCTGCAAGCGATTTCATCCCAGAAAGCTGTCAGCCAGGAGTCCAAGCCCCAGAGCAGAACAGTGCAAACTTCACCTCACACCACTGACCCCAAGGAAAGAAAGAGGCACCTGCTGTGCTTCAGCCAGAGCTCACCCCAGGAATGGGCATTGCTCTCCAGCATGAGCCACAGCAGCAGCACTGCCAGCTTCCTCAGCCTTTCGGCAGGGTCTGCCCCGCAGCAAGCAGAGATGGAGGGGCAGAAGGGTCACAGCTTCAATTCAAAAGAGCCAAGGGAAGAACCCACAGCCCTAGACTGCTGCCAAGGCAAGTCATGCTGGGAAGGAAGACGGATGGGGAGAATTGCATCTAAGCCAAAATGGGAGCAGAGAACTTCACTGAGACCAAAGGATACAGAAATATCATGTTGAAAAAGAAACTGAATCCCAGAGGCCCAAAAAAGAGGAAGTTGGTGATCAGCCTCCATATCTGAAAGAGAAGAAAGAGGAGAGAGAAAAGGAGGTGGACAGAGGTCTCTCCTCATCACATGTAGAGCAGCCCATCACACTGTCCACAGGGAATGCTCAGTCATGCACCTGTCCCTTCAGAACTACCCTAGGACACCAGACTCTAGTGGGACATCCTTACATGATACTCTGATACATCAGAGTATCTCACCTTTCCAGGTGTGGGAAAGAAGATTTCTCTACTTTTCTGGAGAGGACAAGTAGCCACAATTCAGCACCCAGAGCCAAATTAATTACTTTTCATGCCTCTCTACAATTAAGCATTCTCCAACCAGCCCAACAGCAGCTGCCACACACGGTGTAATACAGAAAGAAGAGATGGGTTTTGAGTCGAGCTAAAAAGGAAATGCCAAGATGGTGTGTGGCAGGGAAAGGCTGGAAGGAGTTATCTCCATGCAGGTGCCTGTGACGAGAGGGGACGCTGTGTTGATGGCCCAGCTTGCACCGATCAGGGAAGGTTGGAGTAGTGGGAAAGGAGTCCCTTGGGATGACACAGCACTCCCTGGCCACCCTGGGGAACGGGACACTCAGGGCCCGTCCTATCGCACCGACCCCTCGCTGGGAAGAGGCACAAGGGACCCCAAACCCCATGCAAGGCCTCACCTGGAATTTCCTGAAGATGAGGTCGGGGTTGAAGTACAGCTGGAAGGG
>VWZW01003596.1:123145-300217 GCA_013397115.1 Edolisoma coerulescens | reverse complement strand
CGGGGATGGGACCAGCCCCGGGCCCGCCCCCGGGCCGATGGCAGCGGCAGCGCCGGGGGCGGGCGGACGGGCTGACGGCGGAGGGCGGGGACGGGAAGCGCGGGTCACGGGCGTCCCGGGGGCGGGCAGTCACCGGCAGAGGATGGCGAAGCACCTAGGCTGAGGCGGCACGCCGCACGCGGGACTGCGCGGGCCGGGGCAGTGCCCGGGCGGAGCCCCGGGTCCTGGGACAGTGACCTGCCCGGCGGGGGAAGCCTGCGCCCGGTTCCTGCCCCGGCCGACAGAGCCGCGGTGCGCTCAGCTGCGGTCCCGCAGTGTCCCCTCGAAAGCCGGGGGCTGTCAGCGCGTTGTTCCCCGCACACCCGCTGGCTTGGAGGGAGAGGAACCCGCTGCGGAGAGCTGGGCTGGGAAAAGGGCGGCGGTGCCGCTGCCTCAGCCGGTGTGCCGGTTGCTTCGCTGGTCAGAAGGGTCTTGTATTCACTAAGGCCCAAAGGGCTTCGGGTTTTCAGTACCTCCTGCTAGAACCTCTCCTGCCTCCTGGATGGAGCGGTGAGGCGCTTCCCCAAGCTGTGCGAGATCGCACCGGGCTGTCAAGGTCGCACAAGGTCGCTGGAAGAAACCAAGAGATGTGTGATCCCACCAGCTGCTGAGGGCGGCGTGGGGAACGGCGGCAGCACTTGCATTCAGCCCTCAGGAGAGAGCAGAGTCTCTCTGCTGCCCGCGTGTCCAACACAGGCAGTGCTCCTGAAAACGGGAGCTGGTAAAGATCTCCAGAAACCCGACATCCTTCACTCTCCTGCTGTGCTTTCCAGACCTGTCCGCCCTGCTCAGGAGTCGGGTCTAATGTTACAGCCACCCTGGGTTCAGATGAGGAATGGGCCTGGTGTTGGGTTTGTGCTGGAAAGGGTTAAGCTGTCATCAGAGCCTTAATGAGCCCTGAGATTTCCCTTTAAACCCTCAGTTAATGGGAAATGAAATTACTGACGGGGGAGGGAGTCTTTGCGTCTTCCACCACCTCCACCCCGACTGCCCTTTGATGAAATACAAAACCCAGATGGAAGATGACAGGACATGAGGTTAAAGCAACATATCGGGGGAGAGAGGGGAGAAGACGAGACCGGTGGGCGTCTGTCAGACCAGAGAATGGGCTCCTGAGCGCCCTGGGCACTGCGGTGCTGAGAGCACCTCTGCTGTTGCTGGGGGAGAAAGAGAAACTGTTCCAGGTCAGAGCTGCATTAGGGATCCTGGGAATGGAGTTGAGCGGGGAACTCGGACCCCAAACTGCAGCAATGTCAATAGGCTTGGCTGTGTGGTTACAGGTTTTTGGTGGGAGCTGGGATGGATGTGAGAGCTCTGGCAGTTGAGAAGAGCTGAGCTTGCAGGGAAATTCATCGGGCCAGGAGCTCTGCAAAGGGCTGCCCTTATTCATGTGGCTGTTTCAACCCAAATGCTGTGCTGCTGCAGCTCAGCCCTCCAGCATGCCACAGAGCTCCCAACCCAGCAGAGTGGGCAACTGAGTCGAAGAACTGAGAGTCAATACATGAATAATGAATGAAATAAATGAATAAATATCCTGTTCCTTTGGGTGGGGAATTAGTGGTTTCCTATATGCTCTTGCTGCCTGTGGACACCGGACAGAAGCTGAATTCGAGCACCATGATTCCTGCCCCTTCCTTGTTTGAACCAAGGCTGGGAGATGAATATTGGGAGCCTCTCTGCCAGAAGGAGGCTCTCACTAGCTCCACAGAGATGAGAATTCAAATAATCAATCCCACTTACTCTCTGTGGAAGACTATGTGCAAATTAGACATTGCATAAAATCTAAATCTAAAAAAAAGTAATAATTTCTCAATTTTCTTCTCTTCCCTTCTTTTCTAGCCAAAACTGGAGAACTCTACTTGTTCAGGCTTCTACTTAAGGCTTCTTTTCTAAGGTTTATGGGGGAAGGGGGAGAAGTGATGAAATGCATCGGGAAGCTCACCAGCTCCCACTGGGATAGGCCAAACAAATCTCAGTGTCACCCTGAGTTCCCAGGCTGCTTTCTGCCCATGATCTCACTCCCTTCGGAGCTCAGCCAAGCTGACTTCATGCACTACAATACACCCAGGGCAGCTTCAGTCTTTATTACAATTCGTGTCACATTTTGTGGGTTTTTGCAATTATGTCCTTCCACAAGTTCCCATCAGCCCAGCCACATATTTGGGTTCACATACACACCTTCGTAGTGATGCTGTCATGCGGCCTTTTATAAAATCATGAAATCTAACTAAAAGCCTGCAAAAAAGCAAAGCCAAACTTTTTGTCTCAGCTGCGAGAAGGTAAGAGGGACTGCCAGAAAAGCGCTGCCCAGGAGCTTTTTCACCGATTTCCTCCTGCCTTGTCCTGTTGTCCTGCCCCTGCCTGGGGACTCAAAGCAGATGTAGCACAGTGATGTACCATTGCTTCCTGCCATCTGCTGGGTTCCCCTTCCTTCTTGGAGCAGTTCAATTGCTGTCAATGTGCAGCCTCAGCTTCAAAAGCCAAGAAGTCAGAAACTCAGAGTTTCCGTACAAATATGTCTGATGCCCATACTTCAGTCCATTTTGGACAGGCTTTGAAAAAGGTCTCTGTCTGTAGGCTCTTGGAGCTGCCAGAGGAACTAATTAGAAGAAGTCCCAACTGTAAAGTTTGCACAAGTCCTTCAAAGGAAGAACTGAAACATGATGGTATCATAGGCAGCTCTTTGCCAGACAGTATTTACCCATTCTGCATCTGCAGGCTTAGTGATAGTAACCTGCAGCAGAAATTCAACAGCTTCCTGTATCAGTTTCTGCAAACCAAAACTGCAGAGTTAGAAATAGAGAAAAATGCTATTAACTCTCCTCATGAGTTAAACAGCACATAAACCTCAAGAAGGCACATGAGCAAAGATAAATGGGCTGTTGCAGCATTCATCTCTTTTGTTTGTAGTAAATTATTGTGTGTAATTCATGTTTCCTGTCCATAAATACCAGAGGAACTTGAAGACATGGAATCCATTCTAATTCAGTAAAGACAAAAACAACTCCTTTTGAGCCCATCTGGAACTTGTTTTTATCATAATTGTTTTGGGCTCAGTAACGAGTTCAAGATCTAACTGCCGTCACTAATTGTTTCAAGAATAAACAGATGCTTTGTTTAAGGGCGGCAGTTCCCATTTTGCCCAGCACAGCAGTCCCCGGGGTCGCAGGATGAAAGGAGCTGTGCGCCGTGTCAGCACAGACCCTAACGAGCATTGGCGCCCCTGGCAGGGTGCTCACCCCCGCCTGCAGCTGATGGGGCAGGAAAACAGCCCCCAGGCACGCGCTTGGCGAGTGTCCAGCCAGGGACATGTGCCCTCTGCTCTTTAACGCCATTGGCATTTTGTTTGTAACTTCATCTGATGACATTTTGCAATGTGTCCTACTGTGACAAGTCATACCTGGCGTGATGACGCACAGGCATCTCCTCCAGCTGGGCTGTAGGGTACTCAAGGGAGAGCGTTCACTCCCTGGCCACATAACCCCAAGCCCCTTGCTTGGAGTAATGCTCCACCCCCTGCTTACCGTCCCGAATCTTCCCTTCATCTGAAAACAAAGATACCTCTTCACACCCACTATGAGAGCCTCCCCCTTGCAGGATATGAGACCATGCCAGTTCTGTTCAAGGTCTCACCCACAGTGCTCCCCAGGACACGCCATGCCTGAGACCCCTGATAGCCTTGGTGTAGAAGAGGTCTCTACATGACTGATGCCCTGGCACTAGGAGCAAGTGAGCCACACCAGCCAGGGGGACCTTTCTGGAAGGTTATTTCAGCTCCCAAAGTCAGTTCTCGGTGGCATGGACAAGAGGGGCCAAGAGCTTCATGAACCCATTGCGCATAGATAAGCTGTGTAATCATAACTGCTTGAGGCACTTGAAATGTTTACTTTTCCATGTGTAATAGCCATATATAAATTCTTTCTCCTTCATTGAAGGATTTCTTGTTCCAAATCAGCTAACTCTGCAGTGTGATGGCTAAAGTCAGGAGAAAGTGAATCATACAGAATTGGATGGATTTTTAAATTTGTTTGTTTGTTAGAAAGAAACTAAAGATAGCACTTAGAGTTCAGCCCTCCAAGGACATGTGGTTTGCACAGGGTTTGCTGTAAATCACAGTTAATGTTATTTTTATTTCCTATGGTTTTTAGTTCAAAAATACAGCTTTGCGTCTGGCATATCATGAGAAAGATCTCATTTAAATCTCCTTGAGCAGAGCCTCATCACATATCCAAATAAAGCACCTCTTCCAAAACAGCTTCTGATCATGAGTTGAAGACATCAAACAGGAAAATGTCTGTCTCTTTGCACAGTTATTTTTCTCCAGTGTTTAATAATTCTTGTTAAATTCTTCTGCCTTGTGATCTGTCCCCTACACCATAGGTCACCTCCCACAGCTGTCAGTAGGGAGTATCCTTCAGGGGCCTTTATTTTGTAACATCCATTTCATAAGCACTATGGCTAAATCAACAAGAGAACTGAAAAACAATGCTTGTGTCTTGTAAAAAGAGGTCTATGCTCAGCTCACAATAGCAGCACGTCAACTGAGTGTGCTGTCAGCTGCTGAAGACCCCTACAAGGAGTCAGAAAATGTATTTGTACTTTGGTTTTCACCAGAGGCAGGACTATGTGTCCCAGTCCAGCTGCCTCTCAATAAGCCAGGGCACAACTCTAATCAAAAGCTCTGTATGAAGGGACTGTTAAATAAGAAAGCAGGATGAGTCTGACACTGCTGTCTACATTTTCCTCTCCTCTGACGGGAACATTCAGCAACATTTGATGCCATTTTGCAGAGTCTAAATGCTCTTCTCTCACACACAGAAACAGAGGTTTTGTTCAGCCAAGCACTTTGTTCTCTCGGGCCTTCAGGTCACCCAATTTCAACTAACTGCCTGCATCAGTGTCTTATACAAAGATGGAAGGAAAGGAAATAGTTCAGCCACAGCATGACCTACAGCTCACAATGGACTGAAAAAAAAAGGTGTTTGAATTATTTTTGGGATTTCGGGTTTTCTCAGTTTTCCCAGAGAAGCTCTCTTGCTTATCAGGAGGAGGAGACTGCTGATCCAACATACAGAATATATAGCTGTTCTTCTGACATCCAAAAATCTAGCTAGCAAGGGAAAGCAGCTAATTCCCTTGGCTGTATCAGCCCTCGTGTCCTCAAAGGACTCAGCTCCCATGTATCTCCACTGGTCTGGAAAGCGTCCCAGTGACTCTGTGTGGTAGCAGAAGCTCTGTCAGCATTGGGTCCCTGCCCTGAGAAACCTCTGTGATGAAGCTCATTTCCTGAAGTTCTTATACAGTGTCTTGAACTTACATAAATTGTGGGGTTTTTATAAAGAACACTAGTGAACTGCTGGAACCGAGAATAACGGTGTCACAGCAGGGCACTCATTTCCTACAAAGAAAATCCATTTCAACAACTAAGTTCCATAAACATTGCTTTCACCACGAAATCAGCAAACCTGCATGTTTCTTGAGAAAGCTGCTTGTTTGCAGATCTTACTATTTGTGTTCTGTATTCTATGTGAGTTCTGCAAGAGTCAGGACAAGCAAACAGAGGTATTTTGTATCTTGCAGTGATGGTCCTTACAGTAAAGTGAGAAGGGTTTGCAAAAATAGCCAGGCTAGAGCTTGGGAAAGTCAACAACCAGCCAGGGAGCCGCTCCAAATGTCTTCTGCAATTTACAGTGTAGCATTTGTAGGGAGCATTCATCATGTAGATCCAAGCCTCACAGATGGAAGTGGGGCCCCTTTTCTCCCCTTGAAGCTGGTCCAGATAATTCTGGTGTAAAAACACACTAAAAAATTGGAACCTCTCAGTTCATGACAGATCAAAGAGCATGTATTGATGGTCTTTCCTAATGGCAGGATTACCACTTATTCCTGCAGTCAGATAATTGCAGGCAGAGACTGACATCACGTTCTCCAAATAACTCCTCTCCCATGTGCATGGCATCATATTTCACCCTGATTATGACAGGTTTCAGTTCAGTGAAAGAGTATTTGAAGGAGGCGGGTGGTGGGTCCCCACAGTACTGCTGGAAACCTGCCGGGTTGATGTGGAGGCTTCCAGAGCCAGGAGCTGGAGTAACTGCAGAGCAGTGGTTAAACCCTGGTGACAGACCCTGACCCCGGAGATTTCTCATCTACACCAACTGCGGCTCTGAAACTCTGACAACAAGGATGAAACACTGGGAATGCTGGGGTTTTTAAGGTGCAGCAAAAAGCCAGTTAGAAACAGAACCAGTGTGAACATCCTCAGCACCAAAGCACGGGTAATATAGATGCTGTGTAGAAGAAAAAAATCTATCCCTTCACTCCTCATCAAGGCAGCTGTTACTAGAAAAGATAGAGGACAACTTCCTGGAACTCCCAGCTAGCCAGCGACACACAGATCTAGCCACAGCAACATCCAATTTATGCCCCCTCTGGAACAGGGAGGCTTGTGAACAGCCTGTGCCACAATCCTCAGCATCTCACTGCCTACTCATAGGACTTCACTCAGCTCTGGCAACTGTCCCAAGCTCAGAGCAGACAGCATGAAGAAACTAGAGCTTTCCTTTTTGAATTAATTACTCTTCTTGATATATGCTACCTAAACTATCCATTAGTGCCTGTTGGCTTGTACAGTTATGTGTGTTCCCCAGTTAACAAGGTATTGTTTGGGAAGCTGTTGGAAGTATTCATCCAACCCCTGCCACATGCCACAGGCAGCAAAGTGCTGGCATGTTGGATTCAGAGCCTAATACAGCAAATTTTGTACTTCTCCTGCCACTTAGTGGCTGCAGCTGATGCAGCACTACATCCCTAGCTACACGTTCACTAGAAAATACCTCCGTGATGTACAACAGGTTCATATTTCTGTTCAGGTGCAGTAAAACCTGAGTAGGGACAAAGAGTCATTTAAAAACATTTCACTTATTTCAAATACTCTGAAATCTGTCAGGGACCTCACAAATTTCACTCTGCAGGATGAAAGGATATTAAAATACCATGATTACTCCTGAAGGCCAGATATTTTGTGAAACAGCACCTTGATGTTACTGCTGGCAGTGCAATGTGCCTCCATCTCCATCTCTAGGATTCGTAAGGATTCACCATTTCCCACTGCCAGGGAGTGCCTTTCTGTTTTATAGAAAGAAGCAAGGCCCTCACTGCTGTCTTCTGTACCTGACAAGATCTAGTGCTCTAAGTGTGGCTATTTGCTCTGTGCCAGGCTGTGGAGAGGGAACAGGACCACAGCCTTTCCAGCAATAGCTGGATTGCCTATCTGTCACCAGAACACAGAGAGGAGTACAGGGAAAGGCCTTGGATAACCAGGGATTTGAAAGGCTTGGGCTTCATTCATTCCAGTCACTGACGGGACCAAGGGAAATAGTCTGGTTTATCTTTCAGATCTTAGATTGTGTTCCAGGACAAATACAATCAGGAAAAAAATACTGTAGTTCGTTTTCCTTTTATCACACTTAATCAGAGAAGTGATACTGGTAACTGTGCCAGATGCTCCGAGAAGGAATTTATGTTGTAAACCATACTGGCCTTCAAGAGGGTTTAGACAGATCTGGATCTTGGAGAATCACTTCCCCAGACTGTCATCGGCTTTCAACAAAATGAATTGAACTATCTTGCTAATGAATATGCAGCTCCATTTTGAGAATGTAAATCAGCTGGCAAAACACCTGCCAAATCAAGTGTCTTATCCAAACGTAATGGGTGACTAAATACACATTCCTATGCTGGAGATTTAAGTAATCCTTTAGAGCACTGTGAGAATACCAGAGCCTTTGGCAGACAGAGGAAAACCTACGAAAGAGGATGAACAAGCTGCAGAGACTGGTAAAACACCTATTTTACTATTATTATTGACAGATTTTTTTAAAAAAAATTTGAATTTTTATAAGGCTGTGTAAGTACTGTCAGGTTTGTGTAGAATTATTTTTCCAATTCATCACAGTCCTTGGGACAAAGTTGGCAGACTAATGGCTCTCCTGGCAGCTGCACACCACCACGGTGGCTGGGAAAATAGTGCAGAAGCCGGGCGTTAAGGAAGGCTTGGGAAGGTCACTCTGTAAATACAGCTCAGCTCTGAGCACAGAAGTGTTTGCTGGCTCCTGAGGGGAGAAACAAACCATTTTACTTTAGCTCATGGCCACAAAAGAGCTCTGTGATACAGGACTTGATAGGGATGTACTCTACAATGAAAGCAGGGAAATGAGCAGGGGGAGTGGTGCATTCCTAGACATTGTAAATTAAAAAGAAATGTGCTATCGTAGAGAGAGGAAACTCTCTCACCTGGAGAACTAGAATAATTAGGAAGAGCACAGATATCAAGTGCCCAATCCTTAGCTCAGTTCTCAGTAACAAGACAGGGAAGTGGTGTAGCCATGGAAAGTGGAAGCGAATGTACCCGCTGCTAGCTGGGACAGGAGAGAGCTCAGCCTCTTCTTGCTGCAGGGTTGGAATAGTCTGGCTTTATTTTTTGTCCTGGGAGAACATCCTGTCTCAGGCTGGTATGGAAGTTATTTAGAAGAAAATATTTTGTGGAAAGGAAAAAAATCCAAGATTATTTGAATTTGTGGTTTTAGAGCTATTGTGAGACTTGACCAAAATTTCCTTTTCTTTAGTGGAGGGCTCTGTAAGAAGAAAATGAGCAGGTAAAGCAGAAAGAGGTTCCCAGCTTTGGGTTATTTAAGTTCTCAGGGTCACTGGGGTCATATTCATGTAGCAAAACACAATCTGGCCTGAGGTGCCCTGCACTGACTGGCAAACAGCCAAGCCTGAGCATGGGCTCTTCATGTTACACTAGAGCTTTCCCAGTGGGAGGGGTTTTTAAGCAGGGGGCTGGCAAAGGCCATCCTGGCCCTGAGGACGCCCAGAACATTGTGCCTGTGTGTCAGGCTAAAGACCAGGGGCCCCCAGCGTGCTCAGACTAGCTTTGAGATGTGGAACAGAGCTCCTAGTCCCAGGACTCCCTCAGGGCGCATCTTACCTGTCACAGGGTTTCACCTACATATGGGGAAACCAAAGGCACAGGCACAAAACAGTGGGAAAAAGATGTATGTTTTTGCTTGTCAGCCTGCCAGCGAGCTGTCAGCTGCCATGCTGGGCCGGCCAGGACAGCTTGTTCTACACCCTTCAAAAAGTCAAGGGACCTCACTTTTCTGCCAACACCTGATGCTGTGATGCTGCGTGAGGCAGCCCATTCCCCTGCCCGTGCTTCCCCAGGCGCAGCTGCGGTGTCAGTTGGCAATACAAGCAAGTGGCAACACTCATGGAGAAATGTCCTCAAGGCAACCTGCCCATGGCATAGGAACTCGCTGTCTGCCACATATTTCACCTGTATCATAATACTGAACACACAATTATAGACTGCTGAAGATTGTCTGCTCTGTATAACATGTGCAGCATCACAGGAAAGGCTCTCTAATCTAAAATATGTGTTATTATCATGAAAGGATAGAAATAATAGCACACCAATGAATCCCGAATGCACTGGATATACATGGCCATGGGAAAATCCCCCAGCTTGAAGTCTGAATGTCTGTTGAGTCATTTTATTCTGTGCAAGGAAGCTGCCCATTGTCTGCCCTTTTTCTTCAGCTTCAGAACAAGATCCTGATCCTGACAATATGTGCTGCTGGGATTGGAGGCACTTTCCAATATGGTTACAACATCTCCATCATCAATGCTCCAGCCTCAGTAAGTACTGCTAGTCCAAGTGCCTCCCCCCCAAGACAGACCCTTCCTTGGTGGCTCCATTGGGCTGTGAACAGTGGCGTGCCACTGAAAATCTGCAGGCTGATGCTGTTGAGGGACAGAAAGCAAGGGTGTGTTGTTCCCTCTGTATAATTCATATCTGGAATACAGGACTTTGTTGTCAAAAGCCATCCTTAAGCAGGACTTAATGGAACAGGAATTTATTCAAAAGCTTTGTTTCAACTGCTTTAGTGAAATCTATGTCTAAAATTTTACCAACCTGCATCCTTTGAAGTTGATTTTTGCCCTTAGATTCAAAGTGAAACCCATTAAATGAATTTTTAAATTATCTAAAATAACTACATATGGATATAAACCAACTGCAACTGTCCAACAGCAACAGTTTCATACCCTAAACTCTTTGCTAAAAACACATCTAAGAACTGGAGGAGATCGGAGGCACAAACCCAGAATAAATAGATATGTTAATAAGGGAGCCTTTCTCAGTGTCCTTCACCTCTCTGGTGGTTCTGCAGCACTGTCCTTCTCTCTCAGTACATCCAGACGTTCATGAACAGAACCTGGCTGGAGCGCACAGGTGTTCCCCTGGAGAGCAACGTGATCCTGCTGCTGTGGTCCTTCACTGTCTCTGCCTACCCTCTGGGAGGCCTCACTGGGGCTGTGGTTGCTGGTCCCATGGCCATCATGTTGGGAAGGTAAGAAGTGCTGGAGTTTAAATTAAGCTTTGCAGCTTCCCTTAGTCCAAGAGGAATTAGGAGCCCTACAGCAAAATACCCACCGTAGTTAAAAATAATGAAAACATGTTTTCTATCACAGATCAGTCTGCTATAAACACTCTGGGTTGGCGGGGAGAAACTACCTGACAAGACAGTATTTCATATCTCAAAACTCAACAGGCAACAGTTTTTTCTCCCACATTACCTTCTCATCACATTCCAGCCCGGCTGAGGTGCTACAAGGATTTCAGCTCAACTTCTTATCGCAGTAACCAACTACAAAATCCCTATAATTTTTGCATCCAGTTTTCTGCCATGCTTTTAAATGGGAAATCTTAATGGATCAGACTAAGGATTTTTCTTCAAAATAAACTGTGGGAATTGGTAGGAATGACACTAGAAAAACAGAGGGTGCTTAGAAAGAGCAGTGCTTGCATCCCAGTTCCTCGTGTCTCACAGGCTCTGTATCCACCTCTTGGTCTGAAATATTTCTGGAAATATTCAATAAATCTCCACAGTGGTTTGGTTTTTTTCTCTCTGTGAGTGTCTGACAAGTATCTGTCTTACCTCACCTATCTTTCATACACAGCTCTATCCCCAGTTCTCTTCAGAAAAAAAACCCAGACCAATGTTACCAACATAAACTAATAGGAAATTAGATTTTGCTTCCCTCTCCCTTGACCCCAAGATTTTCCTCTATGTGCTATCACTTTAGTTTGCTCCTCTTGTATGATGAAGCAGGTCCCATTATGGTTTGAGGTCCCATGACTTACTAGTTTCATGGTTATGAAGACCTGAAAGGATATGGCTTCCTTACCCCACTAAAATTTTAGAGATTTCACCCTGTACTGCTTTGGAATAAAATCATATTCCATCATAAATAAGAGAAACAAAGACTGACTGGTAAGGCAGTGAGCGGGGACTAGAGAGAATTACTGGCAATAATAATAGTATGGGTCAATAGAGCTCTCTTTTTTTCCCTGGTTTTCAGCAGAAATTTCTCCTGGGACACATGAAAATTTTCCGACAAAGTTTCACAACGATTACACTATTACATGAAAATTGCCTGTTTCAACAAATTAGCATTTTCAGACCAAAATGCTCATGGCTTGCTGAAGGAATATTCCTCTCCATTCAAATGGAAACTGTGTGTGAACACAAGAGCCCTGAATCTGGGGGAGAACCTGGTGGTGCCCTCAGAGAGCCTAAAGCCAGCACTGCAGGGACACCCCGTGCCACACAGACACCTCAAGCAGGGCTTGGATTAACCAGGATGTTCTGTGGTGGGGCTGAGCAGCCCATCTGGAGCTTCCAGGCTTGGCAGGTGGCACCTGCCACATGAAGTGTTTTACCTGATAACTGAACCTGACACACATGTGCTCACAATTGTCTTTTCTCTCGGAAGGAAGATGTCCCTGCTGCTCAACAATATCTTTGTGATCGTAGCTGCAACCTTGTCAGGATTCAGCCGAATGGCCAAATCCTTTGAAATGATTATGCTCAGCAGATTTTTTACTGGCATGAATGCAGGTACGGCAACATGAGAAGTATAGAAGGATGAAGGTGGTAATAATTAGAAGAAATATAAATAGGAATGATCCAAGATATTAAAGCAATTAATCCTTTAGGCTGACAAGACACATGGAAGTGAATTAAGAAGTTGTATATAAAGATTTTATACTTTGCTTCTAAGGGCTTTCTTTTAAAGCATACACAGGCAGGGGGGGTTTTGTGTACTACACATGAGCATCTCTGTGCATGGGGAAAATTTGAGCTGAAAATGGGTCCCTATCTAATTGTAAGAATGTCAGTCACTCACCGGCATGAGCACCAACACAAAAGCTTTTGTAGAAGTTCATCCCAGAAAATAATGATCAATATAAAGGACTTAAAATATGATATTCCCCTCAAAAGGGGGAAGTAGAGGGAATCATTGCACATAACCTTGGACTTGGTGCTGGAAAGACCATAGGACTGAGGCCCTGACAGGTTTCAGTTTCATTGTCCACTGCTACTGATGAATATTGAAATGTGTGTTTAGTGGCTTATACAAGGGATAGGGGTGAAATTGAAGGTTTAGGTAAATGACAAACACTGGTAGATTAGTTATCACATGGCCTGCAACAGAAGAGTGCAGCTGGCAACCTCGAGAGGTGGGCTGACTCCATTTATTCTTGTCTCCTCTGCCCACAAGCTGAGATCAGCATTTGTCTGCCTTGCCCAGGTGTAAGCATGAACATTCAGCCCATGTATCTGGCTGAGAGTGCCCCAAAGAAGCTCAGAGGAGCTGTGGCCTTGACCTCTGCATCGTTTACAGCCCTGGGGCTGGTACTGGGCCAGGTTGTTGGACTCAGGTAATGTAAACCAAGAAGCCCACTTATTNGTAAAAATACTGTGTAAATTGTGTGTGTTTGTTTTTCTCTAGGGAGCTCCTAGGAGGGGAGGAGAGTTGGCCATTCCTTTTAGCAAGCAACGTGGTTCCTGCCCTGATCCAGCTCACAGCTCTGCCTTGGTTCCCTGAAAGTCCCAGATACCTCTTGATTGACTGTGGAGACAAGGAATCCTGCATCTCTGGTGAGTTTAAGGTGACTGTTAGCTCCTCACAGAACGTGTGAGACTTGGGCCCCAACATTTTTGAAATGGTGTCACAAATTTTATGTGTGGGAAGTTTCATATCAAGTTGTAAATATGATCACTTCTTTCTTCCAAACTAAAGAACATTCTATAATCTTAAATATATTTGATCTATTGAGGTAATTGAAAGGCATCTTCCTACAATAGACTTATTTGCTACAGTAATAGGGTCAAAAGGTAAGACTTGTGTTCACAATGGCAAATAGGTTTTGTAACTATGAAGTGAAATAAATGCTGGTTGAAGAACTCAGGATCAAATCTGAAGCCAATTCATATTAAAGGATTTACTTAGATTTGTGGCATACAAATCCTCATATGCAGAGTGGCTGGAATTATTTTCTGGGAAATACATGCTGTGTACCAAGAACATCTTAATTGCCTGCATTTCCCAGGGAAGTTACTTGAGATCTGAGTCAGAAGCATGGCTGCTGAAATGGCACTGGTGGGAAATACTCAGTTGGCCAACAATGGTGAGGGATGTGCACTGCCTTTCCCCCAAATCTTTCAAGTGGCTTCACCACAGCGGATCAGCTCTGTGAAGGTCACAGCATGGTCACAGGCTCTGTCCTGCAGCTGTCTGCAGCCATCACCTGCTGCTCGATCCTTCACCCTGCAGAGCAGCAAACTGAAGAGAAAGCCCAGAATTAAGAGGTTCCCTTGTCCTTGCAGCACTGCAGAAGCTTAGAGGTACCAGTGACCTGAGTGCAGAGCTGGAAGAGATGCTGGCAGAACAGGCTGCTGTTAAAGGCCAGAGAGCAAAGAACCCGTGGGAGCTCTTCCAAAATCGGGCTTTGAGGTGGCAGCTGGTGAGCATCGTTGTGCTGAGCAGTGCCATGCAGCTCTGCGGGAATGACTCGGTAAGCAGCCTGGCACTGGAGCCAGCGGCAGCGCTGTGTCATGGGACATGGGTGGGAGCTCTTGGGTTCAACATTCTATCAGCAGGGAGGAACAAATATGTCTCTCTGACTGTGGAGATCTTCAAATGTCAGATGTTTGGTTCCCAAAATACACCTGTGCATTATGGGAAGATTCAGAAGGATGCTGTCAAAATAGCCTGTATGACAGCGCATTAGTCACTCTGCGTAGTCCTTCAGGAAAAACAATGGGATGTATTTGCAGATGTCTTCCCTTACTGCTTTCTCCTTTCTTCTCTCCACAGATGTATTTTTATGCAGCTTATGTGTTCCAAGAGGCTGGAATTCCTCAGGACAAAATCCCCTATGTTGTAATTGGCACGGGAAGCTGCGAACTGATCACATCTGTGACTTGTGTAAGACTCTCAATGCACTCTGGTGACATGCAGCCCCTGTTGGCAGGGAGGAGGCTGTTAATTACAAATTTGGGGGTTACATTGCTTTTCATGCCAAGGAAGCCCTTTAAGCACAGCAGCCAGGCTGTCTGTCAGCACCCACAGCCAGATAGGTTAATGCAGAAGTATTTGGTCAGACATTGCATTGCCATCACTGTCTGAAATCTCTAAGAAGTGTAACTCTCTTGCTTTGTGTCTATATGGATAGTGGCAGAGTTGGTGCAGCTGGGACATTCTCATCTCCCCTGAACACCCTTCTTGCCACCAGAACTTTCTTTTGAGCTTTTTTTGCTATGAAGCAGACAATATCCTGAAAGTTATTGTAGAGCAAACTAGGCATGGAGTATTGAAATGTGAAGAGGAAAGAGGAGGAATTATAAACACAGGTTAAATATCTTGCTTTATTTCACTGTGTTACTTTGTGCAGAACATGATTATAGACTACGCTGGTCGGAGGCCGCTGCTGCTGGGGGGATATATCTTCATGGCAGGATGGGCCATCGTCTTCATGGTCGCTCTGAGCCAGCAGGTAACAAACTTCACTTAATTATTTAAGTGGAATGGAGTTGGGCTTTGCCTTTTATATGACTGGGGTGTTCAGTGGTGGCAAATAAGTGTAAGTGCCCTCACTGGTTTTCCGTTGGTCTCTGTGGCTGTAGACTCAGATTAGCTGGATGCCTTATCTCAGCATGGCCTGCATTTTCGCCTATATCCTGAGCTTTGGAATCGGACCAGGTCAGTTCCCTCAGTGTTTTCAGTGAAACTTTTGGGTACTGCAGGGGCTTGGAGATGTGTACAGGCATCTTATGGAAACTCTCAGACCCCCTTTAGCTGTAGCATTCTCAAAGGTACGAGGCAATTTCTGCCAGTGGTGTTCGGCTGTTTCACGGGGGTTTGCGTGCCCCTGGTGAGTCAGTGCTGTGCAGGGCCAGGCTGTGCCCTTTTCTCTCTGTGTCATTCCCCCTCACAGTCATCTTGGCTATTAGGCCAAGGCACTTGGAAGTGATTCTTGGCTTAAAACAGATGACAAGGTTTTTATTTGCTGCCCAGTCCATTAGGGCTGTAAACCAGCATTTCTAATGCTTCACTTTAATCCTAGAAATTGTTGGCTATGCCATCTGATTATTTTCTTGTATATACCTGGAAGCACGATTTCCACGTCTATTTGTTAGCCTACTAATGTGCCTTTTCTTGGCAGAATCTGTTTGTTTCTGGGGGTGGGCAATACACAGGCTGTTGTGGATGTTTGCATGGTGAGTGTGTAGATGTGAGACTCTGTTTGCTCACATGAGTTTGATGGAAGGCAGGTAAGAATAGAACCAAGCTGCCAGTGTCACATGCCACACAAGTTGGCAATAATTTCTTGTCCCAGTCCCTACAGTGCCATGGAATTGAATTAATTATAAGCCTTTCTCACCGTTGGGTCCTGGTAAGAATAATGTGGATTACAAAACCTTTCCTGGCAGTTCATTCTAACGTGAGAAAGTTTGAATAAATACCCAGTCCTTAATATTTAACCTAAAAATTCACCTCTTATACTTCATGTTGGGTACTCTTGTTAAGCTGTGTTCTCTTATTTTTAATGTAATATCAACAATATTATTCACTTTCTTGCCATTTCTTTTTCCAGCTGGTGTAACAGGAGTTCTGCCCACAGAAGTTTTTGATCAAATGTCCCGACCAGCTGCTTACATGATCTGTGGCTCCCTGCTCTGGTTCAACCTATTTCTGGTTGGAACAGCCTTTCCATTCATTGTGGTGCGTTCCCGAAGTAAAGCAGCTCTTTAGTGTTCTGTACAAGAAAGAGGTTCTGATTGTGACCATGAAAAGAGAATATTGCAAGCAGCAAGATAGCACTTCTATGCAAAGTATCTTTATGAGGAAAGTGGCCAGAACTCCTCTAAACCAAACTTTCTCCATGTTCCCTATGGTGATTTCTGATTTGAGGTTGGAAGTGGAATCATTTGGGGCATGGATGATCAATATTCCTCCTCTGTCCTCAGTTGAGAACAGCTGGAACTAAAGATGTGATGTAATTTCCCTTCGCCAGACCCTGCACCATTCCCTAAGATGATTCCTGAAGCAAAAGGGAGCGGAACTCCACAATATACAATCCTGTCTTATTTCCTACTGAGGGCTCCCATTCTATACAATTATGTATAGGGAGAAAGACAGAAAAAGACATTTCAAAAGACTGTACTTGCTATGTCAAATTTCCCAATCTATGCTGGGGTGCTCTTGCATCCAGGCACGTGAGGCCCTCAGCAGGGTGTGCAGAAATATTCCCTGGGTGACTTTAGACCACGCGGGAAGAGGGATTTGTCTGTGCCTGTTTGTCATCGTACAGAATGTAACCAACGCTGTCTTGTTTTCTCCTCCTCCTCAGAAAAGTCTAGCACATTTCTGCTACATCCCATTCCTTGTGGTCTGTGTCTGCACCGCCCTCTACGTTTGGTTTTTCCTTCCTGAGACAAAAGGAAAGTCCTTCCTGGAAATCTCGGAGGAGTTCAGGAAACGGAACTTCAAAACTAAGACCCGTGCGGGATTTTATAAAGGCCCTGAGGAGATCAAAACCACCACATTGTAGCAGAAGAAAGGATGATGGTATCTGGGGGAATTCTGCAGTGAATTCAGCAGTGGCTATGTGTCCTTGCAGGGACACAGAGAGAAGTACGGTTAGGGACAATATATTACTCTTAGGTTCTTAAGTTCACCTTGAAAATGTACACTTGAACTGATAAATCCAAACAAAAGTTTAATAATCTGCTCTCACTTTCTAGTACTGTGTAACACATGCATATTTTAGAATCCATATCAGAAGAGTAAGAGAAAGATGCCTTATTCTCTTATCATCATACAGCACCATGCAATGCTTTAGAAAATTTCTTCAGAATTTCCCCAAACAGTAACTTCCATCTCACAAGTCCTTCTTTCCTTGCCCCTGAATCTGGGTTTTCTAACACAGAAATTAATGCGATTAAATTCTGTTTTCAGACACCAGATGAAATTTTCAGTACCTTGTCTTGGTGCTCCTGTTGTTTCTGTTATTAAGTGATTTCAAATAGACCCCTACTTGTTGAGCAATAGTGAGCAGTTAATTAATTTCAGCTGTAAAAACATGTGACAGATGGATTAGAAAGAAAGCTTCTAGTACTTGCTAAGTGGCTTATTATACAACAGACTTTTGGGCATTGTTTTGCAGACTATTTATTCTGGACTGGTTTTCTTCATGGCTTGTTTGTTGTCTTCCAGTCCTATGTTGTAAAGCACAAGTAATTCCCCAGTCCAGTTTGTACTGCTCCCACGGACACTGCTGGTTCAACTTGTAGGGTTTTGCACCTATGCTCTGCTAAGGTTAAGTGTGGTGAGGAGCTCATATGGCAGCAGCTTGTTTTGGATGTGTATCTTTAGATCACACCACAATGTTCTCTGCAGCATGTCCTTGTTGCCTCCATAGAGCACATCGGCAAAGACCCAGACGGGACATTGATTCTTTTTAGTTAACCTGATATAGAACAGGGCAACACTCCTCATTTAATATGGCCTTTCACAGGCGTTGGCCGGATTGGTTAAGTTTCTTCCAGTTTCTTCTCCAAGTCATAATCAAGCCACCTCTTTTCTTTTGACTTTGTTTGTATGAAAGTCACAGCACTGGTCATGTTTGCAACAAAGAAGAATACGTACATTTTCGAAATAAGTAGGTAAAGTTTCTTTCAGTGTATTTTTTAACTACATTTTTAAGAAAAATACAGCATTTTTGAATAAAAAGATTGTAAACATGTCTGGAATACATTCCTGTCACGCTGGGCATGAGTGGAGCAGCAGGTCTATTTCTCAGAAGAAGAGTCTGTGCAAGAACTCTCTTTCACTACCCAAAGTTTATAACATACGAAAAAATAAAAGTAAACTTTTGTTCCATTGTGGTAGCTGCTATTTTAGAAGTCATTAATATGTAGACATGGGCAAGAGCAGCTACCTCTGCTCTTGGAAAACACTGAGGTTTTGAAGTATGCAGGATTTTGAGACAAGACAATCAAGAACAGAACTCCACAGAACTGGGAAGTGAAGAGATACTTTTCATTACTGTCATTTGGAGAGAGCAATGAGGGGCAGATGGAAAGAGTGAAACACAATGTCAAAGCAAAAAGTGCCACTACCACCATGATGGTAGCAAAATATCCTGTCTTACCTTTGGTGAGGACCAGAGAAAGGACAAGAGACAGAAGTGAAACAGAGAAGAGTGAAGAAGGGAAGCAAATCAGTAAGAACCATGCAGGGTAGGAAGTAGGGATGGACTGAAGAGACTGCCTGGGCAGAGGGAGAGGCCTGGCACACCCTGCTGGAACATACAGGTCAGAGAAGAGAGAACTCCTCCACTGTCCAGAGGTCCTCACCTTGGCCAGTTCTGTGGCTACTCCCATGAGTCAGGACTGTGCCTCTTCCCAGAGCCCTGGAAGGACAGAGTTCATCTGCACCTGCCAGTATGAAACAGGCTCGTTTAGAAATGATACACATTTACTAGAGTTCCTGACTTTTAGAGACAGTCCTGTGAGTACATGAGGCAGAAAACACTAATTCCAACTTCCAGCATTTTTTCCTGACTGGCCTGAAATCAGGAGTCTATAAATGGATTAAGCAAACACAAACAGTGGTTACATTTCAGGTGGTCTAAATTGTTAAAATTTAATTGAAGCCTTTAACAAGTTGGTTAATCGATACGGAATTAAAACACCTTCAACTGAAAAATCGATGACACTTGTTCACATTTTCTTATCATGTGAAGCGTTAGGCAAAACCACATCTTGGAAAGTGATCCTCAGAGACTCACAGTTGATATTACTGTTTGCAAATCAAATAATTGCGTGCTGTTGGATTGATTAATAACCATCAACACCAGAGAAAACTAGTACTGCTGCTGTCCTCAAACACTGCTCCTCTGCACAAGCCAGCTCTCACAACCCAGCTGGGGTTGGGATTCTTCCAAAGACATACATCATCCTAGCCTGGGGAACCGCCAAGGGCAGCCACTCACTAGGAGAAGGAATTCCCCCTAAGCTGTTTGAATAACTTGCAAAAGCCTTTTAACAGAACCGTCTTGGATACTGCTAGGTAAAGATGCCCTTTGAAAATTGTGGCTAAAACTAAAGATTTTACAGTCAGGATTTAAAAATGACATTAAACTTTCCTAGCATCTGCCATACATTATAGGGATACACACTTGAACTTTCAGCCATTGACCATTATTCTTAAACAGTCAATTGATCTGTCAACTGATAATTCAAAAGTTGGATGCACAGGCATTGTCAGGCTTGGACAAGTTTGGCTTAAAAAGTCTTTGCTGAATTGAGGCTCAAGGTAGCAGTCAGGAACTTTTCCTTTAAATGTGATAACTGATTATCCAGCCTATGACTTGGTGACTCCAAGCCAGTCCACTCTAGTTTGCGCCAGTCCTTGGACTTCGACTTCTATCAGTGCTTTTCTCGTTGTCCTTTACTCATCTCCTGCAACTCTTACTGTCCACAGCTACTGCCAGAGCATGCCCAGAGACCTGGCAGGAGCACACAGCTCACCAACTATCCTCAGCTTCATCAGTAGCCAACACAGTAACGACAAACCAAACAGCAAGAACTTCATGACAAACCAAAGGGAGTGTAAACACTGAGAAAGAACAAAATGACATGTTGAAATATTATCTCAGGCTCCTCTTTCTCTATATAAAAAGGAACTTTTTCCAAAGTAACCAAGAAAGCATCAGGAAAGACCTAGACTGCAAGCGGGGATCACTACCTTTGCATGCAAGTTGTTATGGAGAGGTTTGATGCCCATTCAAGCAATGACATTCCCCTGATAAGAAATCAGCTTGTAAATGCTTGGCAGTCATAGTTTGAATATGAAATATTCCAGGCACAGAGGTGCAGCATCATGCTATCGTTGCTGGCCAGAATATCCCTAGGACAGTCGGTAACAGGGAGCAGTGAGAGTGGGAGGGCTTGAGGTACATGTATTGCAGTCCCATATTCTTAAGCCACCTATCAGATAATTCTAAGAAAGGGTGAATAAACTATGAAACCAGGAATGCCCTTCAATCCCCAAATGTTTATCTAGTCTCAGCCAAGTCACTGAGCAAAATATTCATTTAGGTGAGATAACAAGTGGGAAAGGAGGAGGAGAAAGGACAAAGAGATGGAATTGTTCACAAAGTGATTGCACATTGCACCATGCTCCCACAGCTAGTTACCTGTGACAGTGCAGATTAAGATGGCCAAAGCTGAAGACGGAAGCACTGAAGTGTGTAACTGGGTTCTGGGAGATTTCTGTGAGCTTTGTCTTTACTCAGAGTTCTCACTGTCCTATGCTTTAGTAGCTGTGGTTTCCTTCTGCTGGCTCCTTGGTCTCGGAGGAGGCAGGTGTGTGGCATTGCTCAGACTGTCACAGCTCACAAGGAAAACACAGGACTTTTGGAGGCATGTCTGAATAGCTGTACCAGTTTGTTCGCTGTTTTTATTTCCTGCAAGAAAATGAGCTACAACATTTTTCTCCTGGCTTTTGTCCTGGGCATTACTGGAGCTTTCCAGTATGGATTGCAGGTCTCCATTATCAATTCTCCAGCTGAGGTAAGTGTGGAGAGCTCAAAGAGTGAGCTACCAGGATTTCACTGTTCTCAGGCATTCATGCCTCTATATGCAATGGCTAGCTTTTTTACTTCTGCTTTCAAAATTAGATTTATCGTGGTTTCTTAGTTCTAAGAGTAGCTGCTACTGCTCTTGTGTTTCATGGGGTTTGAACTTCTGTCTGATGTGACAGAACTGGGAAAGGGGAGGATGAATGATATCCATGGAATCAGCCGTTTTCCCCTTACTGAGTTGAATTGCTCGCAGGGCATTCTCCTCTCTCCATCGCTCAGGGAGTCCCTTGTACCATGTGCTTTACCACACATACTATTTCCAAGTGGCTGTAAGGTGAAATAGGACAGGGAAGGACTGTAGCTCTAGAGCTGGGTCAGCACTGATACCTGCAGTTGGAAAAGGAAAATTGGGGAAGGTGTTTGTCATCCTGAATGGTACCAAGGACACTCAGCTCATACTATTACCACAGACAAGAGGGAACGGCGGGAAAACATCAGGCAGCAAAACAGTCGGGGTTTAGTACAGAAACAGAAGACCAGCCTACCATTCTCTTACTGGCATTCACAGTTGATATTTAATACTGATATATTTATTCATTGGATCTCATTGCTAAAACATCAGCTCCAGGGATGTTAATGGAAAAATTCCCATTGATTTCATTTGGGCTCAGATTTCAACCAAGTCGTTGATAGAAATGTATCCAAAAGAGCAGTAAATTGGTAAGAGAATTAAAAATGTGGTGCAATTATGCAAAAACATGTTGACTGAGTCCATTGTTTGTTTTTCTTTCTTTTAAAGTATATCAAAACTTTCATCCGTGAGACCTGGCTGAAGAGATACGGCTCTTCTCCCGGCGCAGACATGATCACTTTGATGTGGTCCTTTATTGTGTCCATTTACAGCATCGGCGGGCTTCTGGGCTCCTTATCTGCTGGGTATTTGTCTGTTAGATTTGGAAGGTAGGAAGAGTGATTACACCAGTCTTTCTATCTACACCCACAACTGCAGAATAAGACACTGTGTCTTGGGAGAAACACTGCTTGTAATGTGGCATTGTGAGCAGCCCAGGGCTTCCAATGAAAGACCAGTGGAGTGAAGAAACGGAATGGCAAAATCTACCAATGATCACAAGGAAAATCATACCCTCTCCCTTATAAAGTCCAAAGCAAATCCAGTCCAGGGAAGTCATACAAGAAGTACATGTATTTTAAAGAGAGTTTCAGAGACAACTACTCACAAAGCTTGTTCTTCACTGTAGATATTGACTCCACTAGAGGCATCAAAAGCTTCAACTATCTTATCAGTCTGTGACAAAGTTTTCCCACTGCCATTTCCCATTTCCTTAACTGCAGCTGATACAGAAGCCGGCACTGAGTCTGTAACCTTGGTACAATTCATGCCTGTCCTGTCAGGCTGTGAATGACTCAAGGGAAGTATTTATGCTCACATTAATTTGAATTAATTCCAGGAAGAAGGCCATGCTATTTGCCAATATCCCTGCTCTGCTGGGTGCAGCTCTGATGGGACTCAGCCAGCTGTGTGGATCTTTTGAGATGATCGTTGCTGGAAGGTTATTTTCTGGAGTGTGTGGAGGTAAATTGGCATTCCTACTGTGGTATTAAATAGTGGGTAGAGCGGTGACTGAGGGTCACAAGGATTTACCTGAGTAAACGGATCACAGATTTTTACTGCACTCTGCAGAGAACATGATTGCTGAATGCATTTTGAACTAAATAAGAAACTGCAAACATAATTAAATTAGTAATGTCTGACATCTCCGTTTCTCTTTCTTCTATCTTTACATCCAGTCCATGTAAAAGGTACTGCCAACTTCTGAAAAAGCCAAACCATGCAATATTTCAGGGAAGCATGCTCACTCAATAGAGAACTGGCCTCTGTTGTTCTGTTGCTTTTCGCTGTGGCTGATGCTGTCCTCCATATCACGCACAAGGGAATGGCTTTCAAGCCAATTCAATTAAAATTTTCAATTCTACTTTCCAGCTGCCTCAGATGGTTACATTCTGCCAATGCTTTTGATCCCTGTGCAGTTGGATAAAGATAATACTAACCAGAAAAAGAATTGAGAGTATAAATATTAATTAATTCACTGAACAAATAGAATGTACAGCATTTGCCAACTTGGTGGTTTCAAGCAGAAGATAAGGCACATAGCATCTGAATAGCCACTGAAAAATGTCATCTGAGACTAAAGGAAGTAACCACAGTCCTGTCTGTATATGTGGCTGTAGGAAACAATGTAAGAGAAGGCCAGCCTGCTGAAGGACAGATTTCCCAGGGGCCCGTACTTACTTAGTGAAATATTTAGCAAAGACACAAGGCCACAGTATGGGGCACATGCTTCGTATCAGGCAGCCACATCCTCAGCACAGATCAAAAGGTATCTGAGAGCCAACTCTTATAGGCTCTGTCCATAGTGGTCCCCTCCAAAACACCAGACCTATGTGGATTTGCATTGCCCTAACAGTCCTTTGTCACTGCAGGTTTAGCTCTGAATGTCCATATCATGTATGCTGGGGAATGTGCTCCACGGAAGCTCCGCGGGCTGATTGCCATGACAGCTTCTACCTCCATTGCTGCTGGAAAATTCGTAGGATTTGCTCTGGGTCTCAGGTAAGAGAGTCTGAAATATACGCAATTTATTCTGTTATTAAAATACTTGCATATATCAATGCACGCCTATGCCCAGCAGCTGCTATTCGGGGCAGTCGGTACCAGGCTGATAACTCACAGATCTTGAAATAATTGTAATGTGAGCCTATTTGGATCAGAAGCAGAGGGATCAGCCCCTGCAGGGTCTTCCTTCAGCGTTTGTGCTGGGACTGTTGGTCCCTGTGAGCCCTCAGCTGCTGCAGGAGGATACAGGTGGCCTTGCTGTGCCCAGCACTGAGCAGCAGGAGCCAACACTGTGCAACTCTTGTGCTGCAGGAATGACCCTCTGTGCTCCCTGCTGAAGACTCCTGGGTGGGAGCTGCCAAGACACATGCAGCAGGGCTGAGGGATGACCCCGTGTCTGTGTGTGCTCACATGACCAGCACACATGGTTCCTCAGCCCCTCTCACTCTGCTGGTTTTGTTCCAGAGAAGTTCTTGGAGTGGAGGCTCTCTGGCCAATTCTCCTGGCAGCCAATGCACTTCCTGCCCTTGTTCAGCTTCTCACCCTCCCCTTCTTCCCAGACTCTCCCCGCTATCTGCTCATTGACAAAAAGGACAAGGAGGGATGCATCAAAGGTGAGGAAATGGGCCATAAATCATTCATTTCAGGACAAAGGGGAAAATACAGTAAAGCCCCAGATGAGCCTGGAAGAGAGGTACAGGTGGGAAAAAGACTTGTGGTCTTTTGGCTCTAAAACCACCTTCAGCTTTAATGAAAGTCAGCCACTTCTGTTTGCATATTTGTGCTCTCTTGGCACTAGTATTTCCCTTAGCCTCTGCCAGGGTCCTCCAAGGGATGTGATCACACACAGCTTGTATTTCCATCAATGCAGATTCTGCCCTGTACAGTCAGAGTACAGATACAGTACCTTCTCTCTGTGTGAGAAAGAGAGGCCCTGTACTATCGTGCTGTATCTCTAAGCATTCCAGTTCTTTGATAACCCTGACAGCAGCTACTGACAGAAACTGAGTAACAGCCACTGTGGGTATTTAACTACCAAAAGATAGAACTCTTTGTATGTAAACTTATCTTTTATATGTAGGAGTCATTTTACCTTGTCTGTGTTTTGGAGTGTGCACTAGAACTGCACCTTTATCAGGAGGGTATTCAAGAAAGGATTGGGAAGAATTTAGGTGTGACTTACACTGAAAGACTGTCAGCAGCTTTTGGCCAAAGGTGAGGTCATGATTAAGATTTACGGGTAAAAACAGATAGCAGTGATCTGGATCTGTGTCATATCTGAACCCAGATCTCCAGGAAGTTCACACAAGAAAAGAGCATGAAGTTCTAATAAGATGCTCTGCAAAGCAGGAAATAATCTTCTGGATTCGTGTCTGTGCTGGTGAGCTTGGTCACCTCTCCTCCTCTCCTTACAGCTGTGAAGCAGCTCTGGGGAGATGGGGACCATATGGCTGAAATAGATGACATGATGTCAGAGCAAAAAGCCATCCGTGGGGAGAAGACGAAGAGCGTTTGGGATCTGCTCCGCGACAGAGCCGTGCGCTGGCAGCTCATCACTCTCTTCCTCGTCGTCTCGTGCATGCAGCTCATCGGGGCCAATGTGGTACGTGCTGTGCTTTGCTCTGCTCTCAAGCTTCTCAGAAAAAGTAACCTCTGCAAGGAGTTATGAATGACTGCAACAGTGCCTGTAAGGAGGGATCTGTTGTTACTGTTTATTACAGTCTTTTCCCATGGAAGTTTGGGACCCCGGATAAGTCAAGAACTGTGTTTTAGCAAGTGTCTTCTGAAGCCATTTCTATGGATTACCCTGTTATGATACAATGATTTTCTATTTTGTAAAGGCCTGGTTAGTTATTTTCTGTCCAAAAAGACAGAAGCTAGTGTAAACATGGCCACATGTGTACAGCTTTCACAAATTTCTATTCTTTCCAGGTTTACTCTTATGCATACAGTATCTTCACAAAGGCTGGAATCCCCCCTGCTCAAACCCACTATGTCTCCCTGGGGTTTGGGACCACCGAGATCCTCTCCACAGTCCTGTGTGTAAGTGGCTTTTCAGCTGAATTTTGTTCTGCTGTAATACATCATTCGTTTTGATCTTTAGAAATACTGTAAATGGAGCTTCAGGCATCAAATCTTTGCAAGAAATCAACCGCGGAACCGATTACATAAAGTCCTTTCCCCACACCCTACAAACCTGGGCATTTCTATTCCATTTCTGGGAAGAGTGGAGAGTCTTTCTGTCAAAATCAGAGCCCATTCTGGGCCAGTCTTGGGAGTCCCGGTTCCCCCTGGAAGAAGGACAGATGTCATTTGTCAGTCAGGCTCAGGGCTGTAGGATCACAGCAATTAACAGTGTAAGCATTCCCACCCTGCTCTCCTGCCTGTCTCTCCTTTGCCTGCAGAACACCACCTCTGACCTCCGCTGCCCAGACAATGCTCCCTGCAGCCCTGCACCTCCCCACCTCCTGCTCCTCCCTGCAACTCCTGGTCCTGCTCAGGCCCCCCAGATGCCTTTACTCACCCTCCCAGAGAAGGCGCCACATCCCAGTCCCCAGTCCTGTAGTGATTCCCTGCCTGGCCAGTGAAAGCAGACACTGGAATAGCTCACCAGTGACTGCCTTCAGTCTGTCCTTCGGAGCTGGAAGCATGTCCTCCTGCTTGCAGGGTTTCCTCATTGAACGTGCAGGGAGGAAGACACTGCTGTGGAAAAATTACACTGTGATGGCCTTGGCTCTAGGGCTCCTCACAGTCACGCTCTCACTACAGGTAAGACCCCACTGATGCATTAGAACTGTGTTCATGTTTAATTGTATGGCCGATATCATGACTATTTCCCTCCCTACAAATCACTTTTTAGTGAGAAGAAGTATTTTTGGGGCTAACCATCATATTAATAGAGGTCTGTTCCCAGCCATGTACATATGGATTAAAGACAGTAGCTTTAGACAACCAAGATCCCTGCCAAGGTTATCTCATGAAATTTCTGGAAGTAGAGGAAATAGATCTATGTTAAACATTGACATACTTAGTAGTGATGAGCATTTGTAATGGAGCTAGATAAATAAAATTTTAATTTATGATTTTATTTGCTTTTCATTTCCTACCACAGGACTCCTTTTTCTGGGTACCATACTGCTCTGTTGCACTTGTCTTTATTTTCATCATGAGCTTTGGCATTGGGCCAGGTTGGTATTTTCTACTAGAATGTTTTCATTTATCCACTCATTCCTTCTTCATTGCAGCCTTTAGGAGAGGTCCCAGGCATAGCTGTTCCACAGTAGGCATGAATCCCTACTTCTGATTCAGTGCAGGCGAAGATATTTCCCTCCATACTATGGTAGGAGGTAAAATTCATTTCCTATCGCATTCCTACATGCCCTTTTTCTGAAGAGCCAAGCACCACCTCAGACACTTCCAGGCCGCTTAAAGCCACGAACTTATGCAGCAATATGAAGTATGAGGTACAGAAGCATCTTGCAAAATGTCTAAGTTTCCTTTTCCCTTCAATTTTTTTTCAGCTGGAGTACTATGCCCCTTGCTCACGGAAATATTTATTCAGTCATACAGACCAGCTGCTTATGTTTTTAATGGTGTTACAAACTGGATCCAACTCTTCATCCTTGGACTTTTCTTCCCCTTCATCGTGGTAAGCAAAGTAGGCTGTTTGTTTCAGTTCAGAGGAAGTTAGACCCCTCTTGAACCCAGAGCATGCTTCTCTTATCAACACTTCATGCAACAGACAGAGCCCAAATTAATTGCAGTTCTGATGGCCTCTTCCTTTTTAACCAGGTATTTACTGAAGTGTAGCAAACCCACAAAATGCTTCTAACTCTACAGAAGTTAGAGTGACATTGGGAACACAGACACAGTGACAGAGGCACCAAAACGGGCAGATGTCATTTGAAGCAGGATTTATATCAACTAAGTCCCTGACCAAGTTCTTTAAGTAAATACAAACCCAGAAACTCTACATCATAAGAGAAAGAAATCTAGATAAATTTTTATGAACACATTTTGTCTCTTTGTTTTCCTGTAGGAAGGTCTTGGTAATTTCTGTTTCATCATTTTCCTGATATACTGTCTGTCCATGGCTATTTTTGTATTCCTGGTGCTGCCAGAGACCAAAGGAAAGACCATGCTGCAGGTCATGGAGGACTTCAACCGCCTGAACTACCGTGGAAAGAAGGGACAGGCAACCCTACAGCAGAGTAACTGCTCAGTGATGACTGTTACTAGGCTTTAAGAACAAACCCTCCACTTCATATTTTGCTCTTTTATTACTGTAGTGCCCAGAAGCCTCACTAAGCAAGAAAGAATCCATAGATCCACCAAAAAATCACCTACAGTGCAGAGTGCAGGATGAACTTGGTGGTTCTCTCCAGCTCCTGAAATATGAGCTGAATTAATTCCTCTGCAGAAAAAAAATTAAACACGGTTTATAGAGAAAATAAGATTTTTGCCAGTCCTTCCAAGCTTGCAGTTGTAAACAGAAAACACAGGATCTGCTATCTTCTTGGCAAAACCAGGACTCCACAGTTGGAAGAAGTGATTCTGGAAGGTCCAGAGGTACACCAGACCTGCAAAGACAGAGTTTTGACACTGAAATTATCTGCTCCTATTAACAAGTCTGTGCTGATGAGCTTTCCCAGAGAAGAAGTTTCAGTCCACAGGAAAAGAAGTGTTTAACTCTTTAATCCAGTGGAAGAAGAGTGCCTTGCCTATCAGTGGCAGAATTGATATGCAATGTTCCCCCCACGTTTACAATTTTGGAGATTCTTCTATTGGGAAAACCAGGGCTGTGTCAGCACTGAAAGAAAGCAATGAGCAAAGAAAGCAGAGCAGCAGGAAATCATGAGTGAGCAAATCCACAGAGGCAGGATCTCCTTCTTTGTTCACAATGACTATGTAGTGTGTCTTCAGCCTGGAGAAGACTGGGTTTCAATGGGATTGAGCTCCTGAGAGTAACTGGTACCGACGAGATAGAAAAGAGGGACACCTCTCCTGGAGAATTTAATCTATATGTGTGAGTGTTTGCTTCTCTCTCCAGGCGTCTGAATACTTCACATTTTTGTTGTAAAACATGGTAAAAAGGGCTTCACATTTGTGTTCATTGCTATATGACATGACACTTTTTTGGTCTTCTTCATGCTTTACAGTTTTCTGATAAGGAAATAAAAAGCAGTGACTAGGAAAACACAACCTTCTGATTGTGCCTGGATTGGTTTTCATTGAATGAAGAGTCAAGGACAGAGGAGAGCCCATCTTCCGGGCAGTGTTGTTGGGGTCAAGGAATATTTTATCCGTCTTGTTCTGGAGATGAGATCTTCACTACCAACCAATGCAGATGCTGCACAATAAATTTTGCAAAAGGATCTGAGTATTGAGTGGCAGTTTCTTTCACAGTCTAAGGCTCCTGCTATTTCATCTTCACACTGTCCTCCAGCAGTATTTGTGGCAGTGCCAAAAGCTAATGCCAGGAGCAGGGGACTTCCCCAACACAGCCATCCCTCCTATGACAATCATCATACTACCAAAAAAACTAGATAACGTTTATTGCTTCAAGGCTTTAGATCATGGATTGCACAGTACCATATTAAGAACCAACATACATTTCTTCTTCTGGTCAAAAATGCAGGGGAAAAAAAAGAAGCATAGGAATTGTTTTGAAAAGAAAATATTAGGTAAGGCCTTGATTATTTTAAAGGTCTTTATTTGGTTTGGTCTTTCTCAAGCTTACTGGTTCTCAATGAGGAAGTTTTTACTGTCTTACAAGACATTAAAAACTCATTTCTTGATTGTGTTCAACCCGTGTTACTTCTTCCCTCTTCCTAAAGGCAGTCCACAAGAGGGGTGTGTGGTAAATCATTAACACTGCCATAAACCATTAAGGATTGGGAATAAAGGCTGAAGAAGTACTTGTGAATCTGCAGTGGAGGATCCAGGATCACACAAGTGCAACACAGGGTGTCTTTGAAGACAAAATCCCTCGAAGTCCAGGGTATCGATTGAGCTCCATACTGGGTCTGGAAAAAGCACATTTCTTGTAGTGTTCAAATCTCAGGTGGAAAGATGCATCTTGTCCTCTTCTTTAGGAAAATAAATAAAAACTATACTAGGCATTTAAGGCTTGTTTTTTCCATTGTACAGCACTGAACAATAGTGTGAGGCCAGATTGAAATGAGACAGCAGTAGGTGTATTCTAGGAGGGACAAGAGGAGCAAGAAGAACAGGGCTCTGCAGGGACTGTTTGATCAACCAGATGTTAAAAACTCAGTGCTTAGAAACCTCTCCAGAAAGGTCCAGAGCTGCCATGTGTGTCCTTCCTTCCATTCTCAGCTCAAAGAAAAATCTTCCTTTCCCCTCTAGTTCCTCCAGGCTCATCAGCTCCTTCCCCACTGAGATGTGGCATCTTGCTCTGGCACACAGTGGGTCAATTCCACTGTTACAGAGAGAAAAGAGTGAGGCTTCTGAGTTGTTCTGGAAAAACTCTGACCCTTATAAAGAACTGGGTGTTAGCAAGGACACAAAATGCCAATATTCCAATACTTTGTTTCCTGCATCTGGGAAATTGTTCAAGCAATTATTAGTCTTCTAGCAGGCAAGAAGAGGCATTATGGCTCAGCTACAATTCTAAAGACCTGTTGTAGACTGGAGGGGAGGAGAAACATCCCCTGCCTAAGCTGCTTGTCATGTTGCCTTTTCTTAGTCTTAAAATTAAAAGCTGGACATGGTTAAGGGGAAAGGAGCTTTTACTTCGGTATTTATTTAAGGATCTTTAGGTGCACTGTATTGTCCAGGTGGAGGGTGCTGAAATGCACACACAAGATAAATCGCATATACAACTTATAGGCCTTGTAAATTGGCATATTTATCAAAGATTCCCCAGTGAGAGACTTGAATGAATCCCCCATTCCAAGGAATCTCTTCCTTGGATGGGCCTATCTTAGTTTACAGAATGTGTTCTAGAGAGGACCTTGGTGTCTAGGGCTTTCTGACCCTTAGAAGCGAGGCTTCCAGGGTGTTTGGTCTCCTGGCTTAGCGGAACATTTGGTATCAGACTTAGGGAATTACAAGTATGTGGGCTAAAAGCACTAAGCATACATAAAAGTTATATAAAAGGCTATATAAAGCGGTATAAAAGGGGTATATAAAAAAAGCAAAAAATCATCATGGCATCAGTCAGAGAGGTGAAGAGGGACTCTGCTCCCCTGAAGGGAAGATGATAGCACCATCTGACTCCTCACACAACAGCAACACGCAGGTGTTGTAGCAGTGCGAGTAAGGGGGAGTGCTCCCAATTCAAGAAGGATAAACATTTACCAATGTTGTAATCAGGTTGTCATATCTGGGTCTTAGAATAATTAAACCAGCAAGAAGAGGCCATGGCCAGTGTCAGGGGAGGACACAATTCGCTAAAAGCCACATAGTTAGAATTTAACTTCTGTGCTATGATCCCAAGCTCTTACAACCTCAGTGTGGAACCCATCTCTCTCATCTGACAGACTTGACAAGGGCTCTCAGAGCGGGCAGGGTTTCAAGGGGAAATGGCTGGTTTCCTCTCAGACCTGGTGAGTACCCAACTTCTTGTGTTGTAGCCCTGGTCACTAACAGCAGCATGGTCTTTAAAGATTCCAGCAAAGGGAATCATTCTTTCTTGTAATTAAAATGAGCAACAGAGCATGTTCTTGGGACAACACTGGTTCAGCAATAAGACTGACTAAATGGCACCTGCAGAAAATACATTAGAAATGCAAAACAGTGAGAGATTTAAAAGAGGACCTAGGAAACCAGGAAAGATGGGAATTCGGGGAAAGATAGAGAACATAGTGAAAAACACACAACACAAAAACCCTCCCACTCCACTGCTCTGCACTGTCAAGAACAATTGAGGATACTCAACAGTTTAAAGTGTGACCTGACTAAATGTGTGAAAACGTATGTGCTTGTGTGAATGCTCTGAAATTCAGTGTACATCATAGAAACACAGCATTTCCAACAGGAGTCATTCAGATAGTGCCTCTAAAAATGTCATTTCATAGGGGGTTGATAAAAGTGAAATGTAAAAGAAAATAAGTTTTGAGAGGACAGACTTGAGTCATCTCTGGAAAATGGTGAACACTGTCCCTGAGGAGGCAAAGGTGAAAGCAAAAAGGGATTCAAGAGAGCTGTAGCTTCTTTCTAGTACAAAGGTAAACACAAATGATCTCAACAAGGCTTTTATGATTTTTGTTTTCTGTGGTTACCAGAATTAACAGAATTAGAGAATGTATCTCTTCAGATTTCTAATAACTGGGAGAGGAACATAGCAGAATGTACAGATTTGTATTTTAACAATTTCCCATTAATTTAAGTTGATTAATGAAAGATTCAAGATGGGGTTTTGCATTTTAAAGGTCTCTTAATCATAGAAATGTGAAGATATAAGATTCTGTAAATTATCTCATGGTCTGAAAGGCGTGCCAGTATTACGAACTTAGGATGTGTTTCATTCTCTTTGGCAGGTTCAATACCGGAGGCTATTGCTAATGATTATGGTGCTGGGAATTGGTGGAACCCACCTCTCTGGTTTTCAGATGTCTGTGATGAATTACACTTCTCCAGTAAGCAAAGCTGGAGAAAAAAAATCACATCTCTAACTGTTCCTCATGGTCCTCATCCTTACACTTTGCAGATGCTTTACAAAAGCTCTCAGGTGTTGCTATGTCAGTTTATTCCCAGCTGTTTCCAATGCCATGCTGTCCTGCAAATTTTGCATGATTGCTAGGAGCTGTGCTCCAAAGACAACTTCCCACAGAATTTTGTGGAAACAACATATTGAGATACCTCCTTAAATTTTATGCCATGGAGAAAAAAACTTCAATCTAGCTGATGGAGTCAGCCTTCAGCTCAGCCCTTTTCTCTTTATATCCATTACTGGCCACAAGAACATTTGCACTTTACTAAAATGAATAAAAGGTCCTAATTTTTTGGTGTGGGAGAGCTCAGATTCAACACACTAAAGAGTATAATTAATTTTTGAAATATTCTCTTACACTGTTAGGCTGTATGAGAGAAAATATCAATCCTAATTGCAAACAAGTGTCCTATAGTCACGCTTTTAGTTATGACTATTAATCTAATTTTTTTTAATTGTAAACATTATGAAGAACATTATGATTAGTGCCTTGGTGGAACGAAAATCTCTTTTTCTGTCCCAGTACATTCAGAAGTTTATCAATGAAACTTGGCTGGAGCGATATGGTTCTGTGCTGCCTCAGAAGACCCTGATGTTACTGTGGTCCCTCATCGTGTCTGTGTACTGCATGGGTGGGATGATAGGGTGTCTGTGTAGTGGGTACCTGACTGCAAAATTTGGAAAGTAAGTATATTTCCCAGCATCTTGCTACCCAGGGCTACAGCAGGGGAAGCTATTAAATATTATTCAGCTAATAGAAGGGATACCAGAATCTCACTGCCCTCTGCTGCCACAGAATTTACTCAGCATGTAAAACTACACCTGGGTGCATTGGAGAAAGAAGAACATGCAGATATTTCTGATTCCCTTGTCACAGCTTTTGTTGACATACAATTCTCATGTTTTTTCTGACACTTTACCCTGCAGGAGTTTCCTTCAGCCTCATGGTTTGCTCACATAGTGAGTAAGAGGAATCTAGCTTTTCCCTTTCCACTCCTCTGCAAAGACCTCATGCCTTTTCATAACCAGAGTGTCCTATAAGCAATGGGTTTAAACATGGCCATGGCTTCAGTCTGTAAATCCAGAAGAGAACAGTCAGACATTAGTCAAAGAAGAAAAAGTAAAACATGGATCATACCCAAGTGTTGTTTGCTGTTGCAGGAAGAAATGTCTCCTGTTCAACGACGTGATCCTAATAACAGCCACGCTGCACACTGGCTTCAGTAGGAGAGCCAAGTCGTTTGAGATGATCCTGGTTGGGCGCTTCCTCGAGGGCATCGGTGCTGGTAGGACTCCCCACCACTCCATGTTAATGTGACTTCTTTGGGGTGGATACAGAAATCTTCCTGTTGGGAGTACCCAGGAATGTGCTGTAACCCAGTGAAACAAGGAACAGATTGGGGCAAGGTAAGAGAAGCTGTCCTTTGACTTCAAGAGGTGTTGTAGAGAGATCTGATGGATTAGCTGAACATCTTGCCTAAAGTAAAAGGTACATTTTCAGCCTATTATTGCAGAGGATATACGGGAAAGAGTTCAGAAGAGAGAGGAGAGAGCTGAAGGGGAACTGAAAAGGAACCCTCTCTCTCTTTCTACAGCTTTAGCACTCTCCTGTCTTCTCCCTTTAGGAATACATATGAATGCCCATGTTCAGTATGCTGGAGAGATCTCACCTAAGAAGTTGCGTGGATTTATAAATGTGACCTCCGCAGTGTTTCTTGCACTAGGAAAAACTGTAGCAAGAATTCTTGGATTAAGGTGCTTGTGCTACTCTTTCTCAGCCTGTTTTATATTTATTTTTCTTTTATATAGCAGGGAAGTGATGTTCTCCCAGTCCTAGAAACAGACATGCACCAAGGGTGGGGTTTTATTTTGCTTAAATACAGCAGTCAAAAAGGAGGCATCTACCCAATACAAGTCACTGAGGTTTCCATGTCGTTCCCAGGGGAGAGAAAGGTCTGTCCCTTGAGAAGGATGACTCCATCTCTGGAGGTGCAGACTCTCTGCTGAAGTTAATAGGAAAAGACTGCATGTAAATACTCTTAATAAATATGTGAGATCTGAAAATTTTGCTAATTTCTTGATAACCTCATGCAGACTTGCAGTATTGGTTCAAAGGGCTGTTGTGGGATTCTGACCTTCAGAAATTATTCAAACTCTAAGAAAAATCTCAGTCTTGCAGAAGAAATAAAGTATTAATCTATTTTCCTGTCCCTAACCTTAACATCATCTATTTCAATTTAACTTTTCAAGGACTGTATGTATTTTGTGTCTCTTTAGCTAGCCTAGAATTTAGAAACTACCAAATTAGTTATAAACTGTAATTTTACTGGACTATAAATAGATTCTAACGTGCTTTTATAGAGCTCTTTTAGGAACTGAAGATATGTGGAATGTGTTATTGTCCTTCTCTGGGTTGGTTGCATTGATTCAACTGCTCTTTTTGCCATTCTTTCCTGAGTCCCCGCCCTATCTCTTGCTGCAAAAAGAAGACAAAGCTGGTTGCTTGAAAGGTAAAATAAAACTTTGGATCCTTATTTTTTTATATTATAACTCTTGGGAAAGTGAAGCTAACAGCAGGAATTGGCTTTCCTATTAGCCAGCTACAGATTTCTTGACAATTACATGATTAAAGTCCTCCAGACCAAGCAGAGTCATCAGAAATATTTAAGATCTACCCCTAACTGCTACAGCGTTTTCCAGGGAAGTTTCACCATGTTCCAGTAAGTGATGTTCCTTCCAGTTCTTTGCTCAGTAACTGATGAATCAAAGCATGGACTCAACTGCAAATATTAAGTGTCATTAAAAGTTGAAAACCACAGAATTATGAGTGGATCAGATGATGGAGGAGTATACTTCATTCTGTCTCTTCTATAGCCATGAAGCAACTCTGGGGAGAAGGGAACTATCAGACAGAATTTGATGACTTGATGAAGGAAAAGGCTATAACAAAAGGCATCAAAATCATGAATGTCCTAGAGGTGCTGAGAGAACGATCCGTGTACCCACAACTGTGTACCATGCTCCTCCTTTTACTGAGTCTACAGCTCTGTGGCCTGAGTGCAGTTGAGTATGCCTTATTTCCATGCTTAGATCTGCTGTTAAGTCTCCAAAGTGCCACAATGCCAACTTGTCCCATTCCTCTGGGGATACACTATTCCCCCTCACAGAGAGCAAGCTGCCTGAGACCTGTGGTATCATCCCCAGTATTCTTTATACCTTTAAGGGAGCTTCTTAGGTGGGAGTACAAGAGATCCAACTCAGCCTAAGTTCCTGTAAGGGCACTGTTGCCTTTACTGCCCAGATGGTATTGTTAGCATAGGGTTAAAATGTTTTAGAATTGTAGTAGCTTAGATAGGCTCTGAATAAGCATTGTGTTTGTTAAATCTTGTGACTCTGCACCTGTGTGTGTGTACCTATAGCACAGGTAGTACTGTTACACTGTGTTATAGGTATGCAATGATTATTTAGAAATCACGGGGATGATTGTGAGAGGGGGACTTGAAGGAGCTTGCAGTGTATGCCTGAATGATTACAATGAACCCGAAGCTCATGCTCGATCGCTCATAATAGTACATTGAGTAGTTAATGATTAACATATGATTCTATAGTGGTTATATAAGATAGAGTATAAAACGTGTTCGCTCCAAACTCATGTCGGAATCAGATTTGGGTTTGTACCCCGATTCCCAGAGCTCTCTGCAATAAAAGCACCTGCATACAATCATTCTGTGATTATGTGTTTCTATGCTAACAGTATGACCAAAGAGTCTGTAGAGGAAAGAGTTACAAGTATGCTAAAGCTTGCAGAAACCCAGCACCACTTTCTTTGACTTCTGCAGTAGAAGATGGCCAGCTATTGCCATGCAGTTTCATTTCATTTGCTAAAGGGCCTTTATCCATTAAGCAATATCCTTTCGGCTGTTTCCGCATAAAGGTGGCTGAGCCCAATGCAGCCCAAGTTGGCAGTCATTCCCCTTCATTTTATCATTTGTCTCGGTGTCTCTCTCCATAAGCCCTGGCTCAGCCTGTGCGCTCTGCTGGAGGTGGGTCATTCCAGCTGCCAGCAATGGAATTCCCTCTGCACTCTGCTGGCAGGGAAATGGTGCCCATTCCCTCGGGGACTCTGCAGATGAGCAGCTTCTGTTTAGCAACTGGAAAAGGGCAACAGAATCAACTGTTTGGATGACAGTGTCTGGTCTGCTAAGACTGAGATTTGCTTTTCTTTCTCGTCTTGACCCTTTCCTTTTCCTTTTTGCCAAAACGACACCTTTTCCCCAAATCTTACAGGCAGTATGCTCCTTTCAACTACTTTTTTTTTCCCTTTTTTTTTTTTTTTCCTGGACTTACAAATCCCTTTCCTTGATTGCCATTAACCTTTTGATTTCTCACATCTGGAGCAGTTATGTCACCTCTCCTAAGCCTCAATAATGTATTGCTGCTTTTGCAGTGATGACAAATCTAGTTCTAAGTGATGCTGGAGAAGCACATATCACATCTATTAACTATGCTTTATTTTTCTTATTTCCCAGATCACCTTCTACACCTCAGAAATTTTTCAGACAGCCAACCTGCAGGAAAGCATAATCCCATATGTATCTCTAGGAGTTTCAATCTCTGAACTCATCTCTATCATATTCTGTGTAAGTCAGAGCTTCCTGGGGTTTTAAGAATTAAAGTATTCTTCCTTAAAGCAAATGAATCTTCTCCTTATGAACCAAAGAATTCTTCTGTGGTGCTGCATAAATCTGTACAGTGGTTGTTACCACCCACTGCAAATTTTGTCCCAACTTTCATGTGTTTCTTCCTATCTTCATTGATCTTAATTTCTTATAAGAATCCCTTCTGAAATGTCATTCAAACATAAATATATGTACTCATTTCCATATATCTGTGTGTATTTATACATTCAGATGGAGTTGTAACATGCTTCCACTGATTACAGTGTTTAAGAAGTAGCTGCAATGCTGGGCAGTGATGGTAATTCATAGAATTAGAGATTCTAGAAGGAATTCAATAAAACAACAAACTTGGTACCAATAAGACTTCTGTTCTTTGATGTAAAAAGAGCTCAAGGAGAATGCTTGATTTGTTGGATGGCTCACAGTTGGATTTTGCCATGCTTCCAGTGATAGGCAATTTTTTCCTATTCCTCAGAGCTCCATAATCAATCGGTTTGGACGTCGAATGCTCCTGTGTGGTGGTTATTTGCTGATGGCACTGATACTGGTGTTGCTTGAAACAAGCCTTCTGCTGAGCGTAAGCAAATGTCTCTCTGGGAGTGCACCTGCATCAGAATTCTCTGTGCAGGACAGCAGACAGTCAGCCTTAACTTTCATGTCCAAACCAGCAGGTCAGAATATCTTCTAAATACAAGCTCACTTCTGTAGAAGTGACACCACAAGCTGCTTCTGGCCTTCCACTCTGTTCAGTAAATAAAGATATGTAGGTCTAGAGAGCATCTATTACACAGCTCAGCATCATGGGCTTTTTCACAAATATTGCTGCTCCTGTGCTTGGATCAGCTGTGCTACAGCTAAAAAAGTAATTTTCATTCTCTTCCCTCCCTTCACCTTTGACTAGGATCAGTTCCTCTGGTTGCATTATTGCAGCGTTGTTCTCATCTTTTTCTTCATCATTGCTTATGGAATAGGACCAGGTGAGTACAACAATAAAAGACACAGGAAAGCTTGGACCACAGGGATAAGCACAGGCCATGAATGTACAGAAGTAGAACTAGAATATGTGAGTATATCTTTGAAAAGCAACAGCTTAGTTGAGACTGAGATTGAGGGAATCTCAATTTTTGATCAATTAATTACCCAAGAAACAGTGTCTTTGACAAATTATATTAAATCATTCACACCCAGATGAATCAGGACCCTGTTTTCTCTCACTGGATTACAGGTTCAAACCAAATAAAATCTTGTTAATCAATTCACGAAGGCTTGTTTTGCACAGTGTGAATACTGTTCAGTGCATACAGATTCAAATGGGTGATCTCTGCAAAAAACAGAGATACGCTTTTCTAAAATATCAGTTTTCTCGACCTATCTGTAAAATCCTACTCTATGAAAGAATGACACCTAACAGCATGCATAATCTGTTTCTTAGCACTGCTGTGTCCTTGTTTGTCCTCTCTTAATGTCACTCTTAAATGCCTACATCAGTAACACCAGACCCAAACTTACAGCTCTCTGTTAGAACCTCACTCACCTAAGACCGGTATTTACTCTGGAAGTTCTCTGACTAAACATTACCAGTAGTTACTAAAGTCTCCAAATTCAAATGACAGCCTTTAGCATTGTAAGGGTTGTATATGACAACTATGAATGTCTTGAAAACACAACAGAATTTCCACAGTAGCAGAACTGAGGTAACTTCTATGGGAAATGGTCAATTACAACGTTTCTATCACTTTTTTGTGTTGCTTTTTTCCTCAGCTGGAGCCGTTGCGTCTGTCATGAATGAAGTCTTCACCCTCTCAACAAGGGCCTCCGCTTTTGTAATTGGTGGAATCGTCATTTGGCTGGGCCTCACATTCACTGGAATGATTTTCCCCTTTGCTGTAGTAAGTCATTTGATTCAAATCTTCTCTTTGACTCCATCAATTTAATCTGGATTTCTAGGCTGATCTGGACAGGGAGTAGGATGAAATGACTTGTAGATGATCAAAACTGTGAATCCCTTATTGCTACAGCATATGGAGGCCATTTATGTAAAACACTTCCCAATACTTCAGAAACCATCTGCTGCCCCAAGAAGAGATTGAAAAGATAAATGATTATTGTTTCTGTAAAACAACCCTATTCATTATTTCGTAGTTCAACAAGTTTCAAGAATCTATAGGGGCAAGTGTTGCCAAGGAAATCACTCATCTTGTTCTATTTTTTATCTCCAGATGCTTCTTGGTCCTTTTTGCTTCCTCATCTTTATTGCTGTCCTGATCATTTCAGCGATTCTTATCTACCTGTTCCTCCCAGAAACAAAAGGGAAGTCGACCTCTGAAATCACAGAAGAATTCAAAACCCGCCAGTTTAAGAGGAAACGTCATCAGGCTGTGGAGATGAATGCTGCTGAAGAAAAGACATTTTGCACGAAGCTCTGATAAGCCACCATAAGTAATTTCCACTGTTCAGGCATAACACATCAGTTGTATTTCATGTCTTTCTCCATTGCTAACATTTTAAAGCAGCAAGATTTGTGTCTATGTTTCTTACTGTATAAGAAAGTTCTGCTCAGGATTAAGAGCAGGGTGAAGAGAGGATTAAACATAGCCATAGTTCTTGCAAACAATTTTCATGTCATCTCTTTATGCAATCACACTGTAAAGGACTTAGTATTGATTGTGAACACTGCACATGAACAAACACCAGGTAGAATAACAACTTCTATTTCCATGAGCTGACATCGAGTAACTGTGTGTCCTGATTGTCTCTATGACTGTCAGGGAGCAGCCCTGATCCCTGGGCATTTGGTACAGACAAACTCTCACTTGCATCCTCTGGAGCAAACTGACTGCACTCCCCATGCGTATCAGTTGTAGCAAAATCAGGAGGAAGCTCTTGTGATACATTCTGGTGCCTCATGGATAGCACAGGGTTAACAAATGCACGTGCAGTGCTGAGAGCTGGAAGACAAGAGCCCTGGAGAGAGACAGAGAGTAAGACTGAGAGAGTACTGAGAGAGTAGACAGATTGAAAATTCAGCCCATTTTATAAATAAGTAACTGCTCAAAAAAAAAAAGGAGAAGTTGTATCTGCTAGCTGTGTACTGGCCTAGGACACGCAGCACGCTGCTGCTGCACATCAGCACACAGTCCTACACTTCACCACTGCTGTGCTCCACAGCACCTCTGGACTGTGCCACTCAAGGGCTGCCAGTCCTGCTGACCACTGCAGCATCTAATCACTTCCCTCCCCAGACTCTTCTACCTTCCTATAGGATGATCAATTATTTTTCCTCTTTCTGTCATGATTACAAATTGTATTTCATGCCTCCTCTTTAGCAGGACCATAAGTCCTTTCTTTCTGCAGTTTAACCATTCTTATTTATTATCATTGTGCTGAGGTCTGAATTAGTGTTGAGTTTTAGAGAGTTTTCTATTTAAAATTTTCAAATAATATACTCACTGCTTCTAAAGGAATAACCACAGAAGAAGCTCTGATATTAAAGCACCAGTGTGTGTTCCAGCAGTTGAAACGTGGGTTAGATTTTATATTCACTCCCTTCATCACTCCCTGTATCAAAATAGGGAGCTCTCATGCTACTGAATGTTCCTATTCAGAGGGCCCTCTCCTGTTGAGGGACTGAAATATTTAATCCACCCATTTTAAGCATTGTCCAATTGCTACAAAAACCATAAATCAACAGAAATCATACGAAGTAAACATTAACTTCAGCCTCAGAGTAGGATGGTTACTTAAGCTGAAGGTGCAGAACAGGCATGAGAGAAAACACTTCCTCAGTCTGACAGAGTTTTGTCTGCCTGGGATCAGCCACCCTTTTGATATAAGATGGACAAGCTCCTTCCAGAAGTGGTGAGTACTGCAGCTGGCAGCACCAGCTGTTAGCATTTAGCTTTCAGAAGAACTGAGAGGTTGTCTGTTGCAATCGCCATACCGACAGAAAATGCATTACATAATTATCAAACTTTTTTCAAAATAATAGGATAGGCAGGGGATATTCCTTTTAATTTTGTTACTGTAAAAATTAGAGCTAACACTGAAAAAAATCAAAAGATACCGACAACATTCTGGACTAAATCATCATGGAAACTTTGAAGGAAGTTCTAGCTGGTTAGAAAAACTAATTTTAAAAAAAATTCATCTAGCTCTTAAATGGTGAAGTATTTCTGTACCATTTTTACCTACTCCCGCTTGCTTCCATGTCCAAGTTTGATACTATCAGGGTACTCTCCTAGCTGGTAGCCTGATAATGTTATGAAATGGTACATTTGAAAAGAAAGGTTTTGTGGATGGTTTAGTTAGTTAATGTGAAGAAGAGCAGCAAAACCGAAATCCAGAACCTTTATCTGGCTGATCTTGTTTTGCATTGATGCTGGGCATGTTCTGCTGAGATTGTTTAAGCATCATCAAACAAGCCAATATCCTAGAAATGCAGGGACTATGATATCACAGCTTCTTCTGTGATGAGCTTGTACTGTACCTTGCATGTTCAGTACCAGTGGTTGGTTGTAATGCTGTTTGTGTGGGAATTGGTGGATCCCTCACTAGTCCCTTTCAAACCTCTGTGAAAAAAATCCTCATCCATGACAAGAAAAGCAGATACAGCACCTTCAGGAGACATTGATGATGGGGTCAAAATGTAAAGGATGCTTCCCAAATCAAATTTCAAGTTGTTTCCATCGACTTTCCATTTCCAGCTCTTTCCACGCACCCTTCTTTGCAGAAGAAAACAACAAGAGCTCGCCTACAGCTGCCTCTGAGTGGGCATGCCCAGGTAACAAACACATCAGTCCCTCTACTTTACAGATGTTGCTACCACGCCCTCTTCCCTGTGCCCTCTCTGATAACGCAGCTTGCAGCTTCCCTAGCAATGTTATAAAGGGGAATTTCTAATGCCTGAGTCTCCTGTGTGAAAACAAGAGCAGCATGAGGCAAAATGGAACACAAATGTAACATTTATCTTCTTCCATGCTGTTCTTTCCCGGTCTGCACAGGTTTCACAGTGAAATGCAATTGCAAGTGGCAGTACCTCTGAACTGTGCTGAATAGACATTAAAGCCAGAGTCGCTAACTCAATAGAGAGATGGAAAAATGCACGTTGGGATCAGTGTTCACTGTTGGCACTGTACCAGACCAATAGTGTGTTCTGCTGGGGTAACTTCTACTTTCATGTCTCAGTTCCTTCTCTCTGATTTTACTTTCTTTGCTGGTCCTTTTGCAGGAACTGGTCTCAGCAGAAGCACAGCTGAAATACTGCAGAGGGACTGTTCATCCCTGTCACACAGCACCATAGCTGGTTTAAGAACATGAGCCTTGGATCCCTCTGTCCCCCTCTTATGAAGTCCAGCCATGCTGACTCTGATGTAGCTCCAGTGTCTCCAACAAGAAGTCAGGTTGCTTTGCTGGGCACTTCCTCTGCTTCATGGCTTAATGAACCTTTCCATCTTAAACATTTATCTTCCCAAACCACACTAACCCAAAGGGCCAGACCTCAGGAGGCCTGTTCTCCCGAATGCTCACTCTTGCTGCATCTCTTGCAGTTACTGATAAACCAGTGAGTATATGATTAACCTGCCAATATTAATGTTTGTGAGTTGTTTTAATCCCATCCCAAGGTCTGTCTTTCATACTTCTGCAAGCAATATCTCAAATTATTTTGACTACTCACCCTGCCCATCTTGCCTTCAGGAAAGAAGAAAATGTTAACTATTTTATTTCTATTGCTGTTTCACACCTAAAGACTAGAGTGTATCATGTCACAGTAACCAAATAAACTGGATTTCATGAAGTTAAACTTTGCCATTATTGTCATCATTTTGTCATCATGTTCAAAATGCTGTAAAAGGAGGAGCAAAAAAGTAGAATGAAATTATCTTTCTCTTATTTATTTCCAGGAAAACCTTGTCTCTTTCTGCTTCCTTATCCTTACTGAGATCCTCATCAGCTCAACATCTTCATCTTCCTCTTCCTTCCAAAGACAAAAGGGAACTTTGTTATGAAAATAACTGAAGAATTCGGCACTTTAGATTTTAGGAAGAGACCTCATTCCTTTACAGGAAATACTACTCTTGAGGACGTATCACCTACACCAGTTGGTCAGCAGAAAGACCATGTATTAAGGTCATAAAAGACCTTGATGCTTGCAGACTGCAAAACAAAGGCAAATTATTGTTTTCTATTATGGGGTAATATATTAATATTTTTTCACAGACACAAGTGAAATCTTCATGAATGAGAGTCACTCTCATATCACCTTGAAAATCTGAGAGCAGTCTACAATCAAGAAGTTATTGTAACATAAGATATATGCTATGTTAAACTCTTAGATTTCACCTAGAACATGTTTTGTGCCTAAACGTCTTCTTTAGTTCCAGTCTCCACGATTTTGTTATTCAAAATTTCATTTGAGTTTTGGATTATAACAAACCCATATCAAATCTAAAAGAAACCACTGAGTTTCTCTCTGTGTGAAATTAAACTGAAGATGGCTTCAGTCATCCACAATGAGCAATCTCGTGTGGCTCAAGCTGGCTTAGAAGCAAACCTGACTTTCAGCTCTTTAGACAAAGCTGTTTGACACATCTCGTGAAGGTGGGTTTCATGTGTTTGTCCATTTCACAACAAGCATTTCTTACAGCTCTCTAAAAAAAATAGTTACAAGATCTCCTTAACTCAGTAATAATTCTTTAACCATGAAACTGCACAACTTCCAGTGTAGCAGCTTTTTCAAGAATACAGGTGATATTTTCAACAGCAATGGTCAATTTCATTGACTTGGCAATATCCAAGAAGCGAGCTCCTAGAATGAAATTCTCCTACAATTGCTAGTAAGGTGAAATAGTACAACGGCTCAGAATTACCAGAAACCCCTTTAAAATATAAGTGAAATTTCACTGTGAGCTCGTGGAATTTGCTGCTATTTGAGGTGCTCAGTAATTATTTTCAAGGGGTGAATCCTTTTGACACAGCCTCCCTACACCTCACTACAATTTGAGAAAAAATACATAATGAAAAGGAAACATTAACATTTTGAAACAATAGCTAAGAGATGTGCAAGTAGTTACAATGTCGGTGTTCAAGAGAAAGCACAAAAAATGCCAAATCATTCTCAACACTATTGCAAGCCAGGATAAACAACATTTGCTACGCAGCTGTATAGACAATAGTTGGAATTACAAGAGTAACCAAGGTTTTAATATTAACATGCATTTTTTTCTCATTTATTTAGACTCACAGTATTTGCAGTGAACCCCTCTGTAAATAATTGCATTCAGTGTTTTATAAACTGAAAGTACAAGTCCCGAGGGTGAGCTTGAGCATTTACTGAGGGCTTCAGTATAACCCCATTGCCCCATTTGCCCCCACTCCAGGCCCTGGGGGCAGGGGACGGTCCCCTGGCATGAGGAGAGTGAGTAGAAGACTTTGAAGGCAGGAACAGCAGAGGGCATCAACCACACATGAAAGCCCCAGGCAAACCAACCTCTTTTTTCCAAGTGCTGGCTCCAGTGGAGTCTACGCAGAGCTACAGTTTGAGCTTTACCTCACAAGAAAGGAGCCTCTGGGAGTCAAAGGTGACTTTTCAATGCCTGCAACACTGATTTTGGAGCCATTCTGTGTCAAAGCTGAAACCCGAGGGAGTAAGATCCCAGTGGTCCTATCCCAATTCACTGGGGCATATTTACCTTCTTTGCCAACTTCCATGAGTCTTAGTCTCTTACTGCTTTTTCACCACACCCGGTCAACAAACATCCCCGTAAACACCAGACAATAAATACCCTTGCTCAGCACAGTCTAACTGATTCATAAGGCCAGAACAGCAAAATTAGGCTTTGAAATTTGCCTATTTTTCTTCTAATTACAATATTTACTATATTGAAGAATCTGAAACAGAACACCACATACTTTACTTGTTAATAAATAACAGTACCTAAACCTTGTACCAGCTGCTTTTTGCTTTCTGTCAATTATGGCAGATGTATGCACCAGTCCGTATCATAGAAGTAAAGTATTTTACTGTTCCTGGAAAACGGTTCGCGTTGTTTTGCCTGAACTCTTCTCGTTTCCCTTCCCAAAGCCCTCACTAGTCCCCAGATGCAAATTTCCTCTGCTTTGAAATTTTACCCCTGGAGACTGGACTAGATGTAATTATTTCCGGAAATATTTAATCTGGCAGTGTTAACTTTAGCCAGCCTAAGTAAATATAAGTGAGTGAAGATGAAATAGTAAAAATTTAACTCTGATCCCTGAAGCCAAATGCCCACTGCTGTACCAGCAGGCAGGAGACAGAGAGACACAAGGCTGTGATGACAAAGACACATCACACACCGGACAACCAGCCCTCAGCCAGACATGACCGGCTTCCTATCAAACCTGGTGAGTACTTGGGGGGTATTTTCATCTGTGACATTTTTGTGTGCTACTGGGGTTTCAAAGAAAACAAAATCGGTTTCTTGCTAAGAACAACAAGGATTCCATTCACTACAAGCATCTTGGAAGTGGTTCTGCCCACTATTTTGAGGTATCACAGCACTTCATGTGCTCTGCCATCCATCTTTGTCATATTTTTATCAATATGTTAATGTGTCTTAAATGTTTTCATTGACTGGAAAATATTTGCTTAACTACAAACATAATTTGCTTCGCCTACCTGACAAAAAAACCGTGCTTTGTTAAATACAACTAATTATTTAGTGCAAGACATGTCAGGTGGAGGTTTTGAGTGGCAGGGAACAGGACTGAATGCTAGCAGCTGTGGTGCCTTGACAAAGATGCTTGTGGAAGCTGAACTTCCTTGAGTTGGATGTAGGGAAATCACAGGAGGATATATGTCTCACGCCAGGGTAAGCAGAGGGAACATTCCTACCTGAAAATCCCCTGAACAAATGAGATGTTTCTGGAGAATGAAAGACACATTGCAAGAACGGCCTGATATGGCTACAACCTTAAGAAAATTTTGTTCTACTTCTGCAGGTACAGTACCAGGGGCTCTTTCGAATGATCACTGTCCTGGGGATTGGTGGTACATTCCAAATTGGCTTTCAAATTTCTACCATCACCTACATGTCTCAGGTAGGCAAAGATGCACGTGACACACTGGTTAATGAGAGCACGGGGTCTACATTGCTGACTGAGGATGCTCCTCTGGCATTCAGAAAGGGTTTAATCACAGTATTCTCCTCTCATTTCCCATTTGCTATGCTATGCTATCATGAAAAGAAGAACATGTCAAAGTGTTGCAAAGAGAAGAAAAGAGAGATCTGTAAGTTGTTGTTAGTAGAACTGTTCCTCAGAAGACACACACTGACTAGGGTGGCATCTGTCTCCCCTAAAATCTTATAGCATGTTTGCCTACTCCAGTGGTTTCAGTTGGTATTTTTATGGTTATCCATCCTCACAGAGAAATAGAACAAGTAAACCATGCTCTAGGAAAATGTCTGCTTCTCTCCACTGATCACAGGTAAAACTTCCATTAAAGGCACCGAAGTCTAGAGGGAAGACATCATTATTTTGTAGACATCACCTTATGGGAAAAGCATTATTTTCTGGCTTCACAGCACTAAGTTCTGAGTGAAAAAGTATTTAGGAACTGCACTGAACAGGCACTGTGTAATTTGGCATTCTTGGCAGGTATGTGAGAGAAAACCCACAACTCATTTGCAGAACTTTGTAGTACTGTTTACACTATTCTTTAGTACCAGTCCATGCCTCAGTTCCTCAGATTTCAAGGATAAAAAACCCAAAGATTGAACTTTTAATGGCAGAATGAGCATAGCACACTCTATTATACTATGTCTGTTAGCTAACACACAATTTTAAAGCCTATATGAAATAGTAACTTCGGCTGAAGGAAAAAAATTATTTTGTGAATATAATAAAATACCTGCACTGCTGTCACAGGTATTGTTAATCGTATTTTTCTCTCTCAGCATGTTAAGGCTTTCATTAATGAAACTTGGCTGGAGCGATATGGCTATCCCATCCAACAGGATAACCTCTTGTTCCTGTGGTCTATCACCGTGTCCATCTTTGGTATAGGAGGTCTCTTGGGTTCTTCAGGAAGTAGATACCTCACTGTCAAATTTGGCAAGTATGTGTGTTTAAAGACAATGTGTCAAGTGAATCTTAGCCTAAGGAAACCGCAGTGGAGGTTTCAAATGAGACAGGCTTTTAGACTTAGCCATGGCTGTGGCACAGCCAGCTTAGCTGTGGTGTCAGCTGATTTTCCTGCTTCCTGCCCATGTCCTGTGGCATGGACTAATCAGCTGTGCTGCCAGCCTGTCCCACCAGGCACAGTTACTCAGACTGGGTTAATCTCAGCAATGAGGAAAGGCAGCACCTGGCTGAAGTCAGAATGGGTTCTTGAGAGTGCTACTCAAAATACAGAAGCATTGAGATCCTTGTTGGTGCTACAATAATGTGTTTCACAATGGATGTTCAAGTGCAGAAAAGCTTTCAGACTTTTCTCTGCTGCACAACTCAGAAGTGCTCCCAAACTCCCAGGTCCAGCCACATGCCAAGGCACACCATGAGTCCAGAGTACCCAGTGCTTATTTTGTCCTGGACCATGTATCTGTAATTTCACATAACTATCAAGACAACTTCAGCCAACCCTTCCTGCATGGCATTAAGTGCCATTTCCCTTCTGAATTACAAAAAATCTTTTCATTTTCTTGCACTTACAGAAGGAAATGTCTCTTGTGCAACAATGTGCTCATGATAGTGGCAGCATCTATCATGGGCTGCAGTAAAATAGCCCAGTCCTTTGAGATGATTCTAATTGGACGCTTCATGTGTGGAGTAAGTGCAGGTGAGTGATTTCTCCCACAGGTCAGCAGGATCTCACAAAATTTTACATCTTTATTCAAAGTAAATAATAACCTCCCACTACGAAAATAAAATAATAAAGTCAGTGATCTTTTGTAAGATGATTTTCTATGACACCCAGCAATAAAGAGCATAATTATTACTAATTTCACTGACACCAAATGAAATTCAGCTTTGCCAAGTGTGTAAGTACTCAGAGCTGTCAGAAATGTTTTGCTACCACATGAAACAAGGTGTTTTTCTGAAGGAAAAAAAATTATAATATTTTCTTAAATTGGTTAGCAGTACTGAAAATTATATGGTTAAAAACTAGTATTTTCATAAGGGGGAGTATTCCAAGTAGTAAGTCTTTGGGGTTAATACAAAGATCTGGGCTTAATAAAGCCAAATCACTCCTGGCAAGTAGACTACAGGCAGTAAAAACATTCTGTGCTGGTATCAGTATTTTTTTGTATTTTTCCCCTACACAAAACTTGCTTTTCCATTGTTTGCATATTCACAGGGATGCCTATTTTAACTTATTAAAGAGTTAACTTAGAAGTTAATGCCTATTTTCCAAATAACCAGATTTTGTGCATTGCTTCTCTGACATACAGTTGTGTTGGAGAGCTAGGGTTGTAATGTGAGAACCGCTTACCCGCAGGGGCCCTGGTCTGGTCTAGAATCTGTGTCATGCCTCATTCAAAAACCTGATTTTTGTTAAAGACATTGCAATCAAAAGAGATTGCTTTGCCATCACGTGCAGCCAAGAGAAGAACATGTTGCATTTGGAACACATAAAAGGGCCTGTGACCACCATCTCATGAAAAACCTTCTGCTCCCAGACTAGTACTCAGCATGTCTGAATTAATAAGTATAACTGGAAACATCAACTCTGCCTGAAATCAAAAAAATTACTGCTGGATAGCAGAAAAGAAATACTCATGTCTCCATCTAAATCACATACAAATCAACATTGACTATAGCACTGTATGTGATAATTTGCCGTGAATCTACCATACAGCTCTTCAGTAGCATTATGTCAGAAAAGGTTGAGATTATGTGGGTTAACTACAAGCATATTAAATACTGCTAAAAAGTGATTAGTTATTCAGCACTTGCATGCTCTGTGTCCTTTAAAATATGCTAAGGCTCACACGAGATCTTATGATGAGGCTACACCTACGCTCTAAAGGGAAAACTGTACATTTCGTAAGGTCAGGAAACTTCACTCTGCAAAGAGAACCAAAACTTTTGTAGAAACAGTTAAAAAATCTAGTCCTGAAAAGCTTCGTATGTGGGTTGAGGTATGTGCCAGAGACAGCTTAATTATTTACATCCAGTTTTATTTCCAATGGTTATGTCTTCTTTCTTCTCTCCCGTAATTCCCTCTTCACCTCAAGGTCTTTGTGTTCCTCTACATCACCAATATGTTGGAGAAATTTCCCCTAAGAAGCTACGTGGATTTGCAAACTCTACTTCCTCTTTCTTTTGGTCGCTGGGAAAAGCCATAGGGCAAATTTCAGGACAAAGGTACAATGCAATTGGTTACCCACACAATTCATTCCTGGATCCCTTCTACCTTTTGCTTCTTCCTCTGCTTTTCCATCCATTCCTTTCTCTCCTCAAAGCCAATGCAATGAACTTTTACTCTACACACACATTTTATCCCCACCAGGGAGCTGCTGGGCAGCCAGTCCCTGTGGCCCATGCTGATGGCCTCCTGTGGATTCCCAGCACTGGTCCAGCTGGTCATGCTTCCCTTCTTCCCAGAGTCCCCACCATATCTCCTCATGCATAAAGGAGACCAGGAAGGCTGCAAAAAAGGTAACTGAGGGCTTCAGGTTCCTGTTCCTCACTTGACTTAGAATCATTTTGTGATGCTTGCTTTCCCCATATGGAAAGAAATAAATAGGACAAAATTTCTCCCTGCTCATTTCCAACACGGCTTTGTGAATACCTACTAAGTCCATTATTGTTGTAGTCCCCACACAGAACATTAAACTACTTCCCTCTACAGCTCTGCATTACAAAACCTTTTGCATTCAGCTGACGCTGCCTGCACTGTCAGTCTGATGATTAGTGCTAAACAATAAATGAAAAATAGCTGTTTGCACTGCAGGGCTCCAGTGGGCACCCCTTAGCTCTGGCTTTTAGCTGTGTACCCTGCTCACACCCTGAGAGAAGGAGGAAGGCAGAAAAGTGGCCCCATGGGTAGGGAGGGAACCACTGTGCACCCCACTAGGTCCCTCTGTCACAGCAGGTCCCACTGTGCAGGAGGGGATCAGGGGTATGGAACACCCTATAAGACATCTCTGTCTCTCAGCACAGCCCCAGCCCACGCACACTGGGCTGCCAGACACTTGCATCACCTACTCAGAAAACTTCTTAGGGAACAAACAGAGATGAATTAACATGGCAGGTCTCACTCTCCTTCTTCACAGCCATAAGGCAGCTTTGGGGTGAAGGCCAACACCAAGCAGAGATTGATGACATCATGAAAGAGAAGGCAACAATGAAAAACACCAAGATCTTGAGTGTCCTGGAACTAGTGAAAGAACCAGCTTTCCGTTGGCAGCTGTACATGATAGTTATTCTGACCGCCACAATTCAGCTATGTGGCATCAATGCAGTTGAGTGTATTTCCTCCTTAAAGTCACAAGATATCATGGCTCACAGGAGCTTCCTCCATTTTTTCTCAGGCTTCTCAGACCAAACCTTGCTGTCTGCCAGCCCTTCTACAGGGCAGCAGCAGCCACAAAGCTTGTCTGGGCTCTCTGTGTGACATCTCTCTGCCCAGCTCTTGGTCCTTGCTGGAGTTACCTGCCTCTCTAGTTAGGCTCATTGAACAGCCACCTTTGGGAGCCATTGCAGGGCTCCAGAGCTCGCTCTTACAAATGAGCCCACCCTTTACTGGCAAAATCTGCAGTTTTATGTGACTGCTCAGGGCAACTGCTGCTATTTGTCCCCCAGCTCCCAGCACCCTGAGATGTTGGGATGGCAGTCTGCTCACTCTGCCCTTAAAGCTAACAACAAGCATGTTCCCCAGCTTCTGCAGCTCTGCTCTTCCTCACAGCAGCACTTTTCTGGGATCCTTTTGAAGGCACAGCTTTGCAATTGCCTGCATGACCCTCCTACCTCTAACATCACGATGCAGCAGCATCTGTAAAGGAAATACACAGCTGAATCTAACACAGCTTAAACTGGAATCTATCACCTCAGCATATCTCCAAACACTAGGAGAGATACTCGAAAAGTTGTTTGTTTTACCCCCTCACGATTCCATAACCTGCACTCTTCTTTCTTGAGAATATCCTACAATGATGTTTTTGGATGGGCTCTGAAAACATGATACCTTTTCAGAAACCTGGCTGTTTGTGAAAGCACCTAAATCAGGATTCTGCAAACCTAATTGCATTGTAGTAGCTGGAGGTCCAATTATCCCAGTATTTTATCTTTTATGAAATTAATTAATAAATGAATTACATTTTATAGTATTTTTGTCTGCTGATAAAGTGAATACTACCAAAAAGAGTGCAGAATTCTAGATCACCCCAAAGCTGAGCTGCATGCTCCCTGATTAGCAGCTCATATCTAGGGCAGTGTCACACAGATTTGGGTAAGAAATCAATTATTTTCTTCTCTTACTGTTTTTCCAGATTTATTTTTATACTTTTGAAGTCCTTGAAGCAGCTGGCTTTGATGAACAAATGGCCTCCTATATGACCCTCTCTATTGGACTCTCTGAACTCGTAGCTGCTGTAGTCTGTGTAAGTCACATTACCAGGGGAATGGGACACAGTTTGCTCTCCGGCACTGACACTGATGTGATTTCTGTCCTTCAGAGCTCCATCATTGAGCGACTGGGCAGGAAAGTGCTCCTAAGTGGAGGCTACTGGATCATGGGTTCACTGCTAGCTGCTATCACCGTGACTCTCTCCCTACAGGTGAGGAAATACTGCTCACAGCAGATTTCTCTGTCTATTCTGTTCCTGATCTAAAGCTCACTGGCAGGACCACGCTACTGAGAAAGGAAAGTGAGGCTTAGATCAAGCTTCTCTATATGTAGGATTAAACTCTCTCTTAGCCAGTAGTCTCTTATACTCCTGCCTTCCTTTCAATAGGATCCCATGACCTCAGCAAGGAGTGTATAAAACACTGGGAGACTGGTTCCTGACTTCATCAGACTGCAAGCACCAAACACCGGCCAGCACAAATCACAAGACAGTCCTAGGAAAATGGCCCTTTCTATTCATGTTGTTTCTAACAAGTAACAACAAAATCCCAGACCTTTTGCATCAGTTAATTTGAAATTGAACTTTGCTGCAGATAATTGTGGGAAAGCACTATCTGTTCACAGACTGGAGACCAGTTCGCCTCTCGAGCAATGATACTTCTGTGTCATTGCTGTAGCTTCTTCAGAAGCAAATCACCTGGGTTACCAGTACTCACCCGGAGCTCTATTGATACACTGTAAAATTAGCCTGGAAGCAAGGTGGCAGCAGACTTCAGGTTTTGTTTCATTTATGAAGGCTCTCAAACATGGGAGAGAGAATCTTTTTTCCTAAAGCACTGAGTCTCATTTCTCCTTGACTAAAATCTAGAAAAACTCTTTTTCAGTACTAATTATTAAATCTATAACTTAACAAAAGTGAAGAAAGATGGGATTTGTCCTTCTCATATCTCTAAGGATCGGAGGAAGCACTAGGAGGTCAAAAAGAAAGAAGGACAGGGTGCAAAAGTACTCTTCAGACTTTGTTTAATTGAAGCCTTCCTAGATTTGCAGCTGCTCTGCACTGGCAGACCTGCGTCTCCACTCACCTAACAAAGACTTCAACTGCTCCATCCATAGAGTAAAGCACTCACATCTCTCAGTTCCCACACACAGAATATTTCTTTCTTCAGGTGACAGTGCTGGAAAAGAAGGAGCATTCCTCACCTAGGGCTATTAACAGTTTTCAACCAGGAGTTTGTTATGGGCTTTTTTTCCCCTAGGGCTGGTACTTCTGGATGCCATACTGCAGCCTTGCTCTCATTATCCTGTTTACAGTTGTCTTTGCTGTTGGGCCAGGTAAGTTCTCAATCAAAGGAAATAAAGGAATTGAGTCATGTGAGCTTATTAATAGGGTTAGGGAAATACTGCATTATATTGCATAATATCTAGAATAATTAAATTCATTTAACATAATCTTGTAGTCATTTAAACATTGTGGGTCCAATTATTCATTGGACATAAAATTCAATACCATCAGGTTTGGGTTTTGCTAAAGAGAGGAAAGCAACACACTGGAAAAATACAGCAAAAATAGAGCAAAAGCAGATGGGTAAAAGATTTTTTTAAAACGCTAGGAATAAAAAAAGAGAAAAAGAAAAGCAACAGTTCTTTTAAATTCAGTGTTGTGTAATGTCACATCTTATCCCACATAGACAGCAGTGCAGAAGACATACTTTGAAATAAGTTTTGTCCTAGCATTTATTGCCTGCTACTCATTAAATTTTATTTTATAAAGGCTAATAATTTTTAAAATATTTGCCTTCTCACATGGCAGGGTTGAATTATTTTTCTAACTCAAAACAGCTGAAGTCCTGTGACTTCAAAACATAACTGAAATGCCCAGGAAGTAAATCTAGGAAGATCACTCATTGGCGATCTAGCAGAATCACACTGGGAATTCTTTTTAGCAATAATTGTCATTCCATCCTGACACATCTTCTTTCATGAGAGCATGTCAGGCTTTTTCAAGTCTCAACTACTTAATTCTTGGATCTCCCCAAAAATTTATTTGAGTATTTTACCACTTTAATAAACTGATGTCTAGCAGTTTATTAGATGCCACAAACATTTTCTTTCAAAAAAAAGAGCAACATGCTCAATGTCACTACACAATTCTCATACTCATGCCAGTCCATGATAGTAGCATCTATTTGCTGACTGTGTGACAGTAACACTCAGTCCAAATGTCGAAGCCAAACACACCAACAAGTAACAATTCTTATTCTTCTTTCCTTTCAGGTGGTGCCACAGTTTCCACCAGGGTTGAAATTTTCAGGCTCTCCTGCAGACCTCCTGCCTTTGTGATCAGCGCAGTTCTCAACTGGCTGGGAGTCTTTGTGATTGGCACGACCTTCCCGTTCATTGTGGTGAGTGCCTCTGCCTGGGACACTCCCAGGGCACTCGGCTCCAGCCATGGCAGTGGGAGGATGAGCAGCAGAGGTGACAGTGCTGTGTCAGTCTAGAGTGCTCTTGGCACCTGCTCTCCCAAGTCCACTTTTGCAACTGAAGGGCCCTGATTTGCCCAAGATACTTATTCAGACTGAAATATTTGTCAAAGGTCAAAGTGGAAAGAATTCTTTATCAAATTCAAAACACTTTGGGACCTAAATACAAAAAATGTGCCAAGAAAGTGACTAAAGCAAAGATATGCTCATCTTGCTCTCTTTCTCACTTTGCTCTTCCCACAGGAAAGACTCAAGCACTTCTGCTTCCTCATCTTTATGGTGGTACTTTTCACTTCAGGGACAATTATCCACCTGTTCCTTCCAGAAACAAAAGGGAAATCAATCATGGAAATCACAGAAGAATTCAATAAGCTAAACTTTAAAAACAAGCATATTCCAGCAACTCCAAATCATGTCACAGAGGATTATACCTTCTGCACCAGGCTTTGACCGGCCATAAGGGGGAATCAGGTTTTTGTAAAAAAGTAGAAAAAAAAGACATTTTCCATTTTCTGACTAACAATTTGCTCCAAATGGACTGTCAGCTTTCCTATCTGTCACTTACAAGGTTCCCATTTTGCCAAACCAGCTTCTTTCTCAAGCACTCCACTCTGGGCAGCTCTGAAAAGGGATAAGGGCTGATATTAACAGGATAGACTCATGTGAATCATGAGTATTTTGGCTTAATGTGCTGTGTAAATCTCTTCTTAACAGAGCAACTAATACACACTGAAACTACATGCAGAATTTATAAACACTCTGCTGACCACAGAGAAAGGAAAGATCTGTGATCCTCTCTCTCTATGATTTCTGAGTATGTTTTTACAGCACTGAAATGAGAACAGTGAAGTTCTTGGCTTGCTATCTCTGGCTAGCTTTCAATTCATAACAGATTAAAGAAAAAATTTAGTGGAATAGGAGATAAATTCTTTGTTTCTCTAGATTCAACTGAATAACCAAACCTTTGCCAGGTTCCCATGCACAGTGCCATATTGTCCTTGTGTAGTATCTAGTTTGACAGACTTCAGCCATTTCAGACTGCCTTTCAGCAGCAATAGAGCTGAAGGACTGATGGGTAGAATCCAGTCACCATGAACTCCAAGCACATACAGTCATTTTAGATATTCTGTGCTATCCTGCCCATCACTGCTGTCATCTCAAGCCTGTAGTTCCTCCTCCAGGAGCAGAATTCCCACAGATATATGAAGGGCTGTGAATCCCACAGTAATTGAACTGCTGCTTTCCTTGTGTGACTTTCGGCTACGTGGAACAAGTTTACTCCAGAAGAACCACCTCAGACTGGAACTGATTTAATCAGAAACGTTTTCTGAAATATATAGGCCCATGGGACTTTTCTTTAGAAGGTGTCTAATATCCTGCATCTTTCCCTCTATTAGTGAGAGGCTCACATGGTTGTAGAAGGAAAGCAATACTATTAGGAAGAACATGAACAAAGCTAAGGCTTACTGTGAAGAACACTATACAATTTAAAGTCCAAACTCTAGACTTGCACAGGAAAATAAGTGGTTTTACCTCTGCTGATGCTTAGAATGGCATATTTACTTCAACTCAAATAAGGTTATTCAAAATAAGAATTCAATTGTCCATCTTAACTGCTACTTAATTTTAATTGCAAATGGTAACCATAATAAAAATGGCAGATTGCCTTGTAATAAAACTTCTGGCTTCCATAAGCATTTCTTTCCCCACATCATGATCTCCTCAGGGGTAGCTGGTGTGCATATCCTTCCATGATTGGGGTTTTTCATTATTCCTGTCTTTAGTACTGAGTGACACTTCAGATATGTCACTAAATGTAACTACATAAACAGAACTATATATCTACGAAACATAAAGTGTCCTAAAGTCAGAAAACTCAATAATTTTGTAGTGTTCCATATACATGCAATATGATTAAAAACTACCAGTCATCTGGAGACAGCTACCAATACAGAAAAGAAATTTCAAATTTTTGCAAAACAGAATTCTCTCTTCCCTACCAGTCATTCTGAAAACATTCCATTACAACAGTCCCTGAAATCTTTGGAAAAAAGGGCAGAGTGGTATTGTGTAGCATTGCTGAGAGACTCTCTGGTGAGTCACTTCTCTGATCTCAGTTATTCATTAGGTGTTATTTAGGAAAGCCTTCCCCATAAGACCCTCCCCAGGAAGCGAGCAATGCCCTATGGAACATTACTGCGGCAACGAAGCAGAACAGCCACGTGGAGCACAGGTCAACCTTTGCCTGTGCTCAGTGGAGCAAGAGCTGTGCTGTGGGGACAGTGTGGTCAAGGGATGAAACAGCAAAAAGTATGGTTCAAGTATTCATGGGAGGTGACAGGGACAAAGACAGCAGTAGTTCAGGAACACTACACGCACATTTTCTTCCAGAGACATCAGGTGGTAGGTAACATACGTCTCAAATACTAATTGAGGCAGATATAAAAACTTTAAAAATGTTATCAGTGAACTTCTGTCACCTGGACACAAAAAGTATGGATCTGTATTAAGGAAGGCTTAGCACAGCTTTGGATATGTGTGTCATACATGACTGTAAAATTGCAAGACAAATGACTAAATGACCTGCTGTGAGATGTACTGTCCTGAGCACGTTAGCACTAATTATGAAACTGCACATCTAATAAAGGGGGCCTCAGAACAGTCTAAGCAATAACAGCACACAAGCAGTACAGTCACTAATCACCATAAATGCAAAAGACATTACACAGTAAGGGAGTTATGGGAGGAAGATTCAACCTACCCAAAGTAGGAATCCTAAATTAATGTCCAAGAGCAAAAAGTGTAAGTTCCAATATGTGTAAATACCCGAAGTAGAAGTGGGTAAAGTAAAACATAAGAAAATATATGCAACAGGCTGCATTTGAAAAGGAGTGCCCCATGCTGAAATCTACATGTTACTGCCTGTTTGTGTGTCCCCCCCACTATCATCTGAGCAAGGCAGATACCAGCACCTAACTGGAATTTCATCCCTTTGTCAGATGCACATCATGTTGTTTCAACTTTGTATAACTTTACAGAAAAGGAAATTAATTCTTAGCATCAAAGGAACAGTCTCATTTGTGCTCTAACAAGAGCTTATCTGCTGGAGAACCTAAACTGAAAAAATATCCCATGAACTCTCAGCACAAATCAACAGCAAAGTCAAGGTCATGATGAGGCCTTAAAGTGGCAGAAGAAATGGCTGGGTGGTGCCATACACTACATTTCAAACATTAGCTAGAGAATCTGGGAATATGCTTTGCATATGAAATATTTTCTAGTAAATATGCCTGCTTGCATCAAGTAAGCCCTGTATGATTTCTTCATCCTCTCCTTTAACTGAAGTGTAAATGGCAAGTGATAACTAAGCTGTTTACCAACTGAAGACATTCAAGACCCTCATAATTGCAAAATAACTGAAGTTAAAGCCTGAGAATTTTCTCTCAGAAGAAACAGACATCAATCCAGCTGTGGAGGTTACAAAACAGTTTCAAAACAACCTTATTTTTCATTGCAGACACAGAAATAATTATACTGACTAGTGGAAGTGCCAGACAAAACTATGCACGATGAATCTTTCTCTCTACTAGTAAAGCAAAATCATCTACTAAATACTTAGGTGGTCAAGCCTGGTGTGCCACTGTATAATTGTTAAGTTTGCACCCCACTTCAAAATCGTGGAGTAGTTCAGTTCCTTCCAGTAATGATTAAGTTACGACGTGCTCCAGTTGCCGTCACCTGAAGAGAGGACAGCTCTTTCCTATTACATGTCAAAGTCCTGGCTGGAGTTCACTGTCCAAGCCCCATCTAAGATTCCCAACAGAGAACTTCGTCTCTACATGTCTCACTTATACTGAAAACTGAGCAGGTTATGATGATGGGAATCCTGTTTAAAATTGTTTTCTCGGTCCCCTGTCCCCGTAGCAGAAGACAGAGTTCATGAGTATACAGGTTTCCTGCAAGAGACACCATCCTGTTTACTTGGGCTAGACATAACCTTTGGTTGAAATATTTAATCCAACAACCCTAAACTTTGTACGACAGTTGAAATATGTGTAATTAACTCAAAAACCTCTAAAGTAAAATTTAACTTCAGTAACAAGGGACTAGTTCACTGATACTGCTGTTGTATAATGTGGGCATTTGGCTCCTTTGGCAGGTACCAGCCAGTGAGCAACAGGCCCCGGCTCTTTCAAAGGAGATGGCTGCCTTCTTCTCCAACCTGGTGAGTATCTGCTCACATCTTCTCAGGCCTCTGACTTACAAAAGACAAAGGTAACATAATACTAGAGATTCAGGTTCTTCAAAGCTTTTAAATTCCTTTGTTACGGAGACCATGTTTCCTTTCTGTGTTTAAACATCACAAAGAGAAGTGGGGCTTGGGGCCATGAAGATCATGTTGCATCATCTTTTCTATGCAACAAGATAAAGTGAAATGAAATGAAATGAAATGAAATTATATAAAATAAAATTAAATTAAAGTAAAATTAAAATCTAGGAACAGCTCTGGCTGTTCCACCACTGACTATGCTACTTTACTTTGTCTTCTAAATTACTGAAAACAATATTAAATATTAAGCACTCTGATTACTTCCCAAAATAATTAATATATTAATGGAACAGCAAAAGAAATCATTACATAAACTTTTAAATAAATTACTTTCTTCACTTCATAAAAAAGGTAAGTAATATAATCATTCAGGAGTTTTCATAATCTTAAAAAGGGAAGAAATTATATGTACCATCATACATTATGGTTTGGTGTACACTGGTTACCATTTGCAGACAAGGAAACTGATTCCCTCTTTCCCGCATCCAGGACTGACACCTTTATCCAGCCAACCTGTCAGATGTTGCAGGCATACAGTCAGAGTTGTACTATCAGGAACATCTTTTCAAATTCCTTTTCCTTCTTGCAAGCAGAGTGATCACACCAGCACCTCACACCAGCATGTTGTTTGCTGTGGCACTGTGGCTGACGGTCGTGTTTTGGCAGCAGATTAGAGGGATTTTGAAAAATGTTTAAACTCAAAAGGATCTGAAGCGGACAAAGAGGAAGGACCAGTGTGGCTACAAAGTCTCTGGCCTTGCACAAAACTAGAGTAGTGAGAAGCTGATGGACCATTTTATCTTTGCTTTGCAGGTTCAGTTCCGGGGACTACTTCAAATGATCTTAGTGCTGGGAATTGGTGGTAGTTTCCCATACGGATTCCATATCTCTGTCATCAACTATCCTTCTGTGGTAAGTAGCCATCTCCCTGAAGTTGAAAACACAAAAGCGAGAGCCTGAGCCCTCCATTCTCCCATAAATCCCAAATTTACTGAGCATTTAGCTAATATATCTTGGCCTTTTCTTTGGCTAACAGTAACATCACATGTGTAGAGAACTTTTTCTCCTTTAAAGAACTTGATAGCATTTTCTGTTTTGAATAAGCTCTTGCCATGGAGTTTGCAAGCATCCAAAGGAGGGCACAAAATGAGCTCTTAGCATGCTCGCCAGGAAGCTTCCTGACTGATACAGACTTGAAGATTTTGCAGGTGTGATCTCAATAAACTTGTTTTACTAAAAATGTCTCAAAGTAAGTCTAATATTAGAACCATAGGCTTGATCTGAAGTACAACAGCCAAATATGAACAGATCTTATACCCATTATCCAGCCAAATCTTGTTTTATTTTTCAGCACATCAGGAAGTTTATTAATGAAACCTGGATAGATAGACATGGCTCTCCCCTCCATCCTGAGACAATCATGCTGTTGTGGTCCTTCATTGTGTCTGTTTATGGGATAGGAGGATTCCTGGGAAGCCTCTGCTGTGGCTACCTGACTACAAAATACAGGAAGTAAGTCCTTCTTGTAACAGCTCAGCAGTCAGAAAGTACAGGGAAATACCAAGGTGGACAAATAAATCTCTTCTTTTTGGTTGAAGCAGCCCTGTTGAAGACAATTGATTTGGTTTCCTGGCACATCCACTTTTTCCAAGCAGCCTTATGTCCTATTTATCCGCCCTCCCCATGGAACTGTGTTCTGTAAAGGCTGCAGTCATCATCACATCACCGGATCAGTGCCTCTGATGTGGTGTAGTGCCTCTACTGTGGGAGTAGTGGCATAGGATCACATTCTCTTCAAGGTCCCCTATCAGTCTCAAAAAGACCTCCCAAGCTTTGCAAACTCAAAAAAAGGAGCTGTGTGTCTTGTGTTGTAACACATTATATGCAGCTACTCAAACACCTGGAAAATATCCTTATGTGACAAAGAATTTCCACTTAAATACACTCATTTTTTGGTGGTGAGATTATATTAAATATTCAGATCTACTCAAATGAAAATATGGAGAGAGGAGAAAAAAAGAAATTGCCTGTAACTTCACTGTAAAGGTATAATCAGCACCAAAACAAATGTCCAAGAGACATCTCTGTTCTTAGCAATCTATTTTACTGAAAGTCAGCTCCAAACTATCTTTCCCATCGGATGAAGGAAGGATTCCTCACCAGTCTGGTCTGTTCTTGGTGCCTTGTGTGTAACACCACTAATTTCATTTGCAGAGAAATTGGCAAACATATCTTCTTGGTGTGACCCACTTAAAGATCTGCTCCACAACACACTGATCCAGAGGCCCCTCATTTGGGTCTCAACAAACCATCTTAGCCTGCCTGCAATTGTGTTCTTTCCTAACAGGTAAGTGCCCCCAAGAAATTTCTTGTGGGACACTGCCTCATCCCACATGCAGAGAGTCTCTCAAGACTGGAAACAAGATCATGCACTTCTCCCATGGGTTATTTAACACATAGTAGCCTAATTGCTGAATCACAGCCTAAACACAGAGTCTCTGTGAATCCTTAATGTGTGCAAGAGGGCTCTTGTCTAACAATTGTCACAGCAAAACATCAAAGTGCAAAAGACTTCGAGCCTGAGACACCAGGGTGGTGAACTCACCAGCCCACGATTCCCACAGAGTGACTTTTGAAATGAAATATGCCTCTAAAAAACTCTGTCTGCCATCTCAGATCACCCATTTAGCCAAGAGTGTCTTTAGTATGAGCCATTCTAGAATGGAACCTGTGGACTCAAGACTATTTCTGGGGAACAACCTGACATTTTACGAGGACTTATAGCCATTTAAAAATCTTAGTGACAAACTGGGCCAGTCCTTCAATCTTTTTCCCTACTTGAAATGTGAAAATGCTGACAAAGGGTTCCAACTGTTTAAATTCTAACCTAAAAAATTTTATTCATTCAAATCTAAAGGATCCTAAAATTTTGAAGAACCACTTTGACTATCCAACGTTGAAATTATTTCAGTCATTCCTCAAAACAGTAGGAATGGCTGTACCATGCTTCCTGTCACAGCGAGAGTAGTCAAAAGAGTACAAGTTCTCATTTCACACTCAACTCTCAAGGTCTTTTTTTTATTTTTCAGGAAAAAGTGCCAAATGTTCACCAACCTGATCATGTTGGTAGCTGCACTTTTCATGGTCCTCAGTAAAACAGCCAAATCCTTTGAGATGATTCTTGTTGGGCGCTTTCTCTATGGCATTGGTTCAGGTATGTCCTCATGTCACTATGGCCTGCAAGGCCTGCAGGCCCCTGACTTCCCATCCCAGGGCTGTCTCTACAGCCATCCTTGAAGAATGATTTTTAAAGCAAATACATCAGGCACTCAATAAAAGTGAAGAATTTTGCAAGAAATTGTAATCTAGATACCAGAGTGAATGGAAACAATATAAGAGACGATGATCAAAAGTTAAGCTTTTCTAAATGCTATAACTGTCATTTATCCTTTTCTATGTTCAAGGTTTTTCTCTCAATATACATCCTCAGTATGTAGGAGAGATTTCACCCAAGAAGTTGCGTGGGTTTACCAACTCCACTGTTGCTGTTTTTCTGACCCTGGGAAAACTCACAGGACAGGTTGTTGGACTACGGTAAATTCTCCAACCTTTCTATCAGGTTACACTAAAAGTAGAAATGTTTCTACAACTTTACCCTCCCACCTAGTCAGTGACTGAGAAACACTCTCATCCTCCCCAAAACATGCCTTAGCTTATGGCAGCAGAAAAATATTGATCATATTTGAGGGAAACATAGTTTTAAATACAAAAGGCAGAAAATTATCTTCTCATAATCAGATTTCTTCTTATTTCCATACTCTTTCTATTAGAAGACTTCCCCTTCAAAATTCATTGCACTTACATGAAAAGTCTTAGATGTTTTGGTCTTGTCACCAAGCAGTGGTCAAATGAATCTCATCAGCTCTCTAGACATTATACTGGGTTCCAATGATATTCAGAAAGATTTTCAAAATATCGAATAATTCCTTTAAAATAAATTTTCAGAAGTAAAAATAGCCAAATTTGTGAAATTTGCCAAATTAAAATTCAGGGTAAGCTCCAGTGCACCCTTGAATGGAACCTGAGCAATCTTTATCACTCAGAAAAACTTCCTGAACATTCATTCCATTATTTCAGCATAATTTTGTTTCACATACACTTTCCAGGGAGATTTTAGGAAGCGAAGCTTTGTGGCCATGGTTGTTAGCATCTAGTGGACTTTCAGCATTGGTTCAACTGGTTACCCTCCCATTTTTCCCTGATTCACCATCCTACCTCCTGATACAGAAGGGTAATGAGGAAGCCTGCAGGAAAGGTAGAGTGTCTGCTTTCCTCACTTACTTCACTTCATCTGCTCTGTTACAGTGACAGCCTCTGCAGAAGACAAGAGGCAGGGCAGAGCTGTACTGCACAGTGCAGTGCCATGGAGCAGAGGCAGTTGCACATACAACAGTTGAGGTACCTACGACGATATGTCTGTATTAACCTGGGCCTCACTCAGCCTCATTTAGTCCATGAAGACAAGAAACATAGATGTGTATCAGCATGTCTAACATTTCCCACCTTGGTGGGTACTGCTTTATTTCTTTAAAGGAAATGGTTTAGGCAGCTCTTTTTTTTTGTATTATTAAATAAAATGTACTTAAATATTTACTTTGTTTACAGTTAAGTAAACTCCACATTAGAAAGCTGTGCTATACTGACAACCAGAGAGACAAAATCCTTCCAATTGCCCACTGCCCCTGCAGCAACCAGATGGCACAAGCAGCACCAGCACCACCATCTCCACCAATGGACAGGCAGACTGAATGGTTTAATGCAACCACTCCTGATGGAGCTATCCTGGAAGAATAATCCACTTCCCTCTTTCTCCCCTACAGCTGTCAGGAAGCTCTGGGGGGACGGAGACCACCAAGCAGAAATTGATGACATTATGAAGGAGAAGGGTGCAATGGCGAGCACGAAAACCTTGCGTGTCCTTGAAGTAATAAAAGAGCAATCTTTGCGCTGGCAACTTTACATTTTGATGACTGTCATGACCACACTGCAGCTCTGTGGAATCAATGCAGTTGAGTGCTCTCTCATCCCCAGAACAAGAGACAGTGCTAGGCAGCATTACTAACCCCTCAAAGTCAATGTTATTAAACCAGCTTAGAACTGTATCTCAACTGCAACACTTTTTTCATAGGTGCATTTCCTCTTTGCATTTTTCAGATATACTTCTATTCTTTTGAAGTATTCCACACAGCCAAGTTTGAAGAATACCTTATCCCATACGTGTCCCTGGGAGTTGGGCTGTGTGAGTGCTTATCCTCTATATTGTGTGTAAGTCTTTTCAGATTTGCGTTTGAAGGAAAAATTTAATGTGGTCAACAACTGTGCTTTTTCTTTCTTATAACCAGGCTCAGGGAAATTTTGCATAACCTAAGCCACATCTTCCTGCTTCTGCAAAACCACATGCAGGATGAAAAGAAGTTTTTTTCTGAATTTTTTGCATGAGTGTATGTCTTTAGACTCACTTTTTTTCTTCAAAATAATAGTTTTCTGATGTTCTGGATTAGATGTGTACATGTATGTGTGCACAATTTGACATATGCCAGCATGCAAGGGAGGGAACTGTCTAATAACAGCCTAGGATTGACTAATAAACACAGCTTAATTAATAATGAATTAGTTTTGAAGAAACTAATCAAATTCATTAGGAGTTAAGAGACTCTCAAATGACATTGATTTATGGCTATTATTTAGACAAGTCTTCTGCAAAGAACACATGGAGAGAGGAGGAATTATTTCCTTTGAGAACTGGGATTTACGATCCATGTTTTCTGCTTTTCAGAGCACCCTTATAGACCGGTTTGGGCGGAAGGTGCTTCTATGGGGCGGATACACGCTGATGTGTTCTGTGCTAGCACTGCTCACCATGACCCTGTCACTGCAGGTAAGAGCCAGCAGCCTTCTGGCCACTTCCTCAGCACCAGCCCACCTTTCTGGTCTTAACATGCAGGATATGTATAAAAACTTCAGCCAGTGGCAGAAAATACAGAGCTCTGCTATTCTGTCGTGTGTCTAATGGTTCGATATCACTGGTTTCTCACTTCTAGCATCGTTTTTTCTGGATGCATTACTTCAGCGTTATCTTGATCTTTCTGTTCGTTGTCTTCTATGGAATTGGACCATGTGAGTACATCAGGGGTTATGCTGGGAGAAAAATTCATATTGTGTTTGTTGGCAACACAACTGGCAGAGGAAGAACAGACTAGTGTCTTGCTAAAAGAGTTCTGAAAATTAAAGAGGGAAGGGCAGACACATACAAGTGGGAGACAGTAAAAGGATACAGACACCTCAAATTTTATAGCTGACCACATGATCTAAATAATTTAAAACACAGTATCATCTTCTCCAGAGGGTGGGAGATAGAAATTTCAAAACAGTTTCTAAATTACTCAGCTAAAAACAGGATTCTAGGCATTGCCAGGTATGTTATAGTAATCATCTTCAATAACCTAACAAGTTAAGTTTATGCCTACCAACATGCTCCAGGTGAAAATGGCCACAGGAGCCAAAAGAGAAGGTGGTTTTATAAACCACTGCACCAATAACAACTACCAATGCAATATGGAACGGCACAGATCCACTGATACCAGAAAAAGGAGTCCAGTACATACAACAGGAACCTAAATTAACTGCTGTATTCCATTTCTGGAATCAAGGTCTTTCACCCTCATAGCAGGCACCACCTGCCAACAGGCCACCTATTCTACCTGTCTGTCTTCTGCCACTGCCATTGGGAGGAACTTCAGCAGAAGCAAGGAAACAAATAAACCTGGTGTGTGTTTGGCTTTGCTTTTTCAGCTGGAGCCACTATATCTGTGATGGTTGAAATCTTCAGCCAGTCATACAGACCATCAGCCTTTCTGATTGTTGGCTGCATCAACTGGATGGGACTGTTCGTACTTGGGATGATTTTTCCAGTAATTGTAGTAAGTGACTCTAACAGGATCCCTCTTTCCAGGCTAATCTATTTCTGAATGCTGACAGAGGACAAAACAATAGCAATATATTGTAATGCCATGCAAAGCTTAGAGCTCTGTCCAAATACCAAACCCACTCAGAAATTCCCCAGGCCTGTCAGAGGAGCAGCAACTGGACTCAGGTCAAACATGGCCAGTGGAAACTCCTGGTTTGATACCTGTTCTGGATTGTGTATTGAGCACACCTTTGAATTTGAAGTTCTAAGACACAGGCTTGCAATAAAGGGCAAGGAAATAGAAATGAGTTTCTTATTTTCCTTACATTGTCTCGCATTTCTGCTTGCAGGATAACCTTGGACCCTTCTGCTTCCTTATCTTTTTGGGAATCCTTGCTTTATCAGCAATTTTCATCTACCTGTATCTTCCTGAGACCAAGGGAAAGTCAATCATGGAAATAAAAGCAGAATTCAACAAGCTGAACTTTGGGAAAAAAGAAACCTCTGTCACTGAAAATAACTTTCCTAAGGAACAGGTGTCTTGCACCAAGCTCTGAACGTACAGAGAAGAAATTTGCATCTCTTAGAAAAGACCGGAAACAATGTTGCAATAGAAGTAAAAAGGAAACATTAAAAACAGACTGCAAGCTCTTCTGTCTCATTTATTTTTTCTTTTTTAAGATAGATATGAAACTCATTATGCTAGAGTAACACTAAGTACCTCGTAAGCAGGAACCTGCTGGCAAACAGCTCAGGGAAGAGTATCAGAAATAGAAAAGACAAAGTAAAATAATTTAAGAAGACAAACCGAGGTAAAGAAGGATTAAGAAGGCTCAATGACCATCAGTCATGAGGCTGGGGAAACACAGAGGTCTAAAATATTTGGCTGACAGGCATGCAGAGGAAAAGCTAAATACATGGTTTAGGGTGACACAAGCAAATACAGACTAAAAACTTAGCACCTCAAATTCAGAAAACAGGTTTCAGCATGAAAACAGGGAAAAACTATTGAAAGTGAAATTTGCTGTGCAACAGTCCTGGAGATGGAATGGAAATCTCAGTGGAGAACATCCTAGTAACTCCAGGCAGGGAGAAGGACCTGCCAAACAGAGATATTCTTGCATGCAAAAGAAGTAAAATGGCTGCTATAAAATAAAGCAGACTCTTGAGAGCATCTCTGGTGTCTAAGGAACTGATTTCCAACCTGGTGCATCGGCTTCTGGGAATTACATCAGATGTTTTCACAGAAGAAAAAGTTTGTTTTGGAAATGTTTTTCCTGTTACGTAAGCAAGCTGGGAAAAACGACTGATTGTTGTACCCAGCAGTAAAAACAGGTTGTGAAGTTTGTTGGAAATAGTCGAAGTTTTTCCAAGTGACCAACAACAAGTATAGTATGATTTGTAACTAAACACTTTGGATCATGCCACCGCTTTCCTCTAATCACTGAAGAAAAAATGAATCAATATTACAAACTACAGTTTCTCTCCTTACAGATGGAGGTGTCACTTGGGTTAAGTGTTTTTTAATGCTTTGGCTTAGGAAACATACCCCAAAAAGGCTTTCTGTAAACCAGATTTTATTTCTGGGGTTTTTTAGGGTTTTCATTATTTTCAGAATGCATACGGGAAACACAATCCACAAATGTGGGCTGTAAATGAACACTGATGCAGTCATTTCACCTCCTGACTTTTTATTTGCTGACTTTTTACAGCAAGGGTGCTACAGTGAAGGAACTGACTTAAAATCAACATACACCACACAATCAAAGAATGGATTGGGTTCGAAGGGACGTTAAAGATCATCTGGTTCCAATCCCCTGCCATGGGCAGGGATGCCACCCATTAGGTCAGGTTGCTCCGGGGCCAGTCAACCTGATCTTGAACACAATCAGCTTCAGCATGTTCGCACAGAAGTTTTCACCATTTAAAAGTATTTGCCTCAATTACACCATTCAATACAAGCATCTAGTGCAAGCTATAGAAAGCTCTCCCTCTTTTCTGCTGCCTGGGGAAAATGGAGTGACTAGAAAAGCTCTGAACTAAGAAACTACCGGGCATAAAGTCACCCATCACTTTTAACATGGAGAGATCATCAAACCATTTATTTTATCCCCATCAGCATTTTCAACTCACTTTCCCCACACATCTCACTGTGAACACCCCCAACAAACGCCATGTGATCCCTCTAAATCACTTCTCTCATGTAAGGCTCTTCTAGGCAGCAGTGAGAACTGATCCTAGCTCTGCCACACACTCCCTCTACTCTGGATAAAAGCTGCTCATGTCGGAAAGCCCATGGATTTCCTATGTCTCAGGGGTTATGACTGTTATGGAACCATTTGCACAACAAAGGAACAAGCCGAAAACAAGCCTTCTCTGAGCATGCAGCATCCAGTGCTCACCACAGTGGAAAATCAAGACCCTGACTTTAAGGCATCTTTGTCATGACTTAGTCATGGTTCAGGAAAGGTCTGCGCAACATGTGTCACTGGGGTTTTTGTGTTATGGTCTATTCCACAGAAAGAGCTTCAGACCTCACAACTGAATCATCCACCCAATTTTTAAAAACAATTACTAGACTTGCATAAAGAGGTCCATTACAACCTACACTCAGTCTCTGAAACACTTGCTTTTTCACTGGTTTCATGATCGGGCTGTATCCAAAGATGAAGTGTCATTTTGGATGCTTTGGTTTCCAGAGTGCAAAAGCCAGGTTCCCTCCCAGGACAGTGCATTGGCTGTCTGTGTCAGCAGTCTGCAGATGGCACATTCAGCCTCACCTCTCCTGAGACACTCCCACCCCTCTCAATGCACCTGCAGAAGGTATCACTGACTATTTAAAGGCTCCTGAGGTGCTTACTAGCACAGTGGGCTGAGCCAGCTTGTGGAGAGTTAGAAAGAAAGCTGTGAACAGGGTGAGCTGAAAAAAAACCTGCTTGTGATCCAAAGATGCCTAAATTCATTGTTAACACAAATACAAGCAAGGATGAAGTTCCAGAATCTTTTGCAGGGGAGCTCACCCAACAATTATCAAAAGCATTGGGCAAACCAGCACAGGTAAGTCCATTTGCTGAAACGTTTTCCTTCTTTAGTCAGCTGTGCCTATGAAATGAGCTGTCTCTGAGTGAGAGCCTTGATAAACTAATATACCTAATGACTCACCAGTATTTGCAGTCTTCTCTCTGGGAGAACACCAAATACCTGTTCACTGTAACTTAGTTTTATTGAGGTCTCAAAACACTGAAGTATTCAAACTAGCTTTGTGTAGGATGATATTCCATGTAGTTATCTGTGAGTGAAGACACTGGATATGTGTGGGTATGTGTCCACAGGTATGTCTGTGAATACCTCTCAAGAATCTGAAAAGCAAACCTCACCCTCAACTGCCTTGCTCAGTCCTGTTGAATAAGTGCCTGTTATCTGCCACCAAATTGCCTGTAGCCTAGTGGTCACAGTTGAAGTAAAAAAATTATTTATTCAGCTTGCTTGGACATCTGGCAAAAATATCTATGTGGCATCACGCTATTTGTAGTCAAAATACCAGAGTAAAAGCTGTCTGCTGGTTTCACTACCAAATTGGAGGGGTTTTACCTGCCAAAACATACAGCAGTATGAGGTAAAGTACTGAAATACTGGTATTAAGGGTCTCATAAGAATTTATAAGGCTATTATTTTCTTAATACTGACTGGTCACTAGTCACTGTATCAGTTGAAGATTATTGAATATGAAAAACCAAAAGAAAACTTCTCTACAGAGCTGTAAACTTCATAGCATGAGCCATACCTCAGTTGCTACAGCAGCAGTAACTTTAGTGAGTTGGCTACAGATCTGCAGCAGCTTGGTTAAGCACCCTTCCCTCATATTCACTAGCCCATTTTCAGAAAATGTTTCTTTTGCTTTGGGAGTGATGCTTTGAAACTGTAGAAAGAATGACGTTTTGGTGCCTACAGAAAGCACTATGAGGGCTCCCCAGCAAACCTTTCTCCATGTACTGGGACACCTGAACACATGAAATTCTTATGTAAAACTAATGTATTCTATCCCTCTTTAAAAAAAGCCAACAATTTTATCAGTCTAGCAAACAAGTACTTGCTGTTGGGGGGGCAGGGGGTGTGTCAGCTGGTGTTTCTTGCATAACAGCTTCTGAATATAAAGCTAGAGGCCAGGGCTGGGATGCAGCTGGAACAGGTTTGTGCAGCTGTGTGGAAGGGATATGTAATGGGACTTAGAAATATACAAGGAATAACAAAGAGATTTTTCTGAAGAGGACATACAAGCTCTTCGTGACAAAGGAGACAATAGGAAAGGGAGAATCTCTTAGTTATAACACAGAAAGAAGGAAAGGATTAGGGTGGGCTGGAATGCAGAGCTTTCCTCTCACAGGAAACTGTACCATTTGGGAAAAATACTGATTTTCAATCAAATAGGGTTTTTTCCTACTGGAAAAACTGTTTCAAATATTTTCAAACTGCTCTAAGAAGAAAACAATGCTGATTAATTCTTCAACTTGATTTTTCTTTTAATAGTGATAACCTGCTTCCCAGGTAGATGTTAAAGGCATGGATGTACCTACATTTGGCATAAAGTTGAGAGCACATGGTGTCCAGACAGGGGAGAACAGGGCCAAGCAAGTGGAACCTCAGCAGGATCTCCTTGGCTTATCCTGTACTGCTGTGGTCTGATGCACCTTACACCCAAACAAACTGTAAATGATGGCCAAGACTAATTACCCAGACAACTCCTGGTACTCAGGCTAGCTTGTTTTACCCAGAGGGTTGATTGCTGCCAAGTTCCAATGATGCGCTGCTAATAAATGTGGGTAAGAACAGCACAGAAGCTAGACAAATGCCAAAGGAACTGATCCCTAGATTCCCCAGTGTGTGGATCTGACACTGTGTATTAGCAGCAGGGAAAATCGCAGGCTAGTCATTAATATTAACATAGATACTTTCTTCTATTTTTCCTGATATCAAGAACAAAAGTAGGATTAGGCTGTATTTTGTTTAATGACGGGGATGTTGATTTAGACCTCTGCTGTGTCAGTTCACATTTACCTCAGCAGGGAAGACTGCAGCAGGAGCCAGTGAGGTGCAAAATCTCTCTGGAATGCAATGCGGCAGCAATGCAATTGCACACCCCCCTCGGCCCTGACCTTCCACACAGGCAGGGAGAGCCTGGTGGCTTGGAGGAGGTGCTGGAGATACTATAGGTCACTGAGCTCCTGGAGCACCTGGACCAGGAAGCCAAAGCACTATGGAGTCTTTGTACTGGCCTTGGACACAGCAGTGAATATCTTGGAGTAGAATGCAAATCTAGACAGTAAGATGTCAACAAATGAAAGACTTGCATATGAGAAACATGCACTTATTTCCACTGCAGTTTAGGTACATAAATACCTTCCTGGATTTTCAAAACTTTTCCTAATGTGGCAAAGAAAATAAAATTCATTTTCTTCTTCCAACAGTATGTAGCAATACAGATCTCTCCTGATCGGGTGATGTTCTTTGGTGGCTCCACAGACCCTTGTACTATCTGCTTTCTCTACGGCATTGGAAAGATAGGGGAGCAGGAGAACAAGGTCTACCCCAAATTGCTTTGTGATCTGATGAACAAACAGCTGAAAATACCATCTGACAAGTGAGCTCATACAGCAACTTGTCTGACATGACTTTCCACAAATTGTTAAAACTATTCATCCCAGGCTGGACCTTTGGTGTTTCTATTAATGTGCTGATTGAAGAGGCTAAATGCCAAGTCAATTGAGCAACTCCCCAGCTAAAAAGAAGAAAGGAGCAATTGCATGAGCTGCAATGCTGATGTCCAGAAGCTGCAGAATTCCTTGGTTAAAATGATGTAGGTTCAGGCACTGTATGTGCCAGAGATATTCTGTGCAAAAGACCATGTACAGACACATTAACTTAATGTTATTATATTGATAACTCGAGTCACATGCACCAACACTTCCCTACTGCCTGTGGGGTACAAGTGGAGGTGTATTCCAGGAGCTTCCACTTACATAAAAGCCTTTCTAGTCCTTTCCCTGAAGGTATGTCAGTCTGCTCCAGAAATGACTGTAAATAAAATACAGTATCCTGACAGCATCTTAAACCAAGAAGCAGAAAAACACTAGGAACTCCAGAACACAAGTAGGTGAGGCATTAAAAGGGGCAGGAGACAGGGAGTGTAAAGCCTGAGAAGTATAAAGCCCTAGGGGAGAGTCTACAGCGTGGCTATGTCCTGTTGCAGGAGCACCCTGACCACCCTGCAGCACTCTGCTCTCAGCAGCTAACGGTGCCTGTCTTCCCTTCCAGGATCTACATCAGCTTCTTTGACATCAGTCCTGGCAATGTAGGCTGGAATAACACCACCTTTGCTTGAGGTGCCTTGGGGTGGTAACAGCGTATTGCTGAACCCTCACCGTGGTTTCAGGACTGCAGCTCTAGTCACCTTCTAGCATCTCCCACATGCAAAAGGCATTGGTACCTTAGCTGCTGCTACCCACTGCTGCTTAACATCTTGCCTGCTGCTTAAATAAAAGCAAAAATGCAGCAGAAACCTTATGACTGAGACCTTCTTGTTACTCTGGGAAGACCTGCAGTTGAGATGGAGGGTGTCTTCTCAAAATACTCCCAACAGAAGCTTTTTTTTGAAAAAAAGTTTAGTTACATATGGAGGTGAACACTCCATTTGCCTTTTTCCTGTCCATGCTCAAGAGCCAAATTTCAAGAGAACGATCTTGACCTGGTTTCAAGATATACTTAAGTCAATAGATGTGGCTATAAATGTTGCGTATGTACCTCCCTCTCAAAGGAGGAAAGACATGATTACCTCTTATTTAAAAGGGATGGATTGCAGTCCAGGTCCTCTTTAGGCCTAACACTACAGAGATATCTAGCTGATTAGCAGAAAAACTTGTGCTGTGTCCCAGGGCTCAGCATAAGCAGAGGGAGTGAGTGGAAAAAACCATTGTTGGCTGTTGTGCCCTCCCCTTTTCATCCATTGAGCAATTTGTAGTGACAGTGAAGATTAGAGCACAGCTCAGAATGAGGCAGAGGCACAGCAAGCCAGAGTAAGCCATTCCTAGGGACTGAAGTGGTGAATTAATTATGAAAGGAAGATTTGCATACAAATATTTATTATTTAAGCCCTTGGTCAGATAAGATCATTTGCTTCCAAAGTAAAATAAAAGACTGAGTAGAGACATTTCCTGAAATTCTATAGTTAAGTGTATTGTGACTTTGTTCTGGAAGAGCAAACCTTATCACACTGTTGTTCTGAACTCTATTGTTAACATTGCATTTTGTCCCTACCACAGCTTTGCTTTGCAGCCACAGGCTTTAAATACAGACCTGCACCTCAACCTACAAAAATGCTTTGTTGGGATAACAAATGGAAGCTGCGTTGGTGAAAGCTTCTTTATTAGTTAGGGAGGCAAAAGAGAATGAAATTGCAGATGTCTCTCCATTATGTGGCAGCATAGCCAGGGGCTGCCACTCTCGGCCTGGCAGACCACAGAGCAAGCACACCAGTGGTGATGTTGCTCTCAAGATTTTCTCCCTGCAGAGCTAAAATTCCCACCCTACCTCCATGCAACAAATCTGGGAGGCAAGTAGGTGAGAAGAATAAGTGGGACTATGCAATGGCAGGGAGCTAAGGATATCAAAGGGAGGAAACTTAATCAGTTCTTAGTCGCTGTTCTTAAGCACCGTTAATCACTAAAAAAGGAAGTGCCCCAATTCTCAGCATTATAACCTGTGTCACTCCAAAGCATTCCCATGTAACACCATCCCTTACTCCTCATTCAGGGCTATGTGAGTTCACACGTGTAATACGCACGTACGGTCAAGCTCTCTAGCAGCAGCAGCAGCACATGATTCCTGTGTGTGAAATGTCTGGGTAGAGAGGGGTCCGGGCCTGATCCTCTTTAGCCTTCCCGTGAGTCATTTTGTGCAGCAGGGCAGCGCTGCCGCCGTCGGGGCAGGCAAGAGTCAGGGTGGGGAGCTGTGCCCTGGCAGCCTACGTGCATCACAGCACACAGCCCAGCATACGGCTCGGCTCTGCTGCCTCTAACCTCCGAATAGGCACGCAGCGGTTCATTCCTAAACAAAACAAAAATCACTTCTGCCTTTTTCCAATAGAAAAATATTATGTGAAAATAGGGATGCTGAGGAGCAATAGGTCATTTCTAATTTGACTGAAATACATTAGAGAATAATGAAGATGCCAGCAAGGCAGACGTTTCTGCTTACACCGAGCTAAAGCTGTGCACCCAGTTAAAGCAAAACCGGTATAAATGTTACTTTATTTTGGAAAAGAAAAAATTCCCGGAGCCAGGGCCAGGATCCCTTTTTGCAACTGCCAAGCTAAGGCTTATATCCCTCTCTGGCCCTGATCCTGCAGAAGCCAGTGGGAGTGCTACAGCGGTAGTATCACATGCGCTGATACCAGGTTATGTATGAGCTGCCCAGCGCGCCCGGACTCCGTTCCAGGAAGGAGCCTGCAACAAACCCTCAAAACACGTTCAGTGGCAACAGTAAAGCCAAGGAATAACGGCAGAGCGGGGGAGACCTCTGGCCGAGAGCCTGCTGCCGAAGGGGGCTGGACGCCGCAGCGGGGGCTGCAGGCCGGGAAACTGCTGTGCGCGCGTGTCCCCGCCCCGCTCCGCTCCCTCCCCTCCCTGCCGGGCGGGGCCGCTTTACGTCCTGTGCGGCCCCGCGCACTAAAAGCGCCGCCGACGCTTGCCCGTTCCACTGTGCTGGTCCCGCCGCTCGCTTACGCTCTCTTTGCTGGCCCTGCCGTCCCCGCCGTCGCCACCATGCCCATGTTCGCAATCTACACCAATGTCTGCAAGGACGCCGTGCCCGACAGCTTGTTGGGCGACCTCACCCAGCAGCTGGCCAAGGCCACTGGCAAGCCCGCGCAGGTGAGGGAGGGCGGCGGGGCCGCCCGGCGCCGGGAGCGGGGCGAACACGTGCGCGGCGGAGGCTCGGCGGGCCCGGCGGGAGGGGAGGCGCTGGCGGGGCGGCCCTGGAGCATCNAGGGGAGCAGCTGCGGCATAACGCGGCAGCGGCCCCGCTGCTCCGGGGGAAGGAGCTTGTGCCCGTTCCACCCCGCGGCGCCGAGTCTCCGATGCCCGGCCCCTGCCTGGAGCAGCAGCCAGGCCTGCCGGAGCGCGGTGCTCACGTAGCCGGGGATGTGCTGCGCCTGTGCTGGCGGTCGGGATTCGAGCAGCGGAGCCGGGCAGTGGCACGGACCCACCCGGGCAGAGGCTCGGGTAGACCGAGCGCTGCGGGCAGCTCCCGGCGGTTCAGCCATCCGACACGGCGCCTCTTGGGCCGCACCGCAGCAGCCCCAGGAGCCGGAGCCCGATAAGACGGAATCGCTGCCGGGCTCTCCGTCAGGGCCGCCGTCTCGGTCCGTGATTTGGCGATGTGAGCTCTGGCACGCAGACACGGGTTTTGGGCCTTTATCTCGCTCCGCCCCGTGCGGTGGCGAGGCTGTGGCGGGTAGGAGTGCCGGTGTCGCCGGCGGCTTTGTGCACGCATAACCGCGTTCCTAAAGCTGAGAGCCGGGCCGAGGGCCCCGCAGCCCCTAGGGCCGTGCCCCCCGTGGGGGCTGGAAGGCCTGAGCCTCTCCTGGGCCTAGGAAGTGCACAGAGGGCAGCGCTGAAGAGCTGCCTGACCCCAATACAACTATCCTGTTTAGAGCTGGTACCCAAAGCAAATTTCCGTCAGGAGAAGGCAGTTCAGATAGCCTGTAACTGAGTGTTTCCCTCCTGCAGTACATAGCTGTGCACATCATACCTGACCAGATGATGTCCTTTGGGGGCTCCACCGATCCCTGCGCACTCTGCAGCCTCTACAGCATCGGCAAAATAGGAGGGCAGCAGAACAAGACTTACACCAAGATGTTGTGTGATCTGATCTCGAAGCACTTGCATGTATCTGCAGACAGGTAGGGCTGGGACACAGTGTAACCGTGTTTATCTGACTTTCTGAAACTGCTTTGAAAAGTTTGTTTAAAAATACAAAAAGCCGGGAATAACTCCACGTGTTTTGGAAAACACCAAGTGATTGCTTTTAGCATTTTCATGTCCGCGTAAGAGTTTGGTGCCTCCCTCTTTCCCTGGAGAGTCCTCTGTTCAATAGCTTTCTGCTTTGAGAGTATGGAAAAACACCAGAGCACTGACAAGTTGCCCAGTGTGTCTTTTGCCTCTGAGGTGTGATGGCTTGTCCTCTGGTGAAGCAAGGCTGAAAGCACGAGGAAGGGGCAGTAACAGGCTGGAGCTGAGAGACAAAAAGTAGAAGCCATCAGGCTGTGAACAGCTCCCTTGCAGGCTGCGAAGCCTCTGGAGAGGGTCTGTGTGCCAGCCATGAAGGATGGGAAGAACCTGGTGCCATGAGGGTTGGAAGAGAGACATGCAGAGCCAGGCCTGAGGGCCTGCTTAACTCTCCAAGGCTGCCAGTCTGTGTAACACGTGTGAGGGACTGCAGTGCTCAGAAACAAAAGGGGTTGATCTCCAGAAGTTCTTGACAGACTGCTAAACAAAAGCTATCTGGTGTCTGGACAGTCCCGGACTGCAGAAGAATTTGTATTTTAAAAAAAGAGAAAAAGTACAATTTTGAGGACTGAGAAATATTGACTGTTTGGAGGCTCCACCAGATTTTTGGTAAAGATGAAGCTTGCTGTTTTTTCAAGCAGAAGAATGGGAAGCACTGTCCCCCGTTGTGTTGTCATGACTTAAAATTAGTTAATAAAGTCATTGTTATTTTCTCCTTTACCTCTTCTGCAGGGTCTACATCAACTACTTCGACATGAATGCTGCCAACGTGGGCTGGAACGGCTCCACCTTTGCGTAGAGCTCTCCCGTCTGTCTGAAGAGGCTGTTCCTGGACCTCCTCTCACCCTGCCCTGTAGCAGAGACCACAGCACAAATGGCCCCGTGTTGCACTTTGTGCACTCTCACAGATTAATGGCTCCTTGCTAGTGTGTTTAAATATTGCTGCTTCAACATTCCTGTTTTCTCTGTGTAGAAAACAAATAAAGATTTAGAAGTGAGCTGTGTGGTGTAGGCTTTGGCAGGTTGGGGATGGAGTTGGGCAATTGTTAACATGTCTGTTTCACTCTGATCCTAATGCAAACAAAAGGAATGGTGTGGGTTTGCCCGTGTTTCTTAGACACAACCTTTCATGCTGTGGTGGTGGTGCCTGGGGCTGGTTCCTGACAGCACTCCAGTGATTTTTACCTTGCTATGTCCCAGAGGCTGTAGGTGTGTTCCGGGCTGCTTCTTGCTCTGAGGTTTGTTTTTGGATTGTGTCTGCCATTGCCACAGTGGAAGCAGTCCTTGGATTTGCCCTGTGCCTGCTGCTTCAGGGCATCTTTCCTCTGAGGATGTGCCACCTGTGTGTGGCCAAACAAGCAAGGAAGGAGTGCTTTTGCTCCCGATGGGGAACTGCTGTTATCCACATTGCTGACACTGCCCGCTCCAGGCAGCGGGGATGGCCCTCAGTGCTGTGGAAGCTCTGCAGGGGCCTGCAGCGCTATGGGAAACTTCAGTCTGCTTTGCCAGCCTATCCCACACTGCTGCTGCGCCCTCTCCCAGCGTGTCCCGCACTGAGGCTCCCCTGGGCTGGGGGCTCCCGTCCCTCCCCTCAGCGCTTTCCCGCCCTCCCCTCACGGTCCTCGCCGGGCGCGCACGGCGCTGCCCCACCCCCCCGCCGCCGGCAGGGGGCGCACGCCCCGCGCCTGCTGGAGCCTTCCCCGCGGCCTCGCGGGGCATGATGACGTCATCTCGGTGCGCCCGGGTGGCGCGGCGTGGTCATGGCGCTGTTCTGCATCAACAGGTACCGCGCCCCCGGCCCCGCTCCCGCTCCCTGCTCCGCTCCTGCTCCCAGCCCCCGACCCTGCCCCTGCCCCGGGCGCTGCCGTAACCCCGGGCTCGGGCCGGGGGTGTCTGTCCCGAGGTGTGTGCGGGCGGGCGGCTCGTGCCTGAGGAGATTTGTGTGGGCCGTTTCAGGTACGGCGGGGAGGACGAGCAGGAGGAGGAGGCTGAGGCGGAGGACCGGGCGCGGGTCCTGCTGGAGCGGCTGCAGCAGCAGGCGAGGGCCCGGCAGCTGAAGAAGCAGCGAGAGGCGCAGCCCCAGGGAAGGGAAGGGCCAGGGTGCGCGGGGCTGAGCCCCGGGCGTGAGCCCGGCAAAGGAAAGAGGAAGAGGGAGAGTGAAGAGCAGCCCAGCGCTCAAGGACAGAAGAAGCTAAAGACAAAACAACAGCCCCGTAGCCCTTCCGAAGAAAGGGCTGGTACTGAGGAGGCAGCAGATGGCAGCAGCCCCACGAAGAACAAGAAAGGAAATAGAAGAAAATCGAAAGTGCAGCGAGAGAGGACTGAAGCAGGTAAGGATAAGGTGAGGTTGTAGGATTTCAGTTCATTGTGGTTGACGGTTTCCACAGAAAGTGGACACAAGCTGCTCTTTGAGTACCTTGCCCAGTTTACCTGATTTTGTTTTCATCTCCTTAATATGTTCCCAATTTCTTTTTTTTTAAGGGAAAGCCCCATATCGCAAACTTTGAGGATCAGCTTAACGTAAGGGGAGGAGGGAAGCGTGTCACATCACCTCGGTCTTGTTACGTCTATACCAAAAAAGAAATGTTTGACTTTTGCACTTGCATTTAGGAAAAAAGAGCTTGCAAGTTGTTGCTTGAGTCCTGTGTTGTAATATTGCCTACATCCCTTTTCTGTGGCATGTTCTGACCTGTAGCTTTGTATTGCAGTTACCCAAATTCCAGATTCTGAAGAAGACATCAAAGAACAGGAAAACACAAACAACTTTAAAAACAAGTCTAATAAAAGGAAGAAGATAGATGAGGAAATACAAGGAGATGAAACAGGGAAGAAAGAGAACAGTGAAAAAGTTGAAGGAAATCAAAGTACAAAGGAGGAGCTGCCCTTAGCAGCCTCAGGGGAAGAGGCAAATTGTCCACCCTCCAGTATGATGATTCTTGGAGACTACGATGCAAAGCCCGTGCAGAAGGTAACTTGTTTGACTGAATTTTGATGATGGTTAGGGAAAAACATGCTTCTTACGAGTTTATTTTACATATGGCATTGCCATATTCTCCTTTCCCTCATCTCAGGTTCAGCCTTTCTTACCACAGTGGCTTGCTCAACCCAAACGAGTGCAGAAACGCATCAAAGATAATCTCTGTCCAATCAGAAATGTCCCAGGAATCCATCCCCTGCTGTTGAAAAAGCTGCAAATGAATGGAATAGAGTCCTTTTTTCCAGGTACTTTGATAGTGCTTTTGTTTCTTTCTAAAGGGACTTAAAGAGTTCCTGCAGTCTGGTGCTGTATATCTTATGTCATCAGTGAAGTAAAATATAGGACAAAGTTTAATGCATGAAAATGATTGTACCAGATTTAACCCTTCTTTCTCAAAGCTTTGTCTGGGCTGAGTTACCTACTCAGAAATGCAGTAATGTAAAACTCGAAGTAATGGCTCAGAGCTGCCCAAAGAGGGAAGTCTTACTTGTGTCCTCACATTTTTCCTCCTTATGCTAAGCTTGTGTTTTAGCTCCTTACTTTCCACTGTCTCTGCTCCTGATCGGATCTGGGAACTCATTCAGCTCATTAAAGCACCAGAAAAACATACAAACAAACAAAAAAAATCTGTTTGTTTTCCATTATTTTGCCAGTTTTGCAAACAAGTGCAATAAATGTCGGCTCTTAAAAAAGTAGAAAGGACAGCTGGATGCAAGGATAAGGATAGAGGGTGACCTTTAGTCCAGCTGAGCCTGGAGGCTTAGGCTGTGTCAGAGGCCTAGCAGGGTTATGTTGGGAAGCCAGTACACATTTTCTCATTTAAAAAATGCTTTTATATAACATTTTCAGTTATTAGTGAGTTCATTAACCATATAGTTTGTGTTTATTTGTGGTTTTGCTCAGTCCAGGCAGAGGTGATTCCTGCCATTCTCCAGAGTGCCTCCAATGGGTATCTGATGGGGCGGGGGGGATACCGCCCCAAGGACATTTGTGTCTCAGCACCCACAGGCAGTGGGAAGACCCTGTCTTTTGTCATACCTATTGTACAGGTGAGTTTATCCTCAGGGAAGTATCTGTAGGGGAAATGCTGGGGTTGCTTTTGTTCGAGCAAAACCTGAACTTAAAAGTAGGTTGAAAAGCCAAGGAATTTGTGGACATAAGGCAGCAGATTTTCAGCTCAGAGCTGTCTGAGGGAGCTTCTTGTCAGCATCCCACTCCTTTTCTCAGACAGCAGTTACAGCATGAAGAGTTGGGAGGGTGGAGGGAGAAAAATGGAAACACAAAACTGTGAGAATGTGTCAAACCCATCTCTTCTTGCTAAGTTAGGTAGAAGAACCCCATTCTCCAGCTTTCAGGGACTCATTTGGCCTTTATTTTGGCAGGTTCTGTTAGATCGAGTGGTTTGCCATGTACGAGCTCTGGTTGTTCTGCCCACCAAAGAATTGGCACAACAGGTGTGTGGCTCTTCACCATCTCTGAGCAGAGCTGGGCTGAGGGACAGGCTGGTGCAGCCAGTACTTTGGCTGTTCTGTGGAGCAGGCTGAAGACCTGCCAGTGGGTTTGATGCTGTTCATGTAGTGGAAAGTATTTACTGCAGCTGATTCCGTGGCAGCTGACAAAGCCCATCTCTTTGCAGGTGAGTAAAGTGTTCAACGTTTACACTGACGGGACAGGTCTGAAGGTCGTTTTGATTACTGGCCAGAAATCTTTTGCAAAGGAGCAGGAGATGCTTGTCCAGAAAAAGTAGGTTAAAAGGTATTTTGATAAGGTTTATAGAGATTGCAAGCTAATTAATCTCATTAAGCAGGGCTCAAAATACAGTCTGTTGCAGCACACCATCATGCTCTCATGATTTTGGATAATGGATTTATATGCTGGATTCTGGTGGTTCTGTCTTTGTCATAGTGCCTGTTACTACCCCTGTTTTGTGATTGTAATGTTTTACTAGATTTTTCGGGCTCTTCATCAGCAAATGATTCAGAATGGGAAGGTTTACCTTATACCCACAGGTACATATGACTGTGTGGGATTTTGCTGCAATTAAACTTTTTTTAAGAGCAATGAAGAATGACACTTTCTGTTTAAAATGAGGCAGCACAGTGGAGACCGGTGTTGGGTGTCCACCACTGCCCCTGCATGCTCTCCAGTGTCAAGTCCATATGTGAATTTTGCTATTTCTCAGTTAACTGAGTGGTAGGAAAACCTTAAGGTTTGCTCCTTAAGGTCTCTGCTACAAGCTTTATGGTGAAGAGAGAGACTTACTGATGGGCTGCTTGTCCTTTCAGAGTGACAGGCTACTGCAGCCTGGCTGACATTGTTGTGGCCACACCAGGGAGGCTCACAGATCACATTAACCAGACCCCAGGCTTCAGCCTGACACAGCTTCGCTTCCTGGTGAGTCACATCCACAGGTCTCCCATCTGAGTGCAGTGTCTGCTGCAGCAGTAATTCCTGCTTTCTTCTTGTGTGGAACATAAATGCATCTCTGTTGGAACTGTTGTGTGGGCCTGTCTGCGCTCCAGATTGTGGAGGCAGCAGTCACAAGATAAGATGTTTTATTCCAACTCGTGACACCCAAGCATCCACCCACTTCCCCTTCTCTCTTAGGCTCTTGCAAATTCGGAGTAAGGATGGGCAAAGAAAGCAATTCTCTTGACTAGAACCTTCCATTATTTTACCTTTTGGCTCACTGGTTACAGATACAAAGGAAAATAAAAGCTCCCAGTATTTAACAAGTGGTGGTTTTCATCCTTGTGAATTCAGATCGTAGATGAAGCTGACCGTATGATTGATGACATGCACCAGAACTGCCTGAACCAGATTGTCAAAGCTGCATTCCAAGTAGAAAATGACTCTGGCTGCAAAATGCTTTTTCAGAGGACCAAACCAGGGCCTATAACAGCAGCCAGGTAAGTTTCAGAGTGCATTTCTTTGAACTGATAGTGTGGGCCCCAGCACCTGGATGTCACTGCCCTGCTCCACTGTACACTCCCACACAGACTCTCAAAGCTTGATTCCTCTGAGAAATGTCTACCAAAATAAGGCAGTGAGCAACTAATGCCAGAGGATGTCCCTCAGACTAAGTATTGTACTCTGCAGAGTTTCCTTATTTAGACTAAAGGAGCATCAAAAGAATGCACAAATGTTGCAAATCTGTGACCCATTTGCACAGTAACTATAGTAATGTTCTCTGGCAAAGCTGAGTAATGGATTTGGAGGAAAACTCTTGCAGTTAACTATCTGCAGCTGCTGGTTTTGTACAGCAATGGTAGAGATGTGTGAGAAACTGAGATGAATGGTCAAGAAAGGACAAGACTAGAATGAGAACGTGGGTAACCAGGGTGCAGGGACTTGTGCAGGAGTAACGGATTGGGGTTGTGCACTTGACTGAGAACGCTCGTCAGTTCTGTCTGCGAACTCGACCAGAAAACAAGGATGGAAAAGAACCTGTAGGAAAAGCCCAGGGCAGGAAAACAGCATCAAAGAGCATTCATTGCTTCCCTTATATTATCTGAAGGCACTTAGGGTGAAACTCCTTTGCCCCATCCTCAAAGCCCAGTTTCTGTGTGCTGTTTCTTTCAGTTCCTGCTCTCCTCAGATACCCTTACAGAAGCTGCTGTTTTCAGCCACACTGACCCAGGACCCAGAGAAATTGCAGCAGCTGGATTTATTCCAGCCTCGCCTCTTCACATCTGTGTATTCCGAGAAGAATAGAGATGGAACAGAAACTGAACAAGATACTAATAACAAATACACACTCCCTGAGGGGCTATCGGTATGATGTTAATTCTTTTGAATAAGTTATACTTGAAGATTTGTTTAATTCTGGACTATCTAGTTGTGGTTTTACCCTAAAACACGTATGTCTTCCCTTTGTTTCCTTGCAAAAGTGGCTTTGGGAGTACACATGACCCAGAGAGCTCTACCTTTGCACATTTGTTTTCTCATTACTTGATATTCATTTGGTTAAGACTGTATTATTTTTTTAATTAATCTCTTTTCACGTGGAATTAAGTTCACCAGCAATGGGGATTGGAAATATGAAGTCATAGTAATGTAGTAGCACCTATCAATTGTCCATATGTCTAACATTCATTTCAAGACATGTATATACAGGCCAACCTGTAGACAGGAAGGCAGTGCATGTTGTTACTTGCCATGGAGAAGCAAGAGCATTAGAACAACTCAGGTCTCCTGTCTCCGCTTGTGTTGTATCCTGCTGGCCTGTTTATTCTAAAGGGGGTGGCATTATGGGCTCTGGTTTTGCTGCTATTAGTCAGTTGTAAAACATCCAAGCCTGTGTAGGTCATGGACAGGTAGTGGGTTTCAGGGAAGATAGTCTTGGCAAGAAGTAATTTTTCTCTCTGAACTCCTTCCCTGTTGACTGCAGCAATGTTACGTGCCTTGTGACCTGAATTCCAAGCCTTTGCTCCTCTTGTATTTCATGCTGAAAATGAAATTCACCCGCGTGTTGTGCTTTACCAACTCCAGGGAAGCCTCTCACAGGTAAACATTAATGAGATCACTATCGTAGGTATCTGTCAAGGGATGTTACAGAGGTAAGGAAGTGACAATTTCTCTCCCATTTACCTGCAGGTTGTTCCTGCTGGTTCAAGCCTTTGGTGGAGTCACGGTGGCGGAGTTTTCTTCTCGATTACCTCCAAATGAGAGACAGAGAACCATGAAGGAGTTTGAACAAGGAAAAATACAACTGTGAGCATCTTAAACTAGTTTCCTATATGTTTTCCAGCATAGGCTCTTTTCAGTGTGAACAACTAAACAAGGGACACAATTACATGGGGTCTTCTAAAACAGAGCATGCAGGAGTCTGCTGCAGAATGGGTGTGAGACTTGGACTTGTGACTTTGAATTGTTTATCCTGCGTGTAACAGCCTGTTCTAATGTAGCTGCAATCTGAATTTCTATGTATTGTTTTATAACAAGCAGTAAATACAAATGCTTGTTCATAGAGTTGCTCAAAACACACAGGTTTGCAAATATGGAGTTTAATGTTTGTGCTGGGCATCTGGTATTTGTAGGGAGGAAATGGGTGTTGGTGCTAAAACTATATATAGTGTTAGAGCTTCCTACCAAAGCAATCCCTGCTCAGACTGGCATACAGGTCTGCTTCTGTCCATGTGTTTGATTTGCATTGTGGTTTTGGTAGCTGTATGAGATTGTATCTGTGGAATGTCTCTGAGGAGAAGGTAAATACTTTTTTTCTGGATGTTCTTTTTATCCAAACCTGGTGTATAAATTCCTCCTTGACTACTGGAATTTCTCACCTCACTATCTGTGTTCCGTGCTTTTATGGAATGTTCAGATACTTTAGAGGTTCGTAACCTCCAGTGTGCTGGCAGCTGTCTGGCATGCTTGGAGAACCTGGAAACACACAGTAACTTCATCCTCAGCAGAGGGTGACAGGCCTGTGGTGATGCTTGGAGGTCTGTGGGCAGCTAATAAGGCCAGTGGCAACACGGAGTGACTTGCAGTGCTGCTGCCAGGCTTAGAGGCAGAGGCTGACTGTCCAGTTTGAACCAAGATCAGCAAGAGCTGTGTTCACTTGTGTTTTACTTGTGTGTGTAATGCCTGAGATGGTACTTGAAAATGACTATATATACATTTACAACCAGGTTAATCAGCACAGATGCCACAGCCCGAGGGATTGATGTTAAAGGAGTGAATTACGTGATAAACTATGATGCACCACAGTTCATCAGGACGTACATTCACCGGTAAGACAACAGGAACAAAAGGAAGGTGTCTGAGCTTGGTTTGCTCTGAAATATGTAGCAAAGGTGACATGCACTTAAAAGGGCTTTTAGCTTTTCTTTTTACTTTAATAGGCAAATAGCTTTCTCACAAATATTAAGCCGATAGCATTGCTTCTTAAAACTGGAGAATTTCAGCATCAGAATCTTGGAGTTAATGGCAGTGACTATGGGGCTAAACTGACTTGGAGCTACTTTCTCTGTTTTCAGGGTTGGAAGAACAGCTCGTGCAGGAGAAGCAGGTGTTGCCTTCAGCTTGGTCCTTAGAATTCAGGTTTGTCTGGCAGGGGATTCACTTGATAAGGATGCATGCAGGGGCATAAGGAACGTAAAGTTCATACTACTGCCCACCTTTTCCAGTCAGCTGACCGTAGTGCTTGGAAACTTCAGTTATTTCCTGACTAAGCAGCATGTTCTGAAACATGCTCATTTTCTAGCTGATAGGCAGTGGGGTGTCTCATCTGCAGTGTCTGTTTTGTTGTGCAGGAGCGGCGGTTTCTGCGGATGTTGAGGGATGCTGGCATCCAAGATATAAAGAAACACCCAGTGAAGGGCAACTCATTGAAGCCATTGGTGCAGCAATATGAGGGAGCTCTGTGTAAGCTCGAGAAGACAGTCAAGGTAATTGAAATGGGAAAGAAAATAAAAAACTGCAGCTTGCACAGTTTATAGCAATACATGCTTAGCACAAGTATTAGTGTCCAGGATCCTTTCCTTTGAGACAGTACCATTTCAGTGTGAGGGCAGCGTTTGTGGNGGGGGGGGGAGAAAGGCTTTCTGTCAAAGTTAGGCAGCATTCCTGGAGCAGTTTAAAAGACGTGTAGATGTGGCACTTGGGGATGTGGTTTAGTGGTAGGTTTGGCAGTGCCAGGTAAATGGTTGGAGTCAATGGTCTTAAGGGTCTTTTTCAACCAAAACAGTTCTGATTTTTGGTGGGTTTTTTCTATTCTGCCCTTCTCTTTACCTCTGTAGCTGGGATTTTGACAGCTACCCAGAGGACTGCAAGCAAAATGCAGAGATCAAACCTATTGTCATTACAGAGTTAAAGACTGTAATGTACAGCTATGCTGACTAGAAGTTGGGTATCCCAAGCCAGGAAAGAATTATCTGCAGGCCCTGTTTTATACACCAGTTTGAAGTTGAGAGCTCTGAGACAAAAGCAGGGTAGCATTTACCTTGCCACATGGGTGGACTAGGGATCCTTAATAGATTTCGTGCTGCATGATTTGGGCAAGTGTTCTGCTCTCTGATTTGAGAACTCCTCATAAATACCTGCCCTTGAAAAATGGTGATTTTGAGTGTAGACTAGGAATGTTTGAGAACTGGGGCAAAAAGGATTAATAAATTGTCCTATTCCTCCATGAAGTCCCTTCTATGTGACTCTGAGACAGGGGCATCTTCAGTCACCTTCTCAACTTTAATTTTGAACAGAACGAGCGAGCGCAGAAACGAGCCTGAAGGAATGGAAGCTGAGATGGCTGATGTGGCACTGAAGCTGCTGAGTGGACATGCACTGGACATGACAGGACATGCACTGTTCCCCAGCACAGCAATGCTGAGTCGTGGTCCCTGAATGATTGGTTCCTCAACCTTATCATATCTGAAGTCAGCTATTACAGGTCTTGTTCCTCTTTCAAGGACACTGAACAGAGTTCAGCTACTGGTTTCGAAAAAAAGATAAATTTTGAGATACAGGTTGTCTTTAAGAGGACTTTGCATCGTATCCTGCTGGCATATGTAGAATTACCACGGACTGTTGAGCGTGGCCTGATGGAACTGCTGTCCTCCAATGGTGAGGGCTGGGCCCGCACTTCTGCGCTGGGACAATGATTCTGTCTGTCTGCAAATGCATAAACACCTGTGCAGTGCCTGTAGCAGAGATGTGTTTGAAGAGCTGCTTTAGGCTGCAGTGACTCCAACTTTTAAATAAATATTATATATATTTTTAAAACAGTGTCTAATAAAGATTCCTGGGCTCAGGAACTGGACTTGACGATCCTTGTGCGTCCCTTCCAACTCAGGATATTTTATGATTAGAGATGGAGATATTGTTAAAAGGACTTCTCACCGTTACAGTCTTACGTCTTGTCCTTTTCTTGCCTATGTTGTTTCTCTCCAACATTCTGTACCAGAGGTAACAGCAGGTATTATTAAGTGTTAGGTTGGTGTTAATGCAGGCTGAACTGTCTGATGTCTAATATAAATGTCCTGGAGCCAGCTAGTGTCACTGCAAGCCATAAGTCTGTATTTGACACATGCCATGGTATTTTTAGCTGCCCTGGCAGAAGGCTTAGGGCTGCCATGTAGCTGTGGCCTGCAACAACTCTCCTAGGGTTGCTTTTCCTTCAGCAGGAATGGCTCCAGCTCTAGCTTATTGTTTTGCAAAGCAAAATCAATGTACACAGGCATTAGCAATACATTATTGAAAGCTGGGAATCTTGAAGGAATGGGTTTTGGGAAAGGTGGTTGAATCTTGTGAAGATATGAGCAAGGTTGTTTTATAGCAATGAAGCAGTGTTTGTTTTCCTACTGTGACTGCTTGCTTTCCAGTTGTTTTTCCATAGCGTGGGTGTCTGGGCTGGTGCTGGAGTCACAAGAATGGAAAGTCCTCTTGTGCAAGAGCTGTGAGCTCCCACGGGCAAAACCAGGATCTGCCTCTTAAGGCACCCACGTCCCCTCAGCCGGGCTGTGGTTTCTTTATCATTAAGGGATTAAGGGCAGTTGATTGGAACAAGCCAGAGCTCAGCTGGAAGGTGGCAGAGCCCGGTTGGGACTGTGCCCGGGCGGTGCCACACCCATGGCCGATGAGTTAGGCACCGCCCTGGGGCAGCGGCGGAGGGCAGGGCGCTGTCGCCCCGCCCCGGCCGGGGCGGGAGCGGTGTTAGCGGGACCGGGCGGGCCGGGCCGGGACCAGGCGCCGGCAGCAGCAGCAGCGACAGGATGGGGCTGGAGCTGTACCTGGACCTGCTCTCGCAGCCCTGCCGGGCGCTCTACATCTTCGCCCGGAGCAACAACATCCCCTTCGAGTTCAAGCGGGTGCAGCTGGCTAAGGGTGAGCGGGGCCGGGGGCCGGCGGGGGGAACCCCTGTGCCGCAGGCAGTCCCAGGCCCTCGGTTCGTGGGTGCCCCGCTGCTCCCCGCGCCGGCACCCGGGTCCCTTCGCCACTCCCTGGGGAGGTGCTCGATCCCAGCCCGAGGGTGGAAGCAAGTGGGTTACTCGCCATCCCCATCAGTGCGAGGTGCTCAGAGAGGGTGGGGTGGCCCTCCTGCTGCAGAGGGTTCCTGGTGCCTACACAAAAACAATACCTAATTCTTCAATGCAACCCTGTTTTTTAAGTACTGATTTCAGTGCCTGTGCTCCTCCGCAGCAAACAGGACATGTGATATCTTTGAAATCGGCTCCACCCCAGCAGAAAATGAGTCTCTGAAAAAAGAGACGCTTTTCTAAGAAGTGCTCAGGATGTGCCAGGTCTGAGGCATTCCCCATTTAGATGGGAAACAAAAAGCTGCAGAGATGGGACATTCACATATGGGCAAGGAGAGCCGAGGTGTGTGGTTCTTGTTCGGTGATTCCACTTAGAAAAATGTTTGCTCTGGTAAGCAGCAGCAGTTGCTGCAGAGCAGTTCTTCTCCTCTTGGCAGGGTTAATACCCCCTTGGGAGGCTCCTCATGCACCAGTTTGCCGAGCTGTCCCCATGTGTAGGTAGGGCAGGGCAGGGGTAGGGCTGCCCCTCTGGGGTTTCCATTGGGTCAAGCGGTTTGTGGTCGGGTTATTTTGAGAGGGTTGAGGACCAGCCTGTGAAGGCTGTGGAGCGAGACAGTGCAGCTGCCAGTAATCTGAACACTGAGAAATGAAGAAGGGAGGTGGTTTGGTTGGGTTAAAACCAACTGATAACTGGTAGGAGCCTGTCCAAAGGGTATCGTGTGTTTTCACCAAAGGAGACCCAAAGATCTGTATCTTCTTTCTTTGTAACTGAAGCTGGTAAAAGCTATCCTTCAACCTCTCCAGAGATCTGATGGATTTGAAATTAAGGTAATGTATTGGGCATAAAAAGGCCTCAGTAAATAATCCTTAAAAACAATGAAAGATGAGAAGGCTCCTGGAGCTGAAATTGATAAAGGAACAAAAGAGACTCCAACTCGAGACAAACCTCAGACGTGCTGTGATTGAGTCTTTGGGTGTTCCCCTGCACACCTTAGCTGTGCGTTGGTTGTACCTTACTGTGGCTTTCCTCCCACTTGTCTCATAGCAAAAATTTTTGCAATTGTTTGTAGCTGGGGGCTGGCTCATCTTGTGTCCTTCCCCTTCTTTCCCAATAAATTAACTGTTGTGGTGAGACACTGGAGCAAAGGAGAGGAGACTGGCAGGTAAGGAATGAGAGCACCAAAGAGAATGGAACAACTGAAATGCAGGTATAGGGGAAGTGAGAGGAAAGAAAGTGAATTAAATCACAAATTCCAGTGCTCTGTGCCCCTTGGCAACAGTGCCTTCTTTTGGCCTGTGAATTTAAGATGGGTGCTTTGGGTGCATCTCATCCCATTCCTGCCGAGCGTGCACCTCCCATGCCATGGGGAAGCTCTCCAGGTACCTGCACTGGGTACCACAGTGGGGGAGGCCTCAGTGCACTGGTACCTGTCACTGCACAGTTTATAAGGACAAGGTGATGGAACTGATACTCAGAATTGAGGTGGTGGGTTAAATGTGATGCCCCAGAAAAGCTCTTGGGCCCCCAGTAGGTCAGGTGTCAATGAAAAGGGTAGAAAGAGCGAGAATGGATAGGAATCACATGGCATTCAAAGGACACCTGAAGACTTGGAATCTGCACACTTCATCTTTTTGAAGGGCGTAGGGGAGATGGGCTGCGAGCCAAGTGACAGGGGAATAGCCACAAATCAGTGTTGCCAAGTACTAGAAAAGCTAAATTTGCTTCCAGAGCATCTCCTCTGGCACAGAGATTCTCAGATGGTTCACACAGCAGGACATGGCACAAGGTTAGTTACACATTAGAGAGGCTTGAATACCCAGGCAGCCACATGTGACTGAAGCAAGTGGCTGGAAAAGGCTGTCACAAACAAGTCATATAAAACAAGGCTCCTAGGACTGGTTTCAGACATAAAGGAGTACACTGAGACCTCAGATGAACAAAGCACCTTCTCCTGTCAGGTTCACTCTGCATACCTTTCGGGGAGGACCTACAAGATAGCTTAAAAGCAACCTCAAATCCGTACTTGCTCTGACAAAAGATGTGCAAAATGCACAGGAGCTAACTGAAAGATCTGTAATGAAGTACCCATGGCTTTATATGGAATCACAGGAATTTATTTCCATCTGTGGATTTTAAAAAGCGAGCTGAATATAAATTACACTGTCTTCCAGAAAAAAAGTTATCTGCTTTCTCACTGTCCTTGTTGTTCATATTTCTGATAGTGAGATCCCTTCCCTTTCCTCCAAGGTGCTTGCTGGTCCCTCTGGGTTTGTACAGGACAGGTACCTCCATGCACAAACTTGGAGTGGATAGAGCCCCAAGCTGTCAAGTGCTGTTGGTATGAAAGGACTCCTAACCATCCTGCCCTTGGTCAAGAGGTGGGTCTGGTATTCAGGCAATAAGCAAATAAGCTGATATGATAGGGCTACCCCCCCTACTCACCCTGCAGCACTTATTCATTTGTTATAAACTTGATACAAGACTCCATTTGTACAATCAAAACCAACCAACAATGAAACCCCACAAACTCCTCAGGTGTTTACAACTAGGTCTTGAGTATCCCTGCCAAGTAAAAGTTCTCATTTCCCTCCTCAGGGCAGCACAAGACAGAGGAGTTCCGGAAGGTGAATGTCCTGATGAAGGTGCCTGCACTAAAGGATGGTTCTTTCACCTTAGCAGAGAGGTGAGGCTCAAATAAGCTCAATCTCCTACTGCAGTATTGTTTATCCCAATGCTTGGATTGCCAGCGTACTGCTGGGACTCCAGTCCAGGCAGTTTTTTGTCTCCTTCCCATCCTATGTTCCACTTGTACAAACCTGTGTTTCAAGAAAAACTATTGTATGTAAACAGCTTGAACAGCATTAATAGTAGGAAAAGCTGCTGCTTGGAGCTACTTTGCTACTTTGTAAGCAGTGTTTCTGAGCTTAAATACCTGTGTACCTGTCCTGCTCTCTGCCCGCAGCTGGAGGCTGTAGGTCAGTGCAGGAAATCTGACAGAAAGCACTTGCCCCTGGATGGCCATGCAACGTGAAGCTCAGATTTGGTATAAACTCATTCTGCAGCTTCTATTGGCTCAAAGATGTTGATGGGGTAACTGTACCAGCAGACCACGCCTGTCTCGCTGGGCAATTATCTCATATCAGATAATTGCTGTCCACAAGCAGCAGTTTGAGCCAGCACAAACTCTTTCCCATGCTGTGCCCTGCTGCACTTCTACGTGACTCCAATCAGGTTTGTGTGGCTGCTTGTCCAGCAGTGCAAAATTTGGGGGGAAAAGAAAGGATGAGGTGCTTTAATCTCAGATGATCAGTTTACCAGTCTGTCTTGCTCTCTGGGCAGCATTGCAATCCTCCTGTACCTGGTCCAGAAATTCAAGACTCCTGATCACTGGTATCCATCTGACCTGCAAAAAAGGGCTAGGGTTGATGAATACCTGTCCTGGCAGCATGCCAACATCCGTGCGAAGGGAAGCAAGTTGTTCTTAACCAAGGTAAAAACATTATATATCAAAAACTTAGTGCTAAGAACTGTAAGTGAAATGGCCTGCCTGTGTGCAGGGCCTTTCTAAGCAAATGTCCAAGCCGGATAACAGACAGGAACAAAACTGACTTGGCTGCTGAAGCGAGCCTGACTGAAGTGGCCTGGATCCTTCACGCTGCAGCCAAAGGTCCAGAGCAAACACTTCCTGGGTGAGCAGCTCCCACCAGACACAGCTCAGTGCTGACTGCTCGGCTTCATGGAAAGTAACAACCTCCCTCTGGAAAACAAAACACAGTTGCTGGCAGATGATACAGTCTTCCCTTGAGAGGAGACTCTTGTGGTTGAATTTTCAGATTTCTAGGCAGCAGACAAGGAGAGGCAGGAAGTAATGACTGACATTAATGTTAACTTGGCAAGGTTCATGAGCAGTTCTGGTTTTTCTTGTGCATAGTAGGTGAGGGATCCTCAGAAGGTGGCAGTGAGAATGTGATGACTAGATTTGGAAGGAAACACATAAAAAGCAACTTGTTTCTTCTCTGTGCCAGGTGCTGCTGCCTCTCCTCACAGGCCAGCCACTTCCTCCAGAGAAACTGGAGTTTGCTACTGAGGAGCTGAACGTTGCCTTGAAGCAGTTTGAGGAAAAGTTCTTGCAGGACAAGCCCTTCATCGCAGGCAGCGAGATCTCCCTGGCAGACCTCGTAGCACTAGTGGAGCTCATGCAGGTGAGCATCAACCCCAGCACTGCTGGATATGTGAGTGGGGCTGTGGGCAGGCCAGGCCAAGGAGTGCCTGCTGCACTCCCACCTCTGTAACGGCAGATCTTCCATGGGGTTAAGTCTTGTTCCTTTTTGACTCTGACCACAATTAAGTTTTCCAGGGAACACCTACTTTGATGAAACAGTTCTTTCTATAGAAATATGGACCGAATTCATCAGGAAAGAAAGATAAATTACAAACTAGGCAGGAAAGTACAGACATTTGGAAGAGCTGTGTTGGTGTGCATGGACTTCTGTGTTCTGCGTTAGACCGTTCTTGGGTTAGCCATGGCAGAGCTCTTTGCTGCACGCACGTCCCAAGGGACAGCAGCTGCTGAGGATGTCACCACTTGCTTCCTATGACCTAAGAGCCAGAGATGAACTCCACCTAACATCATGACTGTCTGCTGCCTTGAGCCAGAAGCATATCCATCTTTCATTTGATCCCACCCCTGGTAAATGCCGTGTTTGCCTCACTCCCGGGTGCTCTCTCTGTCTCTGCAGCCTGTGTGTGCTGGTTACGACCTGTTTGAGGAGAGGCCGAAGTTAACCGAGTGGCGCAGGCGGGTGGAAGAAGCTGTGGGGAAGCAGCTCTTCCAGGAAGCTCACGAAGAGATCATGAGCGTCAAGAACTTGACTGCTGATCAGTTTGCACCTGAGATCATGGAGAATTTCAAGCAGCAGCTCCTAAAGCAGTTCAGCCAGAATTAGAGGGTTATGCTCTAATAAAATTGATTATTTTCTGAAGGCTTATTGTATTCTTTCAGCATTTCTTCTAAAAATCATACAGAAACACCATTCCACAAAATGTGCTTCCCTTCATTCACAGCCTTTCTGCAACTTAGAAAGGAAGAAAAATACATCTTAGACTGCCATGAGCTGCTTCTCCCTCTTGTCCACTGCAGCATGGGAACTGTAGCCCTGTAGGCTTTTCTTTCATGCTCCAGCACCACTGGATCTGTTTCAGGGCTGACGTGATTCAGTCTGTGGGGGAACAGGGGCAGTCAGAGCTGCCCTCCCATCTCTGTTCTGAGTTTTCCAGGCCAGAGCAAAGGTTTCCTGAGGGTATGGATGAACTGGTGTGTCTGAAACAAGGAAAAATCATTGTAGCAAATGGTTTTCACTTTGCAAAGTGAAAACAGTCTGCTGGAAGATTTTTGCTCTTTAGGAAAGAGACAGGTCAGGACCCAGTCCACGGTGGGAACCCTGCCAGGGCTCTTGGAACAGCTGGCCACTAGATGCTGCTGCGTCACCTGTGAGAGCAAAGGGACAGAGTGCCCAGATGCTGGGAGCTGTGCTGGTACCCAAGGGATGCCTCCAGCTTCTGGAAGGACAGAGTCAATAAAGCTTGCCCAGAGACTCATGCTACACTCTACAAAGAACATCCTGCACAGCGGAAAAAACCTGCTTTTCTTGGTCAAGCTGCTGCTAAACACAAGGTCCCCTCTGCAAACTACATCAGTGCTCTGTCCCTTTCCCAGAGTGGTTTGTCAGCTCAACAGAAACCATTTCACCCAGGCTGTCAGCACTGAGCATTGTGGTGGCTGGGCTAGCACTGGTAGCAGAGGGTGCTGTGCTGGCCAGCCCCGGGTGAGCAGAGAGCTCAGTACATGAGCTGAGTAATGTTCCAAACATAGTTAATGCTCCACTGCTCTTCAGTCTCATCAGATCCTCCGTAAAGCCAATGGCTGTATTTGCCAGGTGTTGTAGCTCTGTTTGGATTTGGAAGGAAGTGGACATTGAGTCATCCTCCACACCTGTGCAGCACCCTTTATAACCTCTTGCCTGTGTCCCTTTGTGCCCCTCCTGCTTTCCTGTTCTCCTGTCCCTATGACCTCCCATTTCCAGGTACAGGCCTCCATGAGGAGGCTCCCAGTTTGCAGAATTGTTTTCTGCCCTTCTTGTTAAGCTGTGGTTGTATCTGGAAGTCTGTCTCTGCTGCTGGTTGCACCATCCACGGCGAAGGCTGCACAGTATGCTGCGTGTAAGATGTCAGTCGTCTGAATGCAAGTCAAGTTACTGCAGTGCTCGGAAATGGTGAATGTAGCTGCTCAAACTCTCACACATTCTTTCAGTTGGATCTACTGTTTTTGGGGAATGAGCCAGCTGGCTTTTCTGTTTGTTTCCTGAGTAAACCTGCCCTTTAGTTCAAAAGGCCACATGAACCACAGTTTGCAACGCACATGCCTGCAGGCTGGTCCCTTTACTTTCCATCCTTCCAACCTACAGGAAATCCTCAATGTCAGTGGTGAAAAGGAACCTTTGCCCTCAAACTCTCTCACTTTCAGTGCTGACGCATGCAGGGATATTTGTCTTCTTACCTGATTTTTTCTGGGTAAATTGGTTGAGAAGGGCCTGTTGCATGCCAGTGAGTAAAGTCAATGACAGCAGCTCTCTTCTGGCCCTAAGAGTGCTTGCATGACTGGTGCCTGAGCAGCAATCCCTGACAACGCTGTCCTGCTGCAGTTGCCAGCAGTGCTGAGCCTCAAGAGCTGTTTACGTTGTACCACCAACCACTTCCTTCCCTCTAACTGCAGCTTTACCACAGTCACCAGCTGGGCTGCTCTGCACCCCTGCAATTAAAGAGGTGCCTTTGCTGCCTCACCAAGGCTGCCCAGCCTCACTGTGCTCTGCTGTTGGCACCTTTGTACTTGCCCTGACTTTCAACTTTTCCCTTTCTTGTAGAGAGCAAACTTCTACCAGCATCATAAATATTTCCCACGCCTTCTGTTCAAGTATAAGCAGAGCAGGGAAATAATCAAAACCAAGAGTCTATTTTGCAGGGTACTAATCTTGACAGATCTCAAAATGGACGTAGGAGCAAAGCCTTTCGTGACACACCTCCCTGCAGAATCTCCAGATACGGCTGTTTTGCATGCAAACCATTGCACAAGCCAAGGCAAATAAAGTGTCTTTTTAAAACTTTTTTATTTACAATACTTGTAGCACAAGAGCTCAGTGTAAGAGTCTTGAGCCAATTTTCTGCTTGTTGGAATGAGGCACAAGTTCCTTAAATGTCACCCATTGTGCACTCCTGCAAGGACGGCTGCCTTCAAAACCAAGCTTCAACTATGTTCAGAGCTGGCTCTCTGGTGCTCCTCCACTGCTGTTTCACAAAGCATAAGTACATTTGCCTCACTCCAGCCTGGTCATGGTGACAGGAAGAGATTTTTAACTGTTTTTCCCATAGTTTCTGCCCGGCGTGTATGCAGTGACCAGTGGCATTCTGGGCCCTTCTATTCCCACAGGACAAAGCACCTCCCTAGAGTAACTCCTTGGATGGCCACAGAGTTATAAAACAGATAAATATGCCTTGTTTTTTTCTCTAAATCATGGAGATAAGGCTGCTCATCCTTGTACTTTGCCTTTTGCTATCCCTCCACCTCCGCATTTTGTTCCTTTGTGTCATTGGCTCTTGTCTGGTTCCAGTTCCCAGATTGAAAGCCCTGGGAACTGCCTGCCAAAACCCAACAGATTTTGCAAGAGTTTTGCTTGCCTTGGTACAAAGTCTCTCGACTGTCCACTCCCCTTTCACCCTGAAAAGGGAGAGGGGTTACACCTCCACTGTCAGCTTAACATGTCAGCTTAATCGAACGTGTTCGATTCAATTTCCTCAATTCTTGCCAAGGCTATTTGGAAATAAGTGAGAACCCGTGATTTCTGGAATAAAATGAAGCTGTAACACACAAAATAGGAGGAATGTTAAAAAACCAGAAAAACATCCTGAGACTTCTTCTAAATGATTAAGAAATAAACCGCAAAACTTAATGCATTTTTTCTGTCTTGTTCCTGTTTCCAAAATGCTGACAGAGAAAATAAAGGCAGGAAAAATGGTCTTTGAGGTGATGGAGTCAAATGAAAATACAGTGCTAGAAGCACTAGCCTGGAGCCAGGAATAATCAATCAAATGGCCTATAACACAACCAGATAAAAATACCTCTTTGGTTATGTGGGCTGTGCAGTGCAGTCAGCAAATTGGAGAAAAACTTAAAGAAGGAACATTTCCAGGAGGCACATGAAAAGACCTTTGAAGTTCAGATAGGACTAATGGAACAACTGAACCATGAATAAAGGAGCAAAGTGAACCCACACTCCTAATGTTGCTGCACACTGCTGAGATCAACACTCTTCTCAAGGATATCATAGAGTAGGGACATGGAAGCACTTTGAAGCACAAAGACTTCTCAGACTATTACCTGTGCAGAGCCACATTCATGCTCCTTTTCCCCACTCCCTTAACATTTAAGATTCCTTTGCGCTGAAGGAGTTTGAACTCAAGCACCTGCCACAATACTCTGTGAGCTGCGATCTCCAGCATATTGGTGCTGGGTGCAGGTGCTCTAGAGGGTGAACTGTGCTGCAGGGGACATGAAGGGTGTGCACAGCCTCTCTCCCTGTTCTGGCTGAGAAATTGAAAAATTCTTACAGTGCTCTTCTAAATCTGAAATTTCTAAACCCCTGGAAGTGTTCCAGTTTGTAATTTATCTAGTCCACGAGCTCCCAACTCAGTACCCAAGCCTTTTCAGCATGCTTTTCACCATCCTTTAACACAAGAAAAAGAGCAACTGATCCTCCAGTTCCCTCTCCCTGAGATTCCCATGGCTCTTTCCAAAGATTTGTGTGTGACATACAAGCTCTCTGGCACAATACTGATAGCAAGATGTCAGCGCAGTTGAGGTGGGTTTGATTGGGGGTGACTTTGCCCTGAGTAGTTCAGCTGCTCTATCTCCCAGAGTCCCAGACGTCCCTGTACTCAGCCAGCACGTCACCTTCCCGAATCACACAGCTGTGAAAGGCTGTGGGCTCAGTGCAAGGGCTTGAACTGAGTCTAAGCTTCTTTAGTTCTCCTCCACTTGCATGAAAATCTGAAGTGACAAATACCAGGGAGAGAGGAAAGTCACATCGAGTGAGTATGCAGACATAATGCCCACAGAGAAGTCCTCCACCCTTCACTGCCATTCAGATGTCGCCTTGCAGCACTTGGCAGAGACTATGTGACCAAAGAATTAGGTTCTGAACTGAAAACCATACTGAGATCTGGCGATGCATGATTAACGCTGGCTTAGAGGACATTGTGCAAAGGCCCTGTCTGCAGCATGGCACAACCCTGCAGAACTGCGTTACAAAACTCAGCGTTTACCTTGTGAGAGTCGTAGTGGGGTGCTGTGGGTGAGAGTGGCTTCCGAGCCCCTGCGGTGCCAGCCAAGGCTGTGGAGGGGACTGACAACCCCCTTTCTCTTACTGCTTAGTGCCAGCCTCTCTTTTGAGGCTGGTAATTGACCGTTACTCGCAGTTTGTCATTACTCACACGTTACCTTCCCTGCCTGAAGGAAAATTAATAGAAACGATGCCAGCCACAGCGGGACAGGGCCGCCTGACGCTGTGGGAAGGGGAACTCTGTAAGCCCTGTCCCAACTCCGGCCGTGCCTCCCCGCCCCTGCCCCGGCCGAGGGGGGCTCTCCTGGGGTCCTCCGGCGCTCTCCAGTCCGCGGCCCGCAGGAGAGTGGCGTCCCGCGGTCCCCCCACGGCGCAGACCGCACTCCCTCCGGCCCCCGCCCCGCACGGCCGCCGCTGCCGCCCCTCGCCCGGCGCGGCCCGGGGAGGGAGGGAAGGAGGGAGGGACGAGGGCACCTCCCGCCCGGCGCGGCTCGGCCCCCGCCGGCCCATGCAGGGCGGCTCCGGGCGGCCGGCAGCAGAGCCGCGGCAGCTCCTCGCCGGGTGGGCCAGGTCGGGATGGGGCTGGAGCTGTACCTGGACCTGCTCTCGCAGCCCTGCCGCTCCATCTACATCTTCGCCCGGAGCAACAACATCCCCTTCGAGTTCAAGCACGTGGAGCTGTTCAAAGGTGGGACGGGCGCGGCCGCCGCGCTGCCCCGAGGCGGCGGGGCCGGGGCGGGCGCAGCCCGGCGGGGCGCGGGCTCAGCCCCTCTCTTGGCTCTTGGCAGACTCGGTGCTGGGGAAGAAGCCGGCGGCGGGGAGCGGCACGGAGCAGCCCCGCGCAGGTGAGGGCAGAGCAGGGGACGGGAGGGTCCCCGCGCCGGGCACCGGCCCTGCCCGGCCGAGCTTGTCCTCGGGCGGCGGCCCCGCGGGCGGGGAGGGACCGGACGGGCCCTGCGAGCGCTCGGCGCTGTAACGCGATCCCCGGGCGGGGACCGGGCTGAGCCCGCCGCTGCGGCCCTGGACCTGGCGGGGGTTTCCTCTCACGGCCCCTGGGGGAACCCCTTCGCCTCCCGGCACAGGAGCAGCAGCGCGTCCTTCAGCCCGGTGGGAGGGAAGGACGAGCTCCCAGGGTCACACGAGTGATGCTGAATCCCTGCGCTGCCCAGGGGCATTGAACGCAGTGGTTTGACCGTGCGGCTCCCGTTCCCAGAGCAGTCTCGTAGCTCTGCTGCATCTATTTTTGTGGCTCTCCACGGAATGTTCCTCTAGCCATTTCTAGCAAATTAGTCACAGTGACAGCCGACGAGTGCTCTGGGAATGCTGTACTTTGCAGAAACACTCAGCTGTTCAGACTCGTCCGACTGTATGACTGTTGCCCAGTTAAATGTTGCATTTTCCGAGTAAATTGTTACTTTTGTGCCTAAGGCAAAGCATATTACTTGGAAACCCTTGGCTGAGGAGATTATTAGACAGGTATGTGATTGGCTGATAGAGTGGGTTTTCCCCCCTTCTATTTCTATAAAATCTTCTCCACTGCTCTTTTCACTCGCCAATAAACCTCCTTCCCTGCACTATGACTTATGCTTAAGATTTTCTCATGTGTGCAGCCTGCCCTGCTTTTTGACTGTGTATACTCTGCTTGTTAAAGTTACACCTCAAAGCCCAACAATACACACTCTGTGTGTATATNCGGTTGGGACTGTGCCCGGGCGGTGCCACACCCATGGCCGATGAGTTAGGCACCGCCCTGGGGCAGCGGCGGAGGGCAGGGCGCTGTCGCCCCGCCCCGGCCGGGGCGGGAGCGGGGTTAGCGGGACCGGGCGGGCCGGGCCGGGACCAGGCGCCGGCAGCAGCAGCAGCGACAGGATGGGGCTGGAGCTGTACCTGGACCTGCTCTCGCAGCCCTGCCGGGCGCTCTACATCTTCGCCCGGAGCAACAACATCCCCTTCGAGTTCAAGCACGTGGAGCTGTTCAAAGGTGGGACGGGCGCGGCCGCCGCGCTGCCCCGAGGCGGCGGGGCCGGGGCGGGCGCAGCCCGGCGGGGCGCGGGCTCAGCCCCTCTCTTGGCTCTTGGCAGACTCGGGGCTGGGGGAGAAGCCGGCGGCGGGGGGCGGCACGGAGCAGCNGCCTCCCGGCACAGGAGCAGCAGCGCGTCCTTCAGCCCGGTGGGAGGGAAGGACGAGCTCCCAGGGTCACACGAGTGATGCTGAATCCCTGCGCTGCCCAGGGGCATTGAACGCAGTGGTTTGACCGTGCGGCTCCCGTTCCCAGAGCAGTCTCGTAGCTCTGCTGCATCTATTTTTGTGGCTCTCCACGGAATGTTCCTCTAGCCATTTCTAGCAAATTAGTCACAGTGACAGCCGACGAGTGCTCTGGGAATGCTGTACTTTGCAGAAACACTCAGCTGTTCAGACTCGTCCGACTGTATGACTGTTGCCCAGTTAAATGTTGCATTTTCCGAGTAAATTGTTACTTTTGTGCCTAAGGCAAAGCATATTACTTGGAAACCCTTGGCTGAGGAGATTATTAGACAGGTATGTGATTGGCTGATAGAGTGGGTTTTCCCCCCTTCTATTTCTATAAAATCTTCTCCACTGCTCTTTTCACTCGCCAATAAACCTCCTTCCCTGCACTATGACTTATGCTTAAGATTTTCTCATGTGTGCAGCCTGCCCTGCTTTTTGACTGTGTATACTCTGCTTGTTAAAGTTACACCTCAAAGCCCAACAATACACACTCTGTGTGTATATATCTATATATCTATATTTATATATCTGTATCTACATCCATCCTTGGAGGTCATCAAGAACTAATTACCCCAGATACAACTGATGTTAAACAGAACCATAAGTCAAGCCAACATCACAGGAATGGTAAAGATGGGCCACCTAATACTACTAAACAAAAAGGCTGGCTCTGCTGGCTGGAAGAGAGGCACAAGCTTAAGCTCTGCTAAACTGCAAATACAAATATTGGTCTCTATTTTCATACAATAAACATTGGGTCCCAATGAAGAAGCCTGGCGTTAGTGTTCACACCAAGGCATTTACCAGTTCACAGCTCAGTCACAGAATCTCAGCACAGGTCTTTTATGTCTGTGTGCAAAGACCCTGTGCAAACCAAAGTAAATGATGCTGTCCCTGGGCTGTGGTGCAGGCTGTGTAACAGACACTGACCTACTGTCCAACCTGCTGTAATGACATGTTTGCCCGATCAGGGAACAAATATGCTCCAGTATTCCTGCTAGGATTGCTGTATGATGAAAGCTGTCTGAAATCTGATTCAGGCTCCCCTCACCCACTGCTTACTTCTCATGTCCTTGTTTCTTAGTTTCCTGCTGCCCTGGATAATAAACACAGACAGCAGGACAACCAAATAGCTGGGTCTGACAAGGGATTGCTTGTTAGCTGTAAGCATTGTTGACTGGCAACTTTCTACTGCATTTTTCCAAAGACCAAGTGAACACTACAGATCTCACCAGAGCTGGGTGTGTGATGACCGCTGGCCTTTGGAGCACTTCTAAAAGCACAGAACGAAGCACCTTCCCTGAGCAACTCCTTGCATGACAGTAGATTTACAAACATTTGCCTCACTGTTTCTGTGATACAAATCATGGGGGTGAGGCATCCTGTACTTTGCCCGCTTGCTTGATTTTTGGACATTTTTATTTTTATACTCAATTTTCTCAATTATTAGGCTTAACTTGCACTTTCTGTCAGGCTATTATTTTTAAGAAGCCCTACCTAGGGCTTCCTACCTCTCTTGACAGTGTTGCCTGGTTCTGCTGTGCAGATGGAACCTCTTGCCCAGCTAAGCTGGAAGCCATTGTCACAGCAGGTAGCCAGAGACTTTTCCTAATGAAATGGAAGATGTGGGTTTGAATCCTTCAAACAGCAGATGAATGTAAACCTTAGTCTCTGACGAAGCTACTTACACTGGAGTTTTTAAAAAACCCACTTCTCAAAGAAGAAACAAGGTAGAGGCTAATCAGCTAGGAAGGAGAATAAGTGGTAATGTATGCTCTGCTTGAATTAACTCATTATATGACATCGATATAAGGGAAAGAAGTCTGTAATTGTAATGCAGCAACTTGCCTTCTCTCACCCCTTCCCAAAACAGCTGCAAATAAACTTGTTTGTCTAGAGGCTGGTTTTATGTCCTGGAGACTATTTCCTACTGCACATTTGTCCAGTACTGTAGACACTGCTACTGCTTCCTCAAGGGTACAAATAGTTCTTAGAGATGGAGATCACTGTAAGTTAATGATCCTTTTTCTTGTCTTTTTTTTGAACAAAGGGATTTTTGTACAAAACCTCCTGCTGGTCATGCTGATTTGATCAGGATTTGCACCTTAATTGTCATGTCTCCTTCTCAGTAGCACTTAAAACAACCAAAGCAAACAATTTCCTCACAGCTTTTCTTACTCAGGTGTTCCTGGGCTGTTGTGCAATTCCCTGGCATTTAACTGCTGACTGGCAAGTCTGCTGCCAGCAGTGGAAAACTGAAAGCCTGATTAGATAGTCAGCTGTTAATTCCTCCAAGGGACTTTAAATTCTGGAGTTTAAATTCTTACGGAATGGTATCTTCCTCCTGTGTTCTCCTGTTAGAAGTAGGTTGCCATGCAGAGCCAGGAGTAACACAGTCAGGAGTAGTGCAGCGTTGAGGTGTCGGAGCTTCCCTGCCCCTAGCGAATGTCCACTCTGTCAGTAAGTTTTGCAAGTATCCTGGTACCTGAGTCAAGCAAGAGAACTGTATAGAAATATAAACTGCTCCATGCCATGTGCCCAGCCTGAGCCAACTGTCCTCTGCTGTTTCATTACCTTTCAGTTGTGAGCTACGACCACATCGGGAAAACCTCACACAGTTCACTGATCGTCCAGCTGGCTGCAGGTATTTAATTTATCATGGACTGGCAGATACACTTCTGACCTCAGACTTGTCTGTTCATGTTCTTAGGGCCATCAAATAGTGAAGGTGCGGGCAAAGTCAGCCTCTTGAAGAAAGTACCAGCACTGAAGGACGGAGACTTCACCCTTGCAGAATGGTAAGAATTCAGTCCTTAGACTTCCTTGTGTAACAGCAATCTGTGCTGCATTCAGAAGATGTCATTCCCATGGAATAATTAAGGAGCACAGAATATATGAACATGCTGGTTATTTTTAATAGTATAACCTCATTTGATCTCTTTCCACTTTCTGTTTGAATTATCTTTCAGAATGTAAACAACTCAGCTGACTTAGCTTCTTCATCTCACCCTGAATGCACTTACTTCAAAATGGGTTTATAAACATTTCTGGGAGATGTTTAAAGCTTATAAAAATCCCTTTCACCCTAGGAAAAGAAATCCCTTTTACTCTAGGAAAGAATTCTGTTTATCTGAATTAATCATAAAAGCTGAGTGAATATCTACACAGACAAAATTTAGGCTTTACATTAAAAGATTAATATGGAGACTGGTTAATGATGTCATAATACTGAAACAATTGAACTGTAGTAGTATCAGCATTGTAAAGGTGTCTGCATTTTCTTCCATTTTGTCAGCATATTTTCTGTGGCATCTTTTTTTGTAGTAATAGCCTGAGTATTGTTGCAGATGACTAAGATATTTTTCCATCTGACTTCTGCCAGTCAGCGAAAGTATAAACATCTGGACAAACACAAAAAGATTTTGTAGGGTTTCCTTGCTGAGACTTCCACTGACTTCAGTGGAAGCTGCATGCTGGAGACAGACCTGATGAAAAGGCAGCACAACCCATCAGAGAGTTTCATTTAATACACAAGCGCAGAAACAGTGCAGGTCTCAGAAAGATGGGTCAGAAAGTCAAGGAGCAAGTGGAGTTACCATCACTGATTGATGATCATGGAGGTTTATTGTTTGTTTACCCCAGTACTGTCCAGCAGCACAACAGAACAGTGCTGTGATTTTCTAGCAGGTTAAAGTTTTCATGGAAGCTAAGGTGATTAAGGGCCACTGATGTCAACATGAATTAGATGCCTTTATATGGTCCCTAGACTCCACTGGAAATCCTGATCTGAATGCTTTCTAGTGGAAGCAACAAGTTGAGAAGGAGTAGGAGAGAGAGCTTAGGCAAAAGCATTCTGCATCGTAACTGCCTGACCCCTTTCTTGTCTCCTGTTGATGCCTGAGCAGCACTGCCATTCTCCTGTATCTGAGTCGAAAGTACAACACTCCCGACCACTGGTACCCCTCAGACATACAAAAACGGGCCCAGGTGGATGAGTACCTCTCCTGGCACCATGCAAACATCCGGGCTAATGCTCCTAAGACCATGTGGATCAAGGTAAGGAGACTGAATGTAAAAGCGTGAGGAAAGTGATGTTTTCCTATGAGAATACCGAGCATTTTAACAGCCCCAATTCAGAGGCAGTTTGTCATGCTGAAACAATAAACCTGGGCCATTCCTAGCTGAAAGAAGCTGTTGGAGAGGGAGCTGTTCCAAACTGATCCATGTCAGGATTTGGCAAAAGCAGCTTTGGCCATTTTGGTTTTTCCCTTAAAGAAGGTCTGGTACAGAAAACCTCAAACCCAACAGACTTCCATTGCCTGGATTTGTGAGTGAATATGTAACAGACTTAGTATTGCTTCCAAGGGCCTCCCCCACACTGCACAGCTGTGCAGAGTGTGCACATAGGCAAAGTTTGGCTTTGGTGAGCATGTGTTTTTTTTCTGGAAGCAGAAAGAATTGCATTCTTCATACAAGTCTCTGCAGCCCCATTAGGGTGGAAATCCAGAAGGAGCCTTCTGCTTCCAGCACACTTACGTGCTTCTCTGAAATAGGCTAGGGGACAGAGAGAAGAGAGACACTGAGAGGCAGATTTTCTTTACTCAGTGTAGTCAGATCAATTTACATTTAGGCAAAATTAACTGATTCGCCCTAAGCCAGAAAATCATTTAGTATCAGATGATTTTGCTGGACACCTATTTCCAGCCAACTCACCAGGTAGTTAATGCAACTATCCTTAGAGAGACCTAGGTGCAAATACAGTCCTGCAAGGACAGATGTGGTATGGAATTTCAGGTGAAATCAGGGTTGCTAGTAAACGGGTAACAACTTCACTCCTCCATTGTGAAGTTTGCCTTTGTTTGTGCCTAACAAAGCATATCAGGACTAATCATTAATCTTCTTGAGTTTATTGATATTTGATTTTTTGGCTATAGAGTACAGAGAAGCGATTCAAATATGAGTCAGATTCATACAAGAAGCAGTTTCTTCCAGCCTCTGCAGGTTGTCACTGCAGTGCTCCAAGGGAAAGAAATCCAACTAATTGCTGCTGCTGATGATTAGATAACCTAGATGCAGAAAAGGTCCTCAGAATATCTGTAAATATGGAAACATATAAAGCCACCATGTAAAAGAAGCATATTAGCTAGAAATGGGAAAAGACAGACTGCTCTGAGATAAGGAAAAGGAAGAAGATGCTGTTTCAAGTGATTTTACCCGAAGATCCCATCATGCATAATTGGAATCACTTAGGAAGAGAACTGGCCATGAATTTTCTGATGAAATAGATTCCACATGTATTTGGCCAAAATCCTGGATTGGATTAAGCAATCCCAACTTCAATTGTTGAATATACTAGCAGTAAGTAGAATTTCAGTCCACTCGCACTGATTGAAATTTGTATCTTTAATTTTGATTCTCTAAATAAACTATACTTCTTTAGCTGTGGAAGGTGAAGGCAGCATAGCTGTGAAACACTGTGGGCTCCAGTGGTGCATACACCTCTGTCACTGGTGAAAAATATCGTGGAAAGGCAACTACCCATTGTGCCAGCAAGTCCGTTCAGACACAAGGACTGCAGTTATGTGATTGCTCTGGAAAAATTTCTAGTGGTTTAAAGAATGATGCTTGGCAGGCCACAGAAAGGCTCGTGTAAAAATGATGTTGACCACTTCCAGCCTTGCTGGCTGCTGTCACACAGAGGAAGCCATTTCTGTCTCTCCAGCCAGTGTTGATGCATTCTAGTCCTCCCGACGCTCCTGCCACACCCATCACCATTCCCTCCTCTCCATCGCTCTGCGGGACAGGTAGCTCCCTTCAGCACCCAGTTCCACAGCAGGGTGGCTGGCAGGGGTGGCTGGTGGGCAGCTGCTGGTGAAACAGAGGATGTAACAGGGGTGACTGTGGCAGAGATTTGTCTTCCATGGAGCTGTTGCCCATTTTTCTTTTGTAACCCAACAGGGTGGAGTGGGAGGGCACAGCTGCCAGGCACAAAATAAGATGAGGATCCTTGATTTTGTTCCACATATTGCTGCTGATTAGCTGGAGGTCACTGCCATGGCAGGTCAGCCGCTTAGGAGTGCTTGTGTGCTCTCTGTCCAGGAGCTCCTTGGAGCTGCTGCAGTCCATGAAGCTGTGCCATCACCTTGTGCAGCTTTATTGCAGGTCACTGATGATCATGGGGTGTAACTTAAATTACTCTACCAGAGAGGATGGTCATCTCTTCTGTTACGTCCCTTCTCTCCTCAGGTGTTGATTCCCCTCTTCACAGGGCAGCCACTGCCTTCTGAGAAGCTCCAGGAGGTTATGGAGGGGCTATCCACTTCCCTGAAGCAATTTGAGGAGAGGTTTCTGCAGGACAAGGCTTTTATCATTGGGAGTGAGATCTCCCTGGCAGATCTTGTGGCCATTGTGGAACTGATGCAAGTGAGTGCTGGAGCGTGGTAAGGTAGTGTTAGCACAAGGGAAAACAGATGCTGCTGGGCAGGGAGGGTGCAGCATGTGGTAACACTTCACTAGGAGAAGCGAGGGCATATCTCAGCAGAACTGGCCTAAGACAATGGGGAGAATGTGGGAGTGGGTTCAGAACAGCAGTGAAAATCAAAAAAAAAGCTGGCTGCAACAGATCTCTTTTGTTTCTCATCTCTAGCAATACCTCTTCATTTTTTATCACGACTTTATTTTTAACCTCCAGAGAAGGAGGTAATATACGTAAGTGAGAAGCAATAGCAGACAGGTCTGATGAAATGAGAAAACCATATAGGAATATTTCTATCATTCAAGAATACGGAACATGTCCACGCCATGTCTGGAAGATGAAAGAATTAATCTCAGACAGAGGTAATCAAATTAAGTCTGTTACAAACTGGTTGTTCTCTGCCAGACCACCAGGGCCTGGATCCTGCAGCCCAGCAGTGATTTCTTTCTCCTAGTTCAGTGTCCAAGGGACTGAAAAACAGCAGTTCTTCTTCTCTACATTGTGTTCCAGAGAGTGGCACAGGCAGAAAGTAGAAGGGGGATAGATTATGTCAGTTAGGACACAGGTTCAGTTAAACACTTAATGTTTTGTGCTGGGTGTTGCTGTATAATACAGCACTCTGTACTGCAGACTGGGCAGTGGTCCCTGGAACTGCCAGCCCACATCTTCAGTGTTGTGGCTGAAAATCACTCACAGAATGTGGTCATCTATGCTGCACTTAACAGCTATTCCAGCACCCAGGAACTGACTCGTAACTGCCCTTTAAAATACGGGTTAGCTTTTGTGTCCCCCAGATAGGTACACTTGACCAGAGATTTCCCTCCTTCCTACTGCTCCTCTATGAGCTCTTCCTTTTTTTCCCTTTCCCTGTACCTGCAAGTACACTTTTAGTGCCTGTTGTCTCAGTTAAGAAGTGACTGCCCCAAGCCTCACTGTTGCTCTCTCCCCTTTCTGCAGCCTGTTGGAGTTGGTTGTGACATCTTTGAAGACAGACCCAGGCTGAGGGAGTGGCGCAGGCGGGTGGAGGACGCTGTGGGGAAAGAGCTTTTTTTCCAAGCCCATGAGATGATCCTCAATATCAAAGAACTGAGCAATATTCAAATTGATCCACAGCTGAAGGAGCAACTGGCACCTGTGTTGATGAAGATGTTGAAATGAATTAACCTATCCTAGCATTTTTCCTGCCTTTTTTTTCCCTTTTTAACTTCTTCTCTGACATCCAGTTCTACATGTAACTGGAAAGAGCACTGTAATTCTAACACAGAAATTGCAGAGTGTTTCCCCCCTGGCCAAGTCTTTCTTGTATCTTTGGGGGTGGAAGCTGGGGAAAGTTTTTAGACCTAGAACATTAAATTTATACAGAAGGCTGAGGCTCTACAGGTCACTTAATGTGCATCTGGATTTTATTTCAGTGTCAGTCTTCTCTGAGATGGTAGAGACAAGAACAATATTTCCTGACAGAATTCAAGCCAGCCTATAAACTAGGAACATTAAAGAACTGAATAGAATGAGGATCATTGTTTTCATGAGAATTTAACATTTGTACTGCAAAGTGTGCCTGATCCTCATCTTCCCAGCATGTGTCTGCACAGACAAGTAGAGCACAAAACTACTTCACAAAAGTGAAAAAAAGAAATTTTTAAAGTTTCTTATTGTTGAGGCATCTTGCTTGGCCATCCATGTACATTCCACACTTCTATTTGCCTTGAAGTTCCTTTGAGAAATTTCTTTGTATTCATCTACAACTGTGAATCTTTATAATTGTTCACTTTAACCACTGCTTTTGATTTCTGAAAGCCTGGGTTCTGTTGGTGCTCTGTCTACCAGTACACGTGTGGCAGCAGCTTTCTTGGAGATTTGTGCTGCTGGTGGCCACAGCCTTGGAATAACTGCCTACCTAAAATACCAGGCTGATATTGTATAAGGAGTACCCTGAAAAAATGCATTCACAGTGTTTTCTTGAAAGAGACTATAACAGCACACAAACTGGGTTTTTTTCTATGGTAATACTGTAACAGCAATCCACATTTCTCCTAGAAAATGCAGGGAGGGAATAAATGCAGATGTGCTCTTCTGAGACTGTTTTGGATAGAAGTTCACCAAGTAAGTCATCCTGTGCAGCTGAAGTAATAGGAGAGATTTTGTGGCATTGAGCAACACATGCATCACAATAAAAGGGCAAAGAGTTCTTTTGGAGCTTTTGGGCTCTTTTCTTGGCTGTTTGTTTCTGCTCAGTTATAGCTCAAATACAAAGTCCTTTTGTATTGCAGCACAATTTATGAGGTAAAACTGAGCAAATCCAACCATTTCCAGTTTCTTCAGCTGAAAATAACAAATTGTAAAAGATGCAGAAACTGGAAGAATATATATCTGCATATTTCCATTCATAAGTAGTTGTTGCCCTTACCCTAAAATCCTTGCCAAAAAACTCTTCCTGTAATGGAATTCAGGAATTGCTTCTCTCGCTAATCAAATAACTGGTTGGTTTTTGTTTTCCCAGTACTACCAGGTCTTGGCTAGTGACATTTTTTGCTGGCACGTTCTAAAAAACCTGTTGTTTTCTCATGGTGTTTTTCACCAAGGTTTCAGTTCTAGATACTACTCTATCCTAGAAATCTTTTTCCAGCCATATTCCTGGCTGTTTTTTGCACGACTCTTTGTGCCAGTACTGTCTTCATTAGCAGCAGTGAAGGCCAAGCAACTCCCTAAGCAAAAAAAAAATGAGCAATTTCATCAGTTTTCATTAGCATTGTCTAGAATTGTAGAAAACCAAGATGTCACATTACACAAGGCAAATTTTCCCAACAGTTTTTTGCCTTAAATGATGACCTTTTAATCTAGCTGGTTCATAACTCTTTGCTGTAAATGAGCTTGTGGAACCTCACTGGACAGTAGCTCAGCTTCTGAGAAGCCTCTGATCTCTAGTTTAGACACCTCTGATCTGTAGATTAGACATTCCCTGAGCCAGCCTGCCACTTTTATCAACTTGGGAGCTCAAAGTCCTGATTGCTCAAAGTCTTTGTAATTAATACACATTGGATAAAGCAGTAAACCTCTCTGATTGCTTTTTAATTCCTTGTAGTCTTGGTTGTTTTGAGAAATTACTGCACTTCCATTCTCAACCCTCCCTCCAGAGAGGTGTCTGTTGTAGTGACCTGAAATGTTTTTCCATTGGCGCTAAGGTCCATTACAAAACTCATTGCCGTTAGTGAGATGTGATGGTTTTGGTCTTACAGCCTCTAATGCTGTGAGACCTAATCCCAGCAACGCCCATGGTGCATCCCAAAGGCCCGGCAGCCAGCTGGTGCAGCTGTGCCGAAGCAGAGTAACCCGCGAGCCGCGCCTCGGCTGGCACGGGGCGAAGGGCACTAGCAGGGCAGGCCGCGCACCGTGCTGCTGCGGGCGGTCCCGCGGGCTGAGCCCGCCCCGGCCGGGGCTCCGCTGCCGGGGCGGCTCNCCGGGGCGGCGAGGCCGGAGCAGCGGGGCTGGAGGTCGCGGGGCCGGGGCGGCGGGGTTGGAGGCGGCTAGGCCGGGGCAGCGGGGCTGGAAGCGGTGGGGGCTGACGGTGGCTGTCCCGGCAGCGAGTGAACGTGACGGTGCGGAGCGGGCTGCCCATGTTGCTGTTGGGCTCGACCGAGCCCGGCGCCCAGCTGTTCGTCTCCGCCATCGGCGTGGTGGGGACGGCGGAGCAGAACCAGCGGCACAGCGCCCGCTTCTTCGACGTCCTGAAGGCGCAGCTGGGCCTCGGCCCCGAGCGGTGAGTGCGGCCCGGCGGGGGCCACCGTGCCCATCCCAAGGGCAGGGAGAGCGTCCTCCCATCGGTCCTACGGGTCTGTGTGGTCCATGGATATGGAACACGACAAACAAGTACCAAGGGGATGTTCAGAGTAGTGGGGATAGTGGCAGTTCCCATGTCCTGCAGGAGGTTAAGCTGTAATACAGATCCAAGACTGGATTGCAAATGCTAAGTGCTCTTGGGTGCTGAATCCCAGACATGTGGTTTGGAGCCAGATAAAACCATGGACCGGTATGCACTTGTTGAACAGTCTAGGCATTACTGTTCTCTAAAGATCAGTAGTTCCAGTTGGTGAAACTAGTGCAAAACCCCACTGGAATTGGTAGACCTTCACAGGGGTCACCGTGCCAAATGCCGGAACAAGGCTGTTCCTGAAGGTCAGCCATGTCTATCTCTGCTCGTCTTACCCATCTCCCCAAAGGAGAGTGATAATAGTACTTCCCTGCCTCTTGATGCTGTCAGGATAAATCCCTGACAAGATTATGCACTGCATGGGTCTTTCTAAAGTGGACAAGTATCTAATTTAAAGTGTTGAAATTCAGACTGCTTTTGTTTGTGTGGGTGAAGTCTGGCACCTGTTTGTACCCTGCCCATACACAGTTTATGTATGTTTCTGTTAAATTAACACCTTGAAGTGTAAGACAGTGAGACCCTAATGCAGATTTTCTACTATGTTGCAAACTGGGCAGGAATAATGTTTAATTGTAAAATAATGTTTCCTGTCCACATTTTTCCTCTTATGCCCAAAAGGATTGTCATCCGCTTTTACCCACTGGAGCCCTGGCAGATCGGCAAGAACAGGACAGTCATGACATTCCTGTGATCTTTTGAGCGGCCGGCTGGAACAAAGCAATGATGAAGGCAACCCAGAGATGACCAGCTCTGTCTATCTACTTGTTTCCTCTTGTGATCACATCTGTGTAGCTCTACACCTTCACCTGAATGATTTACTTTTGTCCTTGCATCCTGTACACACAAAGCTGAAGAGTGAGGCAATCAGCTGTACTGATTTTACTGAAATAGTTCAAAATCTTTTTCTCCAGCCCAGGCCTGACAAAGCTGCTTGTACCAGTAAAAAGTTTAATTCTAGAACATTTGGCTTTACTGAGGACCAGAAAGGTTCTGAGGCTTATCCAGTTTTTCTCATAGTTTGCAAGGCAGAAAAAATCCTTTTTTCTGTTTCTCTGTGGCAGCAGAAGGGTCCCAGGCCAGCAAAGATGACCTGGAAGTCAAATTCTTTTCTTTTTCAGGCTCCTTTGAAAGCCCTTTCTGGAAAGAGAGGTGATTATTGGGAGAGAAGTTTAGGCATTTAAGGCTCGTGTCAGCTCTTGTGCTCTGTGCTGTGCCATTGCCACCTCCTGTGACTGGTCCTACAAAGTGTTACTTGTTCACAAGATTTTCAGGGCTGAACATCTGTGTGCTGATGGCAGTGTTTGGAGGAGAGGGTCACTTCTGAAGACCTGCACTGTGCCACCAGAAAATATTTTGAAGTTTCTGCTACTGCCAGCTTTAATTCCTGTTACTCACCGTTTGTTCAGAGTCGTTTTCCTCACTGTTACGGGGAGTTTTGGGATGATACAGCATCTCACCATGATCTGTGGCTGATGTGTCCAGCTCAGTGTCCCTGCAGAGAAGTGTTTTGGGTTTTTAGGACCCATATACTCCCTCACTTTATAACTGGAATACACATGGCATTTTATTGAAACAAAAGCAGGGTACTTTTTATGTAGAACATTGTCTCTGCCTTCTGCTACTAATAAAAACATTCATCAGTTCCCTTTCACTTTGTGACTTGGTCAGGTCAAGGTCAGGGAGCTCAGTAGAGCTGAGAGCACATCCCTGGGACATGGGGTCCCATGGGAACACAAGGCTGAAGGGGGCTTCTGTGCTCCTTCATCATTATAAATGGAGTTGTATTTTTTTATGGCTTGAGGTCTCAAGATTATTGAATGTATTTCTTCTAATTACCATTTAGAGTTGTTTGTTCCCTATACACCATAAATAACTTCTGTGTTTGCCAGATCTGTCGGGAATATAATACCAAACACAAATTTGTGTATCAGGCTGGGGGGCTACACCTTATCTGGTTAAGAAACTGTAGCAAAGCTTCTTTTGATAAGAGTCAGTTTATTGGCTCACAGCATTGAGGATTTGTAGGTCTTAGTGCTTGGATACAGGCATTGTGGCTGCCCTCGTCTCCCCACTTTCTCAGGAGGTCTCTTCAACCAAAATTTTTTGAAACTCAGGCAATGAACAGGCAGGTGAACTGACTCTGAGAACACTAACTCAGGAGTACTATGTTGCAGGGAAGGGGGTGGACAGCCCTGGCTTTGCACCAGCTTGAGGTGAATATTCTGAAATGCAGCAAATGATCTCACTTTAATTCTGATCTGCAGATGGCTCATTTCGTGGAAGTCTTTCTGCCTCCTGCAGTAACAAACACAAATCCTTGCCAAAGCCTTTGTTTCCTTCAGAGAAAATTTGCTCAGCCCTGGGCCCCAGCTCTCGCGGTTTTGGGCCATGTTGGCCGCCCTGGGGACTTCTGCAGGCTCTGCTTTCCTCTCACCCTTGGCTGCTCCCAGTGTGGGCTTGTGCCTGGGAACAACTTCCTCACTATTGCAGAGTTGAGCAAGAAGATGTAAGAAAGTTCATGTTGATCTGAAGAAATGGCCTATTTTTTTCTTCACTGAGCTCATGTTAGAGTAGGTTTGACAGTATTTTGGGACTCGAGAAGGATATCCTGCCAAGGGGTTATGCAGGCCCCCAGAACCCACCTTAGAGCATGAACGCAGCAACCAACAGAAGCAGGAAACATTTTTCACACCTCAGGTTGGAGAAAATCAGATACACCACCCTTATCTATGGCTCAGCAATGACATTACAAAATCCCTTTCTCTTGAATGCTACATGCAGATTGTCCCTCTTCTATGGGCTGGAGCCTGTCTGACATCTGGAGTTAGTATCTCCCAGCTATGGTTGGTTTTTTTTACTGTTGTAACTTCCCAAGCTTAACCTCCTACGGTTAACAAATATTTCTGCTCCCCAAAGTGGCCTCTGTTGTTTGAGAATCCTGTATAGGCACATGTTCAAGTCGAAAGGTAATGCCCTGATTTTGAACACTGAGTAAGCATTTCCTAGCCTCAAACCTTTGAACTTTGGACAATCTTTCTGTGTATTTACATGAGAGAGGAGCAGTGAGGCCCTGAGGATGCTGCAGGGCATTACTGACAGAAAAGTACTACAGGGTCGTGATAGCTTTTAAGTTACTCTCCAGCCAGAACTGTGATGCTGCTGCTCACAGCAACCCTGTGCTTGGTGTGTCATGATGGAAAGAAGGGCATTAACACAAATGGGACCCTGGAGATGGTACACTTGAGATGAAGAGGACTCTATAGTGCTAAGGGATGACTCAGTGCAGTGCTTGAGCACAAGCTTACCTTCATCAGTGTGATGTGATGTGTTGTAGCAACAGGAGGATTTAAATGTGAGGTTCTATCCCACAGTTGGGGGCTTGCCAGTCTGTCTGACATGTGCTTGGGCTGTCCTGTGGACTCTGTGGGGCTGCAGATGGCACACCTGCTCTTTAATGCTCCCTGCTGTATGACCACCCTACACTTAAATAAAGTTATTTACACAAGGAGCTGTCACAGTGGTGCTTGGCTTCACTTCCCCCATATCCCAGGGGCACAGAAGTGTGTTCCCATCTCCAGCTAGCTCCATGGCAAGCTTTAGGGAAACCCAGTGGCCTTGGGCTGAGTTCCAGCCCCCTGGGCAGGGGATCCACACATGCTCAGGGTTTTACCCACACACCCCACACAAGCCGCGACTGAAGCTCCTGGGGCAGAATAACATCTGACCTTCCTGTCACCTGTCGAGTAGGAGCAGTCTTTCGACCTATTAATTTCTGAAGCTGGAATCCATATTTTGCAGATGGGCTGCAAAAAGAGGATGACAGTGCCTTAATTTGTGAAGGAAAGCAGCTCTGCCCAGTGTTGTTTGTGCAGGTGTTAGGGTGTTTGAGGGATGAAAAGGCAAGGAACTGCTTTCTGCGCTTGCACCAATCTTCTGTGAGAAATCCTCAGACATATTGAATTTGGAAGATCAACTCCATGTTTTGGAGCTGGGCTGCTGAAAGACAATGACAGTATCTTTCCTTGGGAAGGAATGCTTGTGTTGATGGTTCAGGCAAGACTGTCCAGAGGTACAAGAAACACCTTTCTGTCCTAACAGCTTTTGAGTGGGATCAATCCTTGTACGTATTAATTCTTGGAGGTGGTATCCAAATTTCGGTGGTGGATCACTGAAAGGGAATGGTTACACTTTTCTATAGGAAAGAAAACACCTGGACCCAGTGTTTCAGGTGCAGGTAACAGTCTGCCCAGGGGAGGTAAAGGCCAGCATAACTTTTCTGTCCTGGTACTTTTGGTGTTGGAGCAATCAGAGTCTTAAGCTGCGCCAGGGGAGGTTTAGATTGGATACTGGGAGGAATTTCTCCACAGAAAAGCTGATTAAGACATTAGACCGTGCTGCCCATGGAGGTCCTGGAGTCACCGTCCCTGGAGGCATTTAAAGAAAGACTGGACGTGACAGTGAGTGGCCTTGCTCTGGTCGATACGGTGGTGTTCGGTCCCAGCTCGGGCCCTGTCCCCAGAGCTCTTCTCCAGCCGCAGTGACCCCGCCGTCCCCTGGCCTGCGAGCGCCCTCAGCCCCGGCTCCCGCCCTCTCGCCTCCCCGTGCGCAGCGCTCCCATTGGCTGACTGGGAAGGGCGGCTCGGCCAGTGAGGCGCTGCCTTATTGGCGCCGTGGCTCCGGTGGTGGTTGCGGTGGAAACCGCGGTGCGGCGGCTCCCGGGGGAGCGGCGGGAGCCCGAGGGATCCGCGCCGGGAAACCCCGGGAGCACCGGGGGAACCCTCCGGGAACCCCCCGGGAGCAGCGCCGGCATGCCGGGGGCGGCCCCGCGAGGTGAGTGTCCCGTCCGCCCGGCCCCGCGGAGGGGCAGCCGGCGTCTGGGCCCTGCCCGGTTAGGGCAGCGAGAGCCCGGCCTGGGCGGCCTCGCCCGCGCCCCTCCCCCCGCGGAGCCACGGTCGGCGGCGAACATGGGCTCCCGCCTCCTCCCGGCCCTGTGTGCCGCCCTCCGGGCGAGCGGCGTGAGGAGCGTCCCTGCCCCTCCGTGCAGAAACTGATCGTGTTTCGGTAAAAACGGCTTGTGCTAAAGTGCGGCGGATCTTTGCAATGTTAAAAAAAAAGAAATCCAAACCAAAAATCTAGTGGTTTTTTGAGCGTGTATCTGCAGTGTATGGATCCCAAGTGTAGCAGGAACAACAAAAGCTGGGAAAGCCCAAGTCACTCCCTTTGTTTCTGACTTAGAAGTTGAGAACACAAACTCTGGGAGGAAGAGCTGACATTGAAAATAGTTACTTAAATTTTAAAGTACTAAGGTAAAAGGAGAGAGTATTTTGAAGGCAAAACGCTTGTTGCCTTTCAGGATGTGCACACCTGTTGTAGCCACAGATTTATAGCTGAGACACTCTTGTATCTGAAAAAATTCAAACTGGTTTGTAATACTTAATATGAAAGAGTAATTATTTTTTTGCCTACTTATCTGATGTAGCTTGTTCCTCTGGAAGTGCTTGTAGAGACATACTCAGTTCCTAAGTGCTACGACCCTGCTGTAACTCGGTCCATGGTCAGTGCAGTTTTGCAGCCATGTACGGTGCCTGGTTTAAACCAAAATGAAATAACCCCCCCACGTGCCTGACACAACAGCGCAAAAGCTGTGTGGAGGCAACACCCTGCCCTTGTTTTCTAGCAGCGTTACACAGTCCGGTTCTGCACTTCCAACCTGTGAACACCAGCAGAGATGCTAAGTGTTTGTTATTAAGTTCCTGTATGTTATAAGGTTCTGGTATTAATAATAAGTAGAGTTGAAATTGTTTTCCCACATTTTCTGTAGTTGCAGTTTCCCCAAGAGCCTAACCTCGGAAGTAAAGTCTTGACCGTAGTCTCTGCCGTTGACTTCCTCTGCCACCTTGGAGCAAGATTATTTGGATTCAGCAAAAGACTTGGGCATATTATTGAATATAGGCATTTTTGTAAGTGGACTAAAACCCCCTCAATTTAAATATGTAATTGATTTGGGATCATACAGACTGACTGACTTAGATGTCATAAGCGTCTACACTCTGTCAAAATGTGTAGCATTCAATATATATGAAAGAGGTAACCATTAATCTCTGTGCATGTATTTTCTTCATGTGAAAAGTAGACAAAGAATCTGTTCTGAAAGAGATTTGAGGTTTTATTAATGTTTATTTGGTGACCTAAAGAGAAAAATGCTTTATTGCTGTGCAGTTGTCAGTTTGATTTAACTGCAAGTGAGGAGAGCAAGTGGTGCATGGGCAAGCAAATGCTCATTGCTGAATGAGTGAAAATCCTGTCAAAGCATTCTTTTCCCTACATGCAGAACTAATCATGATGATGTATGAGTTAATTCAGCTTATAGTTCAAAACTCCCACTGCTTCCTGCTGTGGTTAATTCTGGACTTACTCTTCTATTAATGTAGTCTCCCATATTAAAGACTGTTTTTAGCCTGTCTTGCATATGTCATCTTCTTGTTTGAATTGATGGGAAGGTTTTATCATATAGCAGTGAAGGTTTTCTATAAAAGCAGCACAGAGCTCTTTCATATGTTTTTGCCTTTACTAACATGATGTTTCAAGCAGTTAATTGACTATAAATTATGGGCTTAGTTATGAAGAAAAATTGCTTACAGATTATGAAGGTGTATTTACCCCTTTAAACTTTTTATCAGTGGTAAAAAGGACTGGAAACATTAGTATCCTTTTCCAGAATGAAGAAATGGTAGTTAGTAAAAGTTCAGTTTCTTTGGTTTTGCATTGGGGTAGTCTGTAGAGGTTGGTTAGTATGCTCAGAAAGAGCAACTGTGTTACAAACACTGGTTCTGTTCTAGCAGGGATGGCTAGAACATGAAAAGTTCTAATCAGAGGAATTTCCATCTGCAGACAGTGCTTTGGGCAGTGGGTTCACCAGCCACTGTGGCCTTCTGCAAAGTCGGTCTGACACAGTTAATCTTCCATTTTTTTCCTTTCCTGTTCTGTAAATATCTGTAAGCTATAGAGATTTGTGCTCGTAAAATGAGTATTCAAGAAGCATTTTTGGTTTTAGCTTTGGTGTTTAAAGGGATTCATGTTGTAATAGTATTAATATAATGTATGTTCCCCGATTGTTATATAGTTAGTACCTGATTAATCTTATAGCTGTAATTATGTTGCCAATACTTCCACTCACCACCAGGACTAGAGTCTTGAAAGCCATCCCAAAGTAGTGAATGTGTTTAACTTTGTATTTTATTTTCTGTCTTTAGTTAAAATTGGTTATTAAAGTATATTTATAAAGTATTCCCAGCTTGTCTTTTACGTCTGAATGTTTTCTTTGTGAACAGAATAAATATTCTAATCCTGTTTGCTTTCCAGACCTGTTTGTGATAGACCCTTCCTTCTGTTCTTGGAGAAAGAGATTGTGAATAGCTGTGAACATGGTAAGGGGTTTTAGAAATGGCTTTTGAGGTGTTTTGGTAGAAATGAAATTGAGAATTTTCTCCTTCCCTGGGACTAAGAATAAATTGCTGTAATGAGAACATTGTTTTTGGAGTGATTGTAGTTATTGGTAAATTTAAGAATTTGGAAAAAAATCACTATAATGCACATATCTGTTCTAGGAAAACTTGCAAGACACTTGAAATTTTGTTTTTTCAGCTGATTTCAGATGGGAAGTTGTTTTGATATTTGATTATTTGCAATTAGTGATGATTAAATTAATTACAGCTCTTGTAACTCTATGTAGAGATCTCTCAGTATTGTTCGTGTACCAGTTAATTAAAAGAAAGAGAAAAATCCAGTTTGCAAAGGAAACTGGGACATATGTAGATGTCACATTTCTTGTCACTTCTCAATTGTCATTCCAGATTCGAATCGCAGCACTGAACGCGAGCTCCACGGTTGAGGATGACTATGAAGGTACCTTCAAAAGTCATAAGACACAGACAAAGGAAGCTCAGGTAAGGAATCCCAGAATTTTCTTGATGAAGTTTTGTCTTGATGGGAGTTTTGTCCTCTAGTTGCAGGGATTTGTTCAACCATGATATTTTGTTTTTGTGAAAGTTTAGTTACTGTATCTCTTGAAACCTTCTTTAGCAAACTAAAACTTCACTCAAATGAGTTATTTTAGATCAGTAACATAAATGTTCTGCTATATAGCAGAAGGTATTAAAAGTGTGAAGCCACTGAGATACATAATAAATATAAGTATATTTAATAAAGTTGCCTTACTAAATACATTCTAATTCTTTAAATCACAGGAAGCAGAAGCTTTTGCTTTGTACCACAAAGCTTTGGACCTTCAGAAACATGACCGATTTGAAGAGTCTGCTAAAGCTTATCATGAGCTACTTGAGATTCGTCTTCTGCGAGAGGTCAGTGACCTTGAGAGAATGACACTTCAGAAACTGTTTTTGCTATATTTTGTCTTACTTCATTTCTAACTGGCTAACTGGAAATGTCAGTATTATCAGTTAGCACGTTGTTTGCTGTTCTTGTTACTTGTCTGATTCCTAACGCCCATGTTGCATTTATTTTATAACTTCTAGGCAGTTCTTTCTGGTGATGAGAAAGAAGGGCTGAAACACCCAGGTTTGATGTTAAAATATTCCACCTATAAAAACCTAGCACAACTGGCAGCACAACGGGATGACTTAGAGACAGCCATGGAGTTCTATCTGGAGGTACTGTGCAGCTGAAATAAGACACTGGAGCCTTAATGTTTGTAAAAACTTTCTAAAATACATACATACACATTCAGCATACATTGTGTCAATGTATAGTTGAATACTGTGTTCTTTTTGATGCTTTATGGGGTAAAATTGGTCCACCATTCAGTCCCCAAAGCAGTTGTGATCCTGCTGAGAACTAAAGCAGTGCCAGTCCCTGCAGCAAAGTGGGTATGCGTGTCTGAAATGGGGATAATATTGTTTGTTACGCTTTCTAGGCGGTAATGCTGGACTCCACTGATGTCAACCTCTGGTATAAAATTGGTCGTGTGGCAATAAAACTGATCCGCCTACCCTTGGCTCGTCATGCTTTTGAAGAAGGGCTCAGGTGTAATCCTGATCACTGGCCTTGTTTAGATAACCTTATCACAATTTTGTATACACTCAGTGACTACACAAGTGAGTACAATGCATGAAAAACATCTCAATACATGTGTAATTTTACATACCAGTAAAAATTGTAACAGTGAAATCATATAGATTAAAGTGTATCTTGCATAAGCAATGCAGCAGGGTTTGATAGAGACTGCTACTTCATGATAGCGATTTTATTGAATGATAAAGTATGATGGTTTATATAAGTTTTGGTTACCCTGAAAATAAATGTCTGTGGTGTCATAGATCAGAGCCTCTGCAGGAAGTTTCCCTGTACACTGTTCTTTTGCCTTTCCATGTATGTTGGTTTTGGCTTTCTAGTAATTTCCAGCTGCATAGTTCTAGGATTTGGATATAAAACTCCAATCTCATTTATAGCCTAGTAGGATTAATTGTAGTTACAGCAGGGGATACACTGCTTGCTTCACTAAGGGAATCTGCAGTTAAGACATTTGATAACATAAAAAAGGTAAATAATTATGATCTGTTTTATGGTTCTAATTTCTTCTGTGCCAGAACAGTCTTGAAAGTAAGTGAAAGAGGTACTGCAAACATTGTTTAAACAAAATTAATTACATTATTTTTCTGGATACAATACCTAGGAAGACACAATGTATGCATGCAATTATTTGACACCTTACAAAGCAATTGGACTAATTCATGTAAACGTCACATTCGGGTGGAATTCCACGGTGTATGTGAGGCCCAGAAATGGGAGCTTTGAATGAACCAAAGCAGCCATTGACCATTCAATTTCTATTTCTCTGTCAGCATGTTTGTACTTTATCTGCAAAGCTCTGGAAAAAGACTGTCTGTATAGCAAAGGATTGGTTCTGAAGGAGAAGATCTTTGAGGAGCAGCCTTGCCTCCGGAAAGATTCCTTGAGGATGTTCCTCAAATGGTGAATGTTGTCTTGGAATATATACACTGCCTTTGGAGTGTCAGTTTTGGGGTTGGGGTCGTACAAAAAACCCGCTGAAATTTTGTGCTTTAAGTGATAGGGATACTTTGCTGACCTGCCTCTGAATAATAATGTTATGTGTTGGTGCTGCTGACAGAATGTTCTTCAGTAATGACTTTTGGAGGGAGATAGAAAGAGGAAAAGAATCCATTTGTTGCTGCTCATTTATTTTCATACCTAGATCTCTCATAATCATCTGCCTTTGTTACTTATTAGTTCCTGATGCCTGCAGCATTCACTTTAGTTTTCCTAATTAAAACAAGCCGATAAGAACCAAAACCAAACCAACTCTCACCTCCCAAAATAAACCTCACCAAAATCTTCCCACATGTTACTGCTTTTCTTTCTGTATGGATTTTATAGTATGAGTGGGTAGGAGGAAAGTGGGAAAAGAAAATAGAGGCCCGTAAAATTTACAGGATCTAAGTTAACTGATCATTCAGAACAAAGATTTCTGATGGTTGACACTTCTATATGTATGCCATAGAATTGGTAACAATGTTATGTGAATGCTTCTTCTAACGCTGTTTTTGTTATGCTATATGAAGATATTAAATGAATCCCCTCCAGGCCTTAATAAGAAAGCAGCCAGCAAACAAAAACTTTAATTTGTCTCCATTTTTTATTCTTTCTTAGTGACATGTCTGTCCATAATGTGAATGTGAGTGCAGTTGAAACAGGAAGAATCATAAATGAAGCACTGGAGCTACGTAAGAAAAGACAAGCTTTGCTGGTGCGTGACAGAGAACCAGACCTCAGACTGGTGCAGCCAATTCCCTTCTTCACGTATGTCTTTATATTTTCTATTTTCAAAAAGATCCTCTGAAGGACAAATTCTGACAACTATGTTGTGCTTCAAATTTCTTCAAAACACTTTTTGTTTCCTTGTAAAAGCAAACCACCCCCGCAGTGTTTTCTTATTACTATATAGGTTGGTTTGATATGCTTATGATTTTAGCATAAACCCCATAGCTATTTTAGTTTTCAACTTTTGATTTTTAACCAGTGATGTAAAAAACAGATACGGTATCTGAGAATGATTTGGCAGCTATTCCAACTGTATTACTGGATTTTTCATATATGACTAATTTGTATGGGAATTTCAAAGCAAGTTTAGCTTTTAAAAAATTGTTTTTACTATTGGGATAATGAAAACGTAGAAAAAAATTTGCAGCTCTTTATTTGCAGGAATATATAAGGATACTAGTAAGTTGTTATATATGTCTTTATTAAGGCATAAAGGATTGGGGTTTGGTTTTTGTATTGCACGTATTTTTCTGGAATGTTAATGGACTCTGCATGTAGTTCCTATTGCAGAGAAGTTGTTTCTACTTGTGAATAGGGGTGAGTTCTTTTATTATTGTTGATTGAATGCAGAACCTGAAAATTGTTTCTTTGACACTACTTTTTTTAGCTTTTGGTATAGAGTAATTTCCTCAGCAACTCCTGCATGGACCTTGTTTTTTTTAGAGACACTTTTTGAGTGATGGGACAGGTTTTTGACACTCAAATGTGTATTGCTGTCCCACTGAGAAGCTGCTCTTGCTGTCTCTAAGCTGTTGGAGAAAAACCATGTTGAATGCTGTTAGGTTTATAAACATAATATAAAAAATAATGTGACAAGAACTGAAGACATTGTGATGCCATTGTGTTTCCACTTGCAGGTGGAAGTGTTTAGGAGAAGCTTTACTTGCCATGTATCAGCACCTCACAACATGTGATCCTCCTCGACCCAGTCTGGGAAAGAGAATTGATCTCTCAGAATACAGAGACCCAGTTCAACATTTGATGCTTTCTCCCACCTCTACTCCTGTCAGTGTTATTCAGCCAACTCCTGTCAGCACTAATCCAGTGGTGACAATGCCAGATCCTGTATTGCCCTATACTCCAACAACACCCAACTTTCCAAGTCACAGTCAGAGTTCATTGGAGCCAGGAGCTACTGTAGGTGAGCAAGGTACTTCAATCTAAGATTCCAGATATCTTTCCTACTTATCTTGTAGAAAAAACACTTCAGAATTCTTTGGGACGTGCTGTCTTTCAACTCCATGTTGGTGGAGTCAGAACCTTTTTAGCATGTGTATAACATCTGATAGGAAAAGTGAAGGAGTATCTGACCTTTTCTGGTTTTGTGCTGTTGCCTCACACTTCAGTTTTTCAGTCTTTAAGATGAGAAGAATTGTGACTCCATTCCAGCAGTGATGCATATGAAACTTAATGTTGGGAAGGGCCTTGATCTCCTTAGAATGAATGAGCTGTTTTACAAAAAGATGACTGGGTTATTTTTCTGCTCATGTGTCACTTTAAGAACCTGAGAAGACCGAGCTGTCAGCTATATTTATTTGAAATCTGTACAAGATTTTTTTGGCACTGTCTTCAGAAGGAAACCGATGAATGTCAAGTGTTGCTGTGTAATTAATTTTTTAAAAACAAAAAAAGACTACTCACTTTTTATTTGTCAATTTAATCTGTCAGGTTTTAGGGGGTTTTTATTATGTTTTTAGGTGACATGTCTGCAGGTGATAAATCTAAGAAAGGAGTGAAGCGAAGGAGAATTACAGAAGATAGTGGTGAAACAGCCAAAAGGAGATCTGCTAGAGTTCGGAACACCAAGTGTAAAAAAGAGGAGAAGGTTGACTTTCAAGAGCTCTTGGTGAAGTTCCTTCCTTCCAGGTACTGTACAGCAACAACTTTCATTATGAGATAATCGTAGAGAGGAAGCTGTTTGGGATTTTGTTTGATTGATATCACCCAACCTTAAAACTACCAGTCCTATGTTATTTTTTGAAGCAAATGTGGTGCATTATCTTCTGATAAATTTAATAAAATTGTTTTTAGTAAAAATTGCTGAATAAAAATTGAAAAATAAAAAACCTTTTACTACTGTTAAAGTGAATTAGCAAACAATGCAGTGTCAAAATGGATAAGATAAACAAAGTAATCTTGATTTGGACAAAAGGAACTGGATGCAAATCTCTGAATTTGTTTCAGTAATATATTTTCACTGTTAAAATTTATGCCATGTTTCGTATTTAGGTTTCACCTGGTAATGAAAGAAAGAATGAGGACTTTGTTGATAATGTGGTTTTTGCTCCTCTTTCACACAGATTAAGGAAATTGGATCCTGAGGAAGAGGAGGACCCTTTCAATAACTATGAGGTGCAATCGGAGATCAAAGAGGAGAATTTCCAGCATGTTGGACCACATAGAATGTCATTTGATTCTACAACATTTATGGAATCTGGTAAGGATTTCATTATAATCCCTGTTCCTTCTCTGTTGTTTTTTCCATATTGTATGCTTTATTTTCTGTATTTTTGTGTCATGCCTAGGAGATACAGAAGTGTATGCTATTTTACAAAGTATGATTTTATGGTATAGAAGTATCTGAATTGGTACTAGGTGTAATTTTTTAAGTCTTGGGGGATTACTTAATGTGTGCAAGAGCCCTATTGTGGAATTTCCCATTTAAACAGATTGGAATACAGTAACTGAATTCTGCGTATGTCCAGCACAGAAGAACTGCTGTGAGATAAGTGCATAAAACACTATTGAAACTTAATTGTTTCAAGTTATGATCTGCCTCAACCTTACACATGTAGGGCTTTGTGTTTATCTGCTTTCTAGAAAAACAGGATGTTCATGAATTCCTGCTAGATAACCTGAACAATGGTGGGATCTTGGAGCTAATGATGAGATATCTAAAAGTCATTAGCCAAAAGTTCCTGGTGAAGTGGCCTCCTGGCTTGTGTGACGTGGTCCTCAGTATCTATAATAGCTGGAGAAAGCACAGCAATAGCCTTCCCAATCCTCTCCTGAGGGACTCAAGTAATCAACATATCAAGGTAATGCAACACTTTTCCTTATTCCCGTGTTTGCTGTTGTCTTGGTGTCCGTGTGCCAGAAGTACCCAACTGAAATGCAGCAGACACAGGTTTGACTTAGCTCTGTCTGGAGCTGCTTGTCCCGACTGTAGTAACTGTCCTAAACTTTGGTGCACTGCAGCTCCTGGAGCTATTCCTGAGCTGAACAGACTTGGGTGATGCTCCATGCAGCTGTAACCTATATATAATGTGTGTGTATGCACACACACGTGCATAGAGATGTAATACATAGACATAGATGTATTTTGCCCCTTTATNTTTCTTCTGATATGACACAGTTTTGTTTCGTCATCAGGTCAGTACAGAGGCTGCTCTTTTCTCATTGGCTGATTGAGGGTCAGCATTGCTGCTTTAGATAGAGTAAATACAGTGTAGTTTTAAGATAACCTGAAATTTACAGTAAAAAAACCCAAACAACAAAACAAACCAAAACCACCTTCTCAGCATCACCGTTTTATTACCTTTATAAATCCATAATTTCTTGAAAGCAAATAGGAAAAATAGTAAGTTCTTTACATTAATGTTAAACCAGCTTAATATGATAGAAGATGATATTTTTTTAATTATAAAACCGGTTCTGATACTTCTTGTCCACTGAGCCAGCTTATGTTTTCTTTTCAATGTTAGCAGACTATATTCATTCAGAAAGTTATTTGCCTTTGATATGACTTCAGTTTGAAATATTTTTTCAGATCAAATGTTTTTACTTCTTTGCAAATGAAATATTAATTATGAAAATTGCTGTGTTCCATTGATGTCATTTACAAAACAAACAAAAGTCTCTGTGTAGCAGATGTTAAATTTTTATACATTCTGTGACTTATTTATGTATATTTTTCACATATACATGGCCTTTTTTAAGCAAATGTAAATATATTTATAAATGTATTCCCTTGGTTCTCATTATTACTGCATAACTGCTTACTTGTATGTAAATTTTTTCTTATTTTTCAAATATCAGTGCTACTGCTAAATTCTGGAATTGTGCTTTTAGCATGCTTTGGCAATTTAATATAGTTTTGTTTCACCCAGATACAAAAATAAGGATGACAATTTTTTCTAACATCAGGCAATGCTGTTCTGACCTTCTTTCATGAGCTGAGATTTTTCTTTTTTAATACTTCTAAGTATTGTTTGGTTTTGTACCTGTTGATTTGTAAATGGTATAAAACACCTTGTAGCTTGGGAATAGAAATCCCAAGAGGACAAGATGAAGGCTTTCTTTGAAGTAAATTGCAAATTCAGTGATTTTTAGAAAATTTATTCTTCTTTTAATGTATTTCTTTCTGTGAATACTCTTTTGATACCTCCTTACTTTTTCTGAAGGATATGATGTTGATGAGCCTTTCTTGCATGGAACTGCAATTAGATCAGTGGCTACTGACAAAAGGGAAGAGTTCTACAGGTGAGAATTGATGTCACTTTCTTCAGACTCTAAAAACACGGAGGATATATGAAGAAATGTTTCCAGGGATTAATTTGATTTTGGAGCTATTTTTTCTTAATATCTTCCAGATCTCTGTTTTATTGGTCTATCAGTTGTTTGCCTTTAAGTAGGTCAGTATCTTTGAAATTCTAGTATGTGGGACTCTTTCCATAGGATGCTAGTAACTTCATGATAAAATGTAATTAATTGCAGTTTCTCCACGGAATTGTCCTGCTGCCTCTGTGAGTGGAAAGTTTGGTCCTGACTTCCCAGGAACTCATTTTTTGGGAGACCTGTTGCAGCTGTCGTTTGCGTCTTCGCAGCGAGATTTGTTTGAGGAGGGCTGGATGGAGTTTGTCACTCGGGTATACTGGCTAAAAGCTCGCTTTCTAGCACTGCAGGTTTGTTTTACTTTTGGTTTAACAAACACAGCTTTTCCCAAATTGAAGTCAATATTGTTCAGATGCAGCTGATTCAGGAATCTCAGCTCTTGTAAGCATGTGGATAAAATCAGCTTAAAACATAGTGATTTCATTTTGCTTTTAAATATAGTTAACTTTCCCTAAGGGTTGAGGTGGAAATGAAGTAGGAGGTCTCACATGCTAAGCAAATATTCAGATATGTTTAATATATAAGTATTTGTTTAAATTAACTCGTGCTCAGCTTGAAAAAAAATTATTTGTACTAAAGTTACTTGGAATAGTATTGTGTAGCTGCAGAGCATAGATTTTTGGGGGCCTGGACTCGTGGACACTGTCAAAGTCTCAGGCAGTCCAAAATGCAGATTTTAACTGAAGCAGACTCTGTTTTATTACTCTTCCTTCTGCTTTTTCAAGGTGGCATGATTCTGCTTTTGAAGACTTTTAATTTAATATGCAGATTTTGAAGCAGAGGGTTTTAAAAGTATCACTAAGGGAATAATTTGAAAGAAATGTTATTTGATCCCAGTCTTTTTTTTCCCCTCTAAGTGTTGCTTCCCCGGGACATCAAAGAGGATTTTTTAATGCATTAATTATGCATTAATCAATTGTCAGCTAGTTATGTGAGTCAGTTTCATAAGTGTGAACTAACTTGTTCCCTCCCTTTCTTTTTTTTTCTTTTTCTGCGTCTAAGGATTCCTTTCTAATGAAGTTATTTAGGAAAAATGAGAGTTCCTGTACAGCTACTGGCATTTTTTTCCTTGTGATATGCAGAGTTGTATTTTGCCTGTGCAGCTTGCATTTCATCCTGACCTCTCAACTTCAGTAACTACTTTGCACAGAGCAAGTAGAATTCATTCACTTTGCAGAATATAAGAATGTTTCTTGAGTCAATGTTTTTATTTGCACAAATGGAAGAGCTATTTCTGCTGGTTTACTCTTCTGCGTTTCTAAAGGAAAGGGGTTTTAGTACTCCAGGCCAATCTTACAAATTTATGCAGGCTGAATGCCATTTTTCTAATTTGTTTTGTCTGTTATTGAAGTAATTGGTAAGATATTTTAAAATATTTTTGCTTTAACTTGTGCTTTTCAGTTGAGTTTGTTTTTTAATTTGTGAGGACATGCAGTAATCACACTGGCAGTGCCTGCATTAAATTTAAACATTTTCTACAAGCTTCGGAGGCCCTTTCTGCAGTGAGAACTGTGGGATTCTTTGGTTGATTGTTTTCCTCTTTACTGTTTCTGTAGGGAGACATGGAACAGGCACTTGAAAACTATGATATCTGCACTGAAATGCTGCATAACTCCACTACCACACAAGCTAAAGCTGGCAATGAGTGTAGCATCGTAATACGGTTGCCTAATCTACATGTTGATTCTGTGGTCTCTTTAGAAGAGGTAAGAATTAATTTGCAGGTTCGCTGTTCCATCCCTCATGTTCCATCCCTCCCAGTTTCACATGTCATCTATGAATTACTTCTTTTGTGATGGAAGTTTACTGTATCTCAGAGTGAGAGTTTCGTAATTTGAAGATTATGTCAAGACTACTCTCTCTTTTTCAAAAATTATAGGTTTTGTATCTGTTGGTCCTGTACATCTTTACCTTGCTTTTATGCAAAATAAAAATATTAAAGGAGCTGCATGTACAGCAGTAGATTATTGAATCAGTGTTTTTCTTCTGTTTTCTTAAACATTAAGAGCTAAACTGCTGGGAGAAGTGTCAGTAGTCCAATACATGTGAAAACAAAAGTTAGATGCTATAATCTCTGATATTTGCAGATTGAAAAGAACCTAAAATCTCTGGAGAGATGCCAGTCTTTGGAGGAGATCCAGCGACTGTATGAGGCAGGGGATTACAATGCAGTGGTGCATCTGCTCCGTCCAACCTTGTGCTTTAATGGTTACGGCCGAGCAAAACATCTGGAGTTTGTAACATCCATACCAGAGAGACCGGCACAGCTGCTTCTCCTGCAGGTTTGGTTTGTTTCTTTAAAAATCTGTTTTAGTAGGGAATTAAGACTTGTTCCTGAAAACAAGATGGAAGGATTTCTAGAGTGGGTGTTAATAGTTAATAAGTCTTATTTACAAAGCAAAACATGGAACCAAATCTGTAAATGCTCTGAAGAGCACAGCTTTATCGACATCATTAGCAGTGTGCCAGCTTTTGCTGACTGAGAATGTGGCTAAAGATACAAGATGTTGAGGCCTCCATGAAATGAACAGAAACTTGAATTATTTCTTGAGTTATTTTATGGATGGTTTTATGCTGCTGTTGACTATATGGTGACTTAGAACCATTCTGAAGCTCGGTTATCTAGCATATGGATGATTTTTATGCTGTAAAGTCACTCTCCTGCATGAATGAGAAACTGTTGATACATGCAGTATGATTGCTGTAGAGTTAGTCCATTTGACACTGTAAAAATAAGTGTATAAATGAGCTCAGCTCTGGGAACAATTTCAGTATATTAGGTTATTTGGGGGAAAAAAAGTTTGCACAAAAAAAGACTGATGGTCTTTTAACTGGACTGAAACAAGTCCTAGAGCTTCCGTGCTGTCTTGTGACCCAGCCTCTTCAGAGTAGGAAGAAGCAGGAGAATGTTGCTCTAACACTGGCCTTGCAGCTGCTATTTTGTTACTTATGCAGTAATAAAATGGTAGCACAAGATCATAAAGATCCAAACCCTGTTTCTTGTAAGGGCTCTATTTAGCTGTAGATCATTAGAATTACAGACCTACAGCTATCCGTTTTTTATTTTCTTTCCTTGCATCTCTTATTAAAGCAGAAAGATGTTACGATTTTTTTGTGTTTAGAGCCTACTTGTATATTTGTCATCCAGGATCCATGCACCTCCTATTGTCCTTTTAATGTTGTATATAAAGGTGTTCTGTTATGTTTCATTGGAGTAATCACATTAACTGAATATAGTGTTTTGCTTTGCCCTGCTGTGCATTCATGTTTAAAATAAACTCTTCATTGTTATAATAGATCTTTTTCATATTTACATTCTCTAGGACTCCCTGCTCAAACTGAAAGACTACAAGCAATGCTTTGAATGCTCAGATGTTGCCTTGAATGAGGCAATTCAGCAGATGATTAATATGACAGCAGCCTCTGCTAAAGAGGAGTGGGTTGCTACGGTAACACAGCTGCTCACAGGAATAGATACTTCATTATCATCAGTCAACAGCATCTTGAAAGACTCTTCTGTAACACCAAGCCTGGTTCGATTAACAAACAACCTGATCCAGGTAATCCCTGCACTGGCACCAGGAAAGATGTGTTGTGTGCTGCAGACCTTCAGGCATGATACAGTTGCTGTTTGAATTCCCACCCACTCGTAGTGATGGTTTTGATTACATTCTGTTACATTTTTGGGAAGATGAGCACTACCATACTGTGTGAGCATTGTCATAGTCTTCAGTATGATAGACCTGCACTGAGCACACACCTGTGCTAGAATCAGTACGAACAGGTACCTTTAGACACCAAGCTGCCTAAAACAAGCAAAGGATGGTGGTAAGATAACCCAACACTGGGTTTTTAGGCCATTTGAAATGGTGATAATGTGAAGATTGATTGAGCTGCCTGGGTGTAGCTTGTAAGTTATGGCTCGGATCTTGCTGTAAGTGCTTCGGGCTGGAGGGCAAGATCCTGTAAGCCTTTCAAACATGGTAGAATTGCTTGCGAGTGCTGGCCAAAGTAAGGGTTTTTCTAGTAAAAACAGAGGGTGATCTGAGCAGGGCAGGGGAAAAGTGAAATGCAAGCTGCTTCTAGAGTTATGGATACAGCTAATTTAAGTACCTTTTACAGAAGGTACTTTGGAACCTTAAACTGAATGAGCGTTTTCAGTCCAGGTAACTAATGGCAGACTTACAAATGGCAGTTCTATTAAGAAGAGGTTCTATTCTATTCTATTCTATTCTATTCTATTCTATTCTATTCTATTCTATTTCTATTCTATTCTATTTCTATTCTATTCTATTTCTATTCTATTCTATTTCTATTCTATTCTATTTCTATTCTATTCATATTCTAAGAAGAGGTGAAGAAAATTCAATGTGCTTGCAGTTCTCAAATCTCCATTTACTTCAGTAAAAGCCAAGGACCTTCACTGCTTACAAAGTCATACTTTCATTGTGTAAAGTTGTATGTGTTATGGAATGTAATGGAATTCTGGAGAGCAGAGTATTCAGGCACATCATTTATATAGCATCTGTTAATGATTCTAATTGGTCTTTAACAGTTGTTGTAAGACCTGATCTAGAATTCATGAATTTTTCTTAACTTCTGCTTTGTCTGGGTTGTAGAGAAATTTCTTGTACAGTAATGAGGCCCAGTAATGCTAGGAATTGATGCTGTGTATTTGCTTACTGTGAATTATTTGTATATCATATTAACAGAGAAACGTCTAGATGGAAAATAAGGGTGCAAGAGGAATGTCAGAGTAGGGGAAATAATTTGCTACCCTTCCCCTACTGATTGATCTACTTCTAGCATTTTTATAGCCACTCGTGAGAAGCTGAGACTCAACTTTACATTATTTCCTTGGGGTAAAATGTGTTGCCAGCTTTGGGCTGTTTGGAAAGGATTCATACCTGACCTTTGTTTTGCATCACTTTGTCTGTATAATGTCTGTTTCTTTATTAGATCATAGACTGCAGCATGGCTGTCCAGGAAGAACCAAAAGAACCATATGTCTCCTCAGTGCTTCCATGGATTATCTTGCACAGGATCATCCAGCATGAGGAAGATGCTTTTCGATCCCTTTGCTGCCAGCAGCAGCAGAACCAGGGAGAAGAAGGTGGATTATTTCTTCACTTTTACATATTGGAACTGAGCTCTTTACCATCTAGCTAAGGAATATAAGTAATAAAATAGTTGTTTGTTGTCTTACCTTGCTGGCTGAAGGGAGTAGAGGGCTATGCAAGCATCACTTTTTACCAGAGAGGAAGCTTATTGCTAGTTGAAGCATTGACTCAGATTAAACTCTGTTCTGTGCTACTTCAATATTTACCAATTTCTTTCTTCCAGTGAGTCCTGATACCCCTATGTTGCCTTCTTCACTTATGCTGCTGAACACAGCTCATGAGTATTTGGGAAGAAGATCCTGGTGTTGCAATTCAGATGGTGCTCTGCTCAAGTTCTATGTAAGTATTGCCAACGTGGAATAATTGAGATTGACTCAGATTGATCTCTAAAAGTCATCTGGCCAAGCCACATTTCAAAGCAGGAAACAAAGTGCAAAATTAGATTGTTTATTGCCTTGTCTTCATGTTAAATATACACTAATAAATCCACTTTCCATCTTCTCCCAGACAAAGATATGAAAGTTTCAGTCAGTTTAATCTGAATAGAAAAGGCTTGTTATTCCAGACCCTTTCCCTTTGGTCTACTTCTGTCATACTTCCCATTGTTCTCTGGACTTACCTCACTGAGAAGAATAATTGTTTTCTTCTGTTTTTTCTCCTTTGTTTTGCTTCTTGCACTAGTATTTTATTTTGTTCATGGGATTTGAAAGGGAAGTAGGAATAACCAAGCAGTCTGATAGTACTGTGCATCGTTCAGAAGCTAAAAAAACCTGTAGCGTTAAGTCTTTAAAATTACTGCTAAAATCACACAGTGGGATTCCATATTCATCTTGTCTCAGTGATTCTAAATAACTTGCTCACTTCGCAGAACTGAATTTTTCAAGTGTTAGGTAGGGTTTGCACATTCTCAGAGTACGTAAATACTATTTATCGCGTAAAAAGAACGTATTTAAACTTTCAGCGAAGAAAATTCACTTTTGAATAGCTTGGTTATTTGTTTCTTCCAAATCACTGGAGTAAAGATTTGCAGGCCATCATCTGTCCTCAGTTACACAACTGGAATGCTACTGATTGCTCCCACATCCTGTGGTGTTACATGGATGTGATCTGAAGCTGTGATGTATTTAATTGTTCAGCAGTTGATAAATTTGTCTTGTTTGATTATACCTACCTTCATTTTATACCACACTGTGAAAAAAATAGCAATTATATTGTTTTCATGTTATTAACTGTTATTTAAAATGTTGAGTTCATCTGTTGAACGATGATGAGAATGAAGAGTTACTTCAGCCCTCCATTTCCCTGTGCCTTCAGGCTGTTCCTTGCTCTGTTGTTCAGATGGGTGTGTTACATCCAGTGTGCTCCAGAAATGGGTGTCTGGGCAGTAATGCTGTAGCATTATTAGACGAAAGGACTTACCTGTTCATTGTTGACCTTTTTAAGATTATTCCTTGAAGTCTCATTGTTACACCAGAAAAGTAGTTTCCCATGGTTGAAGTAGAATATTTCTATGTGTTTGCTCATTTTATCTTTGCTTAGAAACCCAAGTGCAGTCAGTGTTTGCCTGAGCAGAGCACTGTCAGCCTGGGATAGCCTGGCTGTGGCAAATCCCAGGTAATGCGGTGCCATGGCATCCACTGGGCTGTGCTCTACAGGGACATTTCAGTGGCACTTTACAGATTCAGCTTGACTTCATTGAGGTTTATTACCTTCAGCCAAGAGAAAATCATGATTAGTTCTGCACAGAGCTACTCGGGAATCTCCTAATTTCCCTTCTCAGCACTCCCTGGAGCTTATTAGCCACAGCTCAGTGCCAGACCCCATCTACCTCTGCGTTTGAGCAGCAGCATGTCCAGGACAGTAATTTAGACGGCTGGGAAGGATGGCAGAGAGAGCCTGAGGGGTTCTGCAGGAGTCAGCTCACCCTGGTAGAGCTGGATTGAATGAACAGTGTTTGAACTGAGGCTGACTCAGGGTAGAACTACCAGATTATCTCTGTGTCCTGCTCTCCTCAGCCTCCCTGGTATTAGGAGCATAATGCTGATACACCTGAGTTGCCCCTGCAGGGAATCCAGAGGGCTTATTATCTCAGGCCTTGTGCTTCATGAAAATAGATAGGCTGTTTCCAGGCTCAAGCTTGCCCACAGATGTTGTGCTCCTAAGGGATGAGTGTGAATTGTGTCTGTACAATGTGCCTGTATCCACAGCCTGGGGAGTCACAGAGTATGGTCTGTGAACCTGGGTGAGGTACAGATAACTGAGAGCTGGGAATGTATCTGCAGTGTGATCTTTGCAAATGTCATCAGGTACTTTGAACAAAATGTTCCATTTTCACTTACAGAATTGCCCACTTCTTAAACTAAAATATAATACAGTATTATTAAACACAAGAATTTAGTTTTCAGAGAGAAGAGGGTGTTCACCTTCTGTAGGTGAACTGTCTGCTTGAGGACCTTATATTGCTTGTGGATGAATGTGCTGTGCAAGAGAAGATGTTAATATTAATTAAGTCCTTTAGCAGTAGTCTGAATTATTAGAAACAATTTTGGGTTTCTGCCAAGAACTTAAAAGTTGAATAAGAACACAGGAGATTGTTTTGAACACTGTTCAAGTGAGAATTCTGTTACTGCTGTTAGATGTGCTTTTGTTTGTAGCAGTAAGAATATCATGCTTTTGTTACAATATCCTTTGATGCTCACTGTTTTTCTTCAGCTTATTTAGCTACACTTTCTGTAAATTTCAAATGTTGTTCACAAATCCATACAGGGAAAGTGGTGACAATAAGGTGTCTGCTGGGACTCAGTATGAATGAGTCTGCTGTGACTCAAGATGTCATTGAAATACTTTCTAAGAATTGTCTTTGCTTTTATTTTTCAGGGGTTTGCCTCTTAATAAATGGTACCTTGATCTTAGCACAGATATTTTAATCAGAAGGGAATCAGCATCTTATATTTAATCCCAGCTCTTACAAATGAGCTTCTTACATGTAGAATGACAGATTTTTGCCTTGTGACGCAGTGTTTGTATTGACAGGAAAGCCCATCATGATGAGAAGCTTCTTGTAGGGTCAGGCATAAATATTTGAGTTTGCAATCCTAGATGTTGAAAAATGATAAATGGTCGCAATAAACATTTCCTTTTCTTTTAATTGAAATTTCATAGTGGAACACATTGAAATTGAATCTTAAACCTCAGTGGTTGTGTGGGTTTTGTTTTGGTTTCGAAATAAATATCCAGAATCCCCCTACACAGATTATTCTTGGTGAACATATTTGTATTGACCTTGAAATGTCTTCTTGGAGTGTGTTCCTTTTTGGTTTGTTTTTTATGGAAGCTTAGTGAGAATTTTCAAAGAGTTACCTTTCCTTCTTTTGGCGTTCAGCTGCAGTTTTTATAATGATTGTCTTCAAGTATCAGCATCTTCCAAAATATGCTACTGATGGGTGCTTTCTCTTGTAGTGTTGAAGGTAAAGATAGCAACTTGCTACAGTGTTTAGTCATTTGGGATCAATCCAGCCACTTTCCTTGGTGTGTAGCCATCTGTGTAATACTGTTCATACTGTGCAGTTCTATAGTCCTTTTAGCCAGATTTTCACTAACTCTCTCTTCTTTTTCTGCAAAGTCCTCTCCATCCTGCGTTTTCCATGCAGAGGAAATTGCTGTTTGTGAATTAGGGCAGAAATTCTTCTGTACCTTTTCCTTATTCACAACATTGATGAACTGTAGTGTTTGTATTCACAGAATCAACTCGATGTGTAGGGGAGAACTTTGTGAAGGATTTTAAGTCTGAAACATGAAGCTGATACCTAACCTCATTGATTAAAGATAAGAGTTTGTGAATTAACATAGGAAGAAAAATAAAAGCACTTCAATGCCACTGCAGTGCCATTGGAATGACTTGGGTGAGACTAGTTTACAGAAATACAGGTGTAATATTTGGTGGTTATTGGGGGAAAAAAATGTAGTCCCTTAAAGTTGTTTTCATCATCTGCCTTCAGACAGCTGGGTAGCTTACTATGATCTTCAGGTGACCTTTCCCTTGATGCTTGGCTTGTAGGTTCAGGTGCTACAAAAGGAACTTGCAGCATCCACTTCTGAAGATACTCATCCATACAAAGAAGAGCTGGAAACAGCCTTGGAACAGTGTTTTTATTGTTTATATGGTTTCCCTAGCAAAAAAAGCAAAGCAAGGTACCTAGAAGAACATTCAGTACAGCAGGTAAGTTATGTTATCCAATGTCAGTGGAATATCCTGAAGTGATGAAAGATGCACACTTGTTTTGTTCTAATGCACTTTGATATTAGGAAGATTACTTTTATTTCCTTGTAAATTTTATGTATTTTACACATTGTAGAGAATAAATGAAAAGTTTTTGTATTTTTTAAAATTATAAATACAAGTCAGATATTTTAAATTAAGTGTTAGTATAGTCTTATCCACAGTAGTCTACCATCTTGAAAATATTGAGAAATTGATTTTATTAAGCTATCACTTTCCTGTTTTCAGCTGAGAAGAAGTTCAAGGTTGAGAAAAATTTAGAGAGGAAAAGTCAGCTTGAGAGAAGAAAACTTTAGCAGCCAGCCTTGCAGTTTATGAAAGTGAAAAATATCACTGTTAAAAATTTGCAAGTACATGATTTTATCACTTATTTTGACATCTCTGATGGTAAATACCTGGTAGCTGTTTATAAGAAATGTGAAATTCAGTTGAGTTTGGGAGAAGGGCAACTACAGAGTGCCTCTGGAAGAGGGTTGTAATATTAAGGAAGGGAGAGAAAAATACAGGTCAGCAAGACAATGCCCTGCCTTGAGAAACATCACTGATTTTGTTCAAAAACCTCACACTATTTTGCACTTACCAAATGCAACTGATCATAGAATTATCAGTCAAAACCATTTTCATACAAGCAGAATGATTGTCTGGCTCTGTTGAACAAACCATTTTAAATACACAAATACTGTTACATTACTGTTCATTGAATATTAGGGAATTTTGTATGTTGTATGTACGTCTTAGAGAGTGAAGATAATGAGAGAAAGGGTATAAGTAAGAAAAAGGGAAATGTAAGGAGATTACCCTCTGCAACTTCCCTGTTTTTCAATGCAGAGCAAAATTTACTGTAAGGGTAAGGTAAACAATAAAAGGAGAAAAACTTAGTCTAGCAGAAGAGAACTGTAAATTATTTTTGGGTATTTTTACTGCTTACAAGAAAGAAAAGTGAAGAGAAAATGTGGAGTAAATTCTGGAAGTACCTTTCTGTAGAGAATTCAAAGATTTTTGAGTCTCAGAATTTTGTCTGATTCCCATTTCATTAACTCTTCTTACTTGACTCTGAAATGGAAGGTGCAGAGTTCTTCTCCATATCTTACCCATGATCTCAGTTCATTCGCTCGGAATGATAACAATTGATTCTTGCTTATAAACAACTTTTCTGAGCAACTCTTCTAAGCACGTAGAATGACTTTATTTTTACTTTAGTGACATACACTAAGTTACAACGATACCTTAGTCTGTTAAATCAGTGAGAAGTATATTTTATTTGTGAGCAGCACAAATTAATAGCACCTTTAGCTCTGTTCTTGGGAGGTTTAATTTGGTTCCTGCTAGAATAATGTCTATACTCTTATGAACTAGAAAGGCTATAGAAAACCATCATTAGTAGAATTGAATTTTGGAATTTGAAATATTTTTTTTCCCCTCTCATCTACCTCCCTCTTCAGGTTGATCTGACATGGGAAGATGCTTTGTTCATGTTTGAGTATTTTAAGCCGAAAACTCTTCCAGAATTTGATAGTTACAAAACCAGTACCGTGTCTGCTGATTTGGCCAACCTTCTGAAGAAAACTGCTACAATTGTTCCTCGAACAGACAAGCCTATGCTAAGCCTGGAGACTGTATCTGCCTATATTGAAGGAACATGCAGCAAGGTCTAGTGAATTGTTTTTTTAAAAAATTAAATTGAAGGGAGTGAAAATTGTTGTTGGTCTTTTTATGTAGACTTTGAGATTATTAGTGGAATGATTTATTCCATGATGTTGGTTTTCTGTGGGTAATTGCATTTAAATAGAATAAGAAAGATCCCACCAAAGCTTTTAGTCTTTGAATGGTAAAATGCAGTCAGCATGAGATGTTCATTAGTGTTTGTAAGTGCTCTGTATATCTGTGTAATGCTTTCAATGTCTTCATATTCAAAACCTTCATATTGTGTGATGAAAATGCTACTTTCCCTACAAGGAAGAAGCAAATGTGCAGCTCATTTAATATGAACCTTTGCCTTTTTTGTTTTCAGGCACCATCTCTCCCGGAGGGAGCAGACTATTCTCCACCGGTGGTGACTGAGTTGTATTATCTTCTGGCAGACTATCATTTCAAGAACAAAGAACAGTCTAAGGCCATTAAATTTTACATGCACGACATTTGTATTTGTCCAAACAGGTCAGTATTTTTGAATCCTGCTGCACATCCTTCATTCTTCTCACTTCTTTCAGTACTAAAAAGCAGACAGCTGGTTTCAGGAATGAGAAAAAACCCCCGAACAACCAAAACCCCCACCTGCAATCCATTATCATAGGTCCATTGTATAGTGGACATCTCTAAAACAACCCAACAAAGAAAACAAAACCCAAAATGTAGGGTTAAATATCTGATTGCTTTGAAATTAAAACCAAAAAATGAAAGGGCGGCGGGGGGAAGCTAAATTGAAATAAAGAATAACTGTGAAGAATGAATTGTTTGCACCTTTTGTTCTTTGCTTTGGCATGTTCATGCATGATAAGGAGTGAAAAATGTCACCATTTAATAGCGTAGCTGTAGCACAAATAGCATCCTTTAGTGGATTAACTGTTTAGGCTGACCTCTTTTTAGAATGTTGATTTTTCTGCTAGAGAACTACACAGAGAATGCAAATAAAGTATTTAAGTGATATTTAAACAAAACCACCTTGTTTCTTGATAATTTACAACTCACTGAAATTCCATCAAGATTAAGCTCTCTCATCTTAAAAATAAAGCGTGTTCTGAATATCAGTCTTCTAAATTAAATTAAATAACCTTTAAATTTACTGATTAAATAAAGAGTTTGCGTATTAGGTGTTAGTTATTTTTTAATTCTCCTTGAAGTTGATAGATCAGGGTCAGTGACAAAAACCCTAATTTGATAGATTTGAGACAAGAAAATTCTTTCTAAATCCAGTCACGTAGCAGAGACAAAAGGGAAGGTGAAGGCACAGAGCAATTTTAGATGTGAAATCTTCAGAGGAAATAGCTGTAGTTTAATGTTATTGCATCTTCTAGTCTGGGACTTGTGGCTAGCAAATGGCTAAAACTCTTGTTTGAAGGCAGATAAAGAAATTACAAATACCACCCCCTACCTATTCTAAAACTTAAATTCATAAATGAATGGAATGCATTTTTATTTTAATATGTGACTTTTTTTTTTTTCTCAGAAGATGCCTTATGTGGTAGCACAGTATTTTTGCCCCAGTCAAATTAGATGGTACTTGTCTGTACTACAGTTCCTGTTCCATTCCCCCCAGGAATGTGACTATTGAGGTCACTTGACCTAGAAATGGATTTTCAGTTGGAATCAGAAGAAATTGCAAGCGAAAATATGAGAACATTATGGTTATTTCTTTGGTGTTAAAATCATGGTAAAATTGAAAAACCCCAGGGCAGCTGAACCCTGGCATTAATGAGAGATTGTGGCCTATGGAAACCACCCTTCCGACTGTGTTGTCAATAAACACAGAGCTGGACCCTCAACAGTCCCTCAGTCAAAAATTACAGTTTTAGTTCATCAGAATTTTCCTACTTGAATGCATTTTTGGCTTTAAGATTTTTATGTTGGGAAATGATTGTGATTATTCACAGTTGAGTCCAGCAATGCAAGGTGTTGTAGTGTCTGCTGGCCTACAGAAATAAAGGGTGACAACATTTTGACAGGACTGCATGGTTACCGAGAAAAAAACAGTGGGAGTGCTGCCATTAGAAATAGATATACTGGCTTCGCATGGCAAATAAACCTGGATTTTTCATCTGTTTTCCGTGTGTGACAGTTACTGGGGACAATGCTTTATTAGGAAATCCCTTTAATAAAATCAGTATGATTTTGGCTATACAGCTTGTGTTCTACTCTGTGGAGAGGAGGAAGGGCAGAAATCTGTTTTGAGGGAGCGTGTGATAAAAGGAGGAAAAAGTTGTAGACACAACAAGATAAATCTTGTCTATGCCTTCAGTGCAACGTTCAGGGGGGAGTTTGTTCATGTGTAATGTTCTTGCTTGCCTAGGTTTGACTCCTGGGCTGGGATGGCTCTGGCTCGAGCGAGCCGCATTCAGGACAAGTTGAACTCCAATGAACTGAAGAGCGATGGCCCGATCTGGAAGCACTCCACCCCTGTCCTGAACTGCTTCAAACGAGCCCTGGAGATCGACAGCTCCAACCTGTCCTTGTGGATCGAGTACGGCACCATTTCCTATGCCCTCCATTCCTTTGCGTCCCGACAGCTTAAGCAGTGGAAAACGGAACTTCCGCCTGAAGTTGTGCAGCAGGTGGGATCTAACAGAGAGTTCAAAATTTTAAATATTTAAAATTAAGTTTTCTAACATAGTAAATTTTTTAATTAAGTATTTACATGCTCTATTCCACATATTAGACCGTATGGTTACTTAGTAATATTGGAAATTCCAATATTCATGTAATCTGGTGGTGTCAAGCAGCATTTGAAGGTGGGGTTTTTCCTTTCTTTTTCCTTCCTTTTTCCTGTGTAAAATCAGTTTGAGCATAATCTTTGAATTATCTTTTGAAGGTGACACAAAATTATTGTAACCTTCTGGAAAGGGGAATTATATTTACCTTTCCTTTCTGTAAATGTCATGCAATGTTTCCAGGAAAAGGTGAAATGTATACATATTTAAATAGTGAAGAGATCAGAAATTACTCTGATATCTGTGTCCACATGTCATCTCTAATATCTAAAGAATCCTCTCCTTTTTCTGTGGTTTTGGGCCATAATAAACTAATTAAGGGAAAATGCTCAAGCCCTTTGATTTCTGCTCAACCTTCCCTGGGTAAGAGCAAGGCATTTACCTAAACAAAAGATCAAAGTGAGAAGATTGGTAGAATTTCTGTTGAAAACATTGTTATGAATTCATTATCTCTTTCTGCATAAGGGAGGTGAAAAAGATTATTAAGAATTTTATTGCTAAATCAAAATGAGCAATTCTAAATACACTCTGACAGTGATAAGAGTTGCTTGGGAAAATGTTTTATCTGTCTTTTTGGACCAGTGAACTCCATTTCTGATTTAGCTATTCTGACTTCCAAATATTACGTAGTCCGCAGCTGGCAGCAGAATGAAAAAAAGGAAATGCTGCTCCTCTGCTGTAATTTGTAAAACTTTCAGTGTTTGAACTACAGAGATCAGTGCTGGGAACACCCTTTGCTTCCAGAAGTGTTACTGTCAGGTGGGGGGTCTGAGCTGCCTCCAGCTCTGGATTAACACTGTGCTTCCCACAGGCACTTTCTTGTCTAAGAAGAAAGATGATGTCAGCCTGCACATTAAAAGGGTTTATTAAATATTGTTTATTAAATAGTGTGTTTGAAATGACAGTTAATGATTGAGTTTTCTTTTGGAGGGTTATTGCGTCCAACAGCTCCAAATTAACTCCTCAGAAAATGAAGTTACTACTTTATATGCCTTTGAGCTATCAGAAGTTTGGTCTTACGGTCTTGTGGCCTCTTGGCTACGAGGGATTTGTTGAAGAATTCCAGGGATAGTACTGGAGTTACTTCATGTTATCAGATAAAAGGAGCAATACAGAGCAGCCATCTGAAGTTGAGGATTAAATGAGAATGTTTATTTAGGACTACTTAAGTCTTTATTTTTTTCAAGTGAATATATTAAAAATGCATAATTTAGTAAGAAAAGCTCTATTATAATAAAAGATAAATTGAAACAATTTCATCTCACTTCCACAGATATATCTCTTCAGGAATGTGTTTCTCATACATAAAAACCTTATTATTCTCTTCTTCTTACAAAATGTTTAGGAAAGAAAAGATTATGTTTCTTGGTTATAGCCACACAGCTTAAATTTATAAACTTCATTTCCAAAGAGAGAAAATTACATTAATGCATCTTTTGACCTAGTTTTTTTTACATGAATTTATTGGCATTTAACTTTAATTTATGCTGCTGGTTTTAATTTTTTTTTTTGACGGGGTGGGGTGGGGAGAGTATTCATCTCAAAATTAGATACATTGCAAGCAAGATGAAATACATTTCTTCACAAATGAGAGTGGTCCATAGTGGCTCTATCAGACTTCAGTTACAGAACAAAGCAAATAATTATTGTCTTTGAAGAGTTAAGATAATTACAGCTGCGAAAAAGTGGTAGAATTTCTGTGGACATGAATATTGGGTTGTTATTTTTCAGATTTATTTTTATATGCATGTTCTTACACTTCTGTCTTACTGTTTGGTTTTGGTTGTTTGTATCAGCAGTTACTGGAGTGAACAAAAACCTATCCATAAACACATTTTGTGGGTTTCTGGGGTGTATTTGATCACTTGAGATGTATTTGATCACTTCTATGTCTTTTAGGTTGAAAATGTTTAAAAGTTGTGCCTCGTTTATGCGCTTTTATATGGGCAGCAGTGCATTTTTAGGGTTTTCCATGTGAGCTGCAGTGAATTGGTGTGTTCTGTGCTCTCCCCCTTGGTGGGTGGCAGATGGAGGAGCGCAGGGACAGCATGCTGGAGACAGCCAAGGTGTGCTTCACGTCGGCGTCGCGCTGCGAGGGCGACGGGGACGAGGAGGAGTGGCTGATCCACTACATGCTGGGCAAGATCGCCGAGAAGCAGAAGCAGCCTCCTGTCGTGTACCTGCTGCACTACAAACAGGCAGGGCATTACTTGCATGAGGAGGCTGCTCGGTATCCAAAGAAGATTCACTACCACAATCCACCAGAACTTGCCATGGAAGCATTAGAGGTAAAAGAAAGTTGAATTTGTAGGCTTGAAGCCTTGTTCTCTACAGATTGTTAGGCGCATGTAGATGGTGCTCTGCCTCGGGGAGCATTTGCAAGACAGACTTGGAGAGTAAAATGGAGCCTGTTATTCAGGCTGATTGCATTTCAAAGGCAGTTTGGACAGGTGGGTAGCAATTCCACTTCTGAATTTTGCTGCGCACAGTTCATTAGTTTTTATAAAAATCAAACATTGATAGGATTCAATGGAAGCACAAGTTCATGCATGAGGTGGGACCTTTGTTTTCACTATGTTGCCTGGTAAAAGCAGTGGATCTAGAACGTACCCAGTGGTGACTTGCTTGCAAGGAGACCAGCTCTGCTTTCTTTGTTGTATTCCATAGGTTGTGGTTATAAAATCTGTACAGTGTTCAGATTTTGTAATTTAAAAGCAACTTTCAAAGGCAGGGAAAGTTCAGTTCAGCTAAGTTTAGGTGACAGGTAGCTGTCTTAACTAACTTCTGCAGATTCTATAGAGAAAAGACTATTTGTAATAGATTACAGAGCTACAAATTCTTTACTGACCAAGTGGACTTTGGTGGTTTTTTAGGTATATTTTCGGCTTCATGCTTCTATTTTGAAACTTGTGGGGAAAGCAGACTCTGGAGTAGATGCAGAGGTTCTGGTTAGTTTCATGAAAGAAGCTTCTGAGGGACCCTTTGCCAGGGGTGAGGAGAAGAACACCCCAAAAGTTGCAGAAAAGTGAGTGCTAGTTTCCAGCAGTTTCCTCTGAATGTATGCTTATAAACTACTGTACAATAAACTATTAAAATTAAGCTGAATAAAATATAAACAAAACAAAGTGAATAGAATTTGTTCTAATGTTTGCAGTTTTCAGGTATCATGAATAAGATTACATGCTACTCTGAGATCTCAGTAATTGGCACAGAGGAAATGGGAAGGGAAGAAAACAGAAAAATTTTGATCTTGTGATCCATTTTGAAGCCACCGTTTTTATTTATTAATAAATTTGATTTTTGAAATCAGCTGTTAAAATGAAAACACAAATTACTTTTACTTATAGGATGAGAGATTTTAGTCCTTATAATTTGTCTCAATAACAACTACAAAACAAAGAATAGTTTACTATTGACCAGTGACAGGAAGGGAGGAATATAACTTGTACTAAAAATCCTTCATCTAGAACTTTTTAGTGAGATTTAATTGCTCTCTTGGAAATGCTATAAGAACATGTAGTCTCCTTTTATTCTTTCTGTATGTTTCAACTATATAAACACTTCACCTTTCTTCTTGCCCTCCCAGAGAAAAACCTTGCATGATAGATGAAGACTCTCACTCTTCAGCTGGAACAGTGCCAGGCCCTGGGACTTCCCTCCCCTCCTCCTCCGGTCCAGGTCTGACATCCCCACCTTACACAGCCACTCCAGTTGACCACGATTACGTCAAATGTAAAAAACCCCGTCAGCAGGCAACGCCGGACGGTACAGTCCCTGTTCTCAATACTGCCAGCAGGGAGGTGCTCTGATCATGGGGGGTTTGACCAGGAATGATCAAACTGCTCAAGGAGGGTGAGGGGTCTGTGGTAACACGGGCAATATTGAAGCTCATTATCTTTATAAATTCAGTGCCTTAAAGAGAATCAATGTACAGTCAGAGCTTTAAATACAAAACTCAAAGTTGTCACCTGCCACCACTGGTACCTGTCACTTAGTCAAAACAGTAATGTTGGTAGGAGGAGTATGAGCTCACCAAATTTTCAGTGATTTTTTTTCTTCAGAGCTCAGTAGGAAAGATGTTTCGGCCCATGTGAAATGACCAGGTGAAAATTTAAACTGATTGAAACAAGACAAATTGGTAGAAAGACAACATAAGCCAGTATTATCATTTTTCGAAGGAGGCAGGTGGCAACTATTTTGAATATATTGTGATTCAGCACGAAGTGATTTGCATGACAGTCCAGTAGATTTCATCTTTTAATTTTTCTTTATCATTTACAGTGACTGGTTAGCAGCTCATCTTCGTAGAATATAAAGTGATAGAATAAATAATTGGCTTAAAATCTAGAAAGGGGGTGGTATCATAGTGTTAATGAAGATTTTGCAATTGCATATATAATAGAAATTAAGTTACAGTTTAAGTATATTATTTGACTAGGAATTTGATTCTGATTCTACTCTTCCGGCCATTTGTCTATCCATCTGGATTTATGAGTATCAGCACTCAAGGAGTAAAATATCTACAATGTTTAGCTTAGTGTTGGTAGAATGTGCCAGCCCCCACAGAAATGCTCTGCTTGATATGAATTTATTTCTGGAGGGTGGGCTGCTTCCTATTGTCATTTTCTGAAGAATGGAAATTTGTAAATAACTTTGTTGACACAGTTTTGAAACAAGTGTTCGTATGCCTGGAAGTTTTGCAGGGTGAATTTATTCCTTTTCCTCAACAAGTAATTCTTGGTGCAAGAGACAGAAGCTCCTTTATGTCTTCCATTATACTGAACAGAGAAATGTTCGTTTTGTTATTGCTTGCATTTCACTTGGGAGTAATTCATTAGACTGTTTTGAGATCATTTGTAGTGTGGAGGTGTCGAATGGGTTATGCAGTGATCAAGCTCTTTTATTAGCTTTTTGATGTCTTTTGACACAACAACATAGAAGGGAGAAAATATTTAAATATTTCTTAAGTCATATTCCCTGTGAGAAACATTTCTGGCTAAGACTACATCTGCTTAGGTCCTGAAGACTGTCTAAATGCTCCCAGGAGAGACATAAGGTAGATAAATATTCCAATGTGTGTCGTTAGTACCTTCTTTCCAAGTAAGACATTATGGGCTGTGGCAGCCGATGGCCCGGTGGGAGCGGAGGCGGCTGCTGAGCAAAGCCTGAAGGTGCAAGTGCAGGAACATCTGCCTCTGCCAGGGCTGAAGGAGCAGTTCCTGGATCTGCAAGCTGAGCCTAGCTGGGACTGAGCTTTGTGCTGTCAAAGCAATTCCAAATGTCAGCTGCTGGAAGAAGCAGAGTTTGGGTGATCTTCAGGAAGGCTGTGTGTAACCATGACAAGGAGAATTGCAGAGTACTGCATCATTCATAATGTTTTGTAAGTTGCTGGCACAACTAAACCCTGGATACAGCATATTGAAGAACCCCAGGAAACTGAAATATTTGCCTTGGGGCTGTTACAGATGGAAGAGCTAGCAGGCTGAGCTAACAGGCTCAGAAGTCTTCCACTTTTATATTATTACATATACTGTGCTCTTTTGCATGCATTTGCATTTTACTTGTATTAAAATACATACTTTTGAAGTAAAATGCTCTTGACATCTTACACATAATCACATCACTGAAGAAAGCTGGTGCCAGCATTTCCATTGTACCATTCCTAAAAATAGCAAGAAAATACTCATCATTTGACTACTCTTTAGATTATTTTTTAACCATTCTGACAGAAACGAAACTGTCTATATTGTTGTTCAGGAACAAATAAGTTGACCTAAATTCAGCCTAGGTATTTATTCCTTCTGAGGCCTGACAATACTCTTATTTACTCTTATATTGATATTGTTGATCATATGTGGCATAAGTAAAGTAAAGGTATTGTACAGTTTTACACACTTTGTATGTTACCACAAGCAAGATGCAATTTGGGATCATTACTGACCTCTGAGACCTTTTTTGACCATTTTTGTGTTCTGTGCTTCAAGAAAACATGAGCCATGAGGAAAGAGAGAAGGAATTGGGATGGTTTGTCTACAGAGGAGAAGACCCAGGGGAGACATGACAGCAGAGTTACTAAATAGTGTTGAAAGCTGTACAAAGAGGCAAAACCCCAGGAAGTCCATGCTCATGGATGACAGAACAGATGATACTACACTTAAATTGCATTTTCATTCTGAACGTTAGAAAACAGTGTTAGACTAGTCTTAGGAAATACTGATTTTGTATAACCATGCAATATTTTAGCACTGGAAGTCATTAAACAGTGGCAATGCAGCTGTCTGCCAGGCATGATGGAGATTCCAAAAAGGAATGGACTAGATGAACACTTGCAGTTCCTTCTGAACTCTACTGTTTCAATTAATTTTGTGGGGTTTGTGGGTTTGGGTTTTGGTTGGGTTGTTAGTTTGGTTTTTTAACAAGATATCCAACGACTTGCCTTCCAGAGCAGCAAATTATCTCATTACAAGCTGGAGAGAATTGCTGTACAGCCAAACATCTTTTCTTGAAAATACTGGGATTCTGACCTTCAAACATTTATCTGTAAATAGGTGAAGCTGTGAGGGCAGACTTATTTTGAATACATTATATTTAAATGTGTCATTATAGTTCTGTAGCTCTCTAGCACATTTTGCTGGTGGAAGATGATGACTGGGATATGCAGAAATCGCTGTTAAAGTTGAGAGCATTGAAAGGCTTCAGATCCAGTGAATGCTGGTGGTACTAGTTTTAAGTCATGTATTTAATGACAATGGGAGAAAGGAACCGGTAAATACAGCTTGTAAAGTAACTAAACTTCTTTTTCCTCATGGCAGCTGCTAGCATGTATCTCCTTCAAGGAGACAAAAGTATTGCTGAGCGGCAGCTGTTATTTGCTGCCTGACTTGCTGCTGTCATGTGTGTAAAATGGGCAGCTTCCTTTCTCTTTTCTTGTCCTTCCATTCAGCAACATCTTTTCTTTCCTTCTGTTAATCCTGTCTTTCCTGTCATCACCCCTGCCTATTGCTATTTTATAACCCTCCAAAGTGAAAACTTGCATCTGAAATCTGAAGCATAGGTTCAGACTCTTTCTTTCTAAGAGCAAAATAGGAAACAGGAAAACTCAGGAACTTGCCAGGCACCCCGACTATCATTACCTGTGGTGTTACTGTATTTACACAGCTAAATGGCCAGTATTAATATAGCAAAACAGATATATATACTCTGTGTCCTCCTCTGTACAGGCTGGATGTATGTGGTCAGTAAAGACCAATCGCAGTAAAGCAATAAAGTTATTTCAGAAAGCAGGAAAAGTATTAAAAAAACCCCAACTGAATAAGGTATCTGTTTCCCAAAGAGTAGACTGGGAGATTGTTTAGAAGGTCTTTTTTGCTGTAATATGCCTTTGTTGTGTTGATACTCAATTCCATATTACTGTGGTGGTATGCAGATGATGTATCCATTGCTATTGCAGTGTTAAAATGTTGTATTGTTTAAGTCTTCATCCATGTCATGTAGTATGTCGTGTGTAGATAGATTTAATTGTTCTTTTTTGTGTTTGTCCTTGCCTGATTGCTTTGCAACCAATATTGCCCGTGCTGCCTCTAACCTTTACACAAATCTCTGTTCCCCAGGCATTCTCTTCCTGCTTTTACCTGTCACGGCTTGCTTTTAATAATTGGCAGAACCTGCATGATAAACTCACTGGGAAAGGCTCCTTGCTTCGTGCTGTGGGAGAAGTCTCACTTCATAGTTTGTCGGTCTGTAATTCTGCAAATGTTATCAAGATGCACAATTTTTGTAAATGGGGGTTCTCAATATCCTGATGAGACAAAGGTGATCTCTGAGGAACTTCTTGCACCAGGTTGTCACTCGTGTAAACTAAATCAGCTTCTGGGATGGAGTGGATGTTTCTGTGCGTAAAAAGAACGTCCACATTGCATTTTGGAGCATTAAAATCTCGCCCTTAAAATTCTCTCTCTTTAGCAGTTAAAAATTAAATCTTTGGGTCTGCAGTACATGTCCTGTTCTGGCACATGGTGCTGGATGTTCATGGGGACTGCGTGCTGGACTACATGAGTAATGAATCACACCCAGTTTATTGCAGTATGCTCCATTTTTACCTTTCCCCAATTTAACCTCTCTGATTAGTACAAGTGTCACACTAAGATGGAGTGTGAGATTATGTAGAAAGTGTTTGTCCAAATAAATGGGACAGTGGTGGGATACTCTGTTGCTCTGCTCTTGAAGACAGAACAGCAATATAGGACTGTAAGTTATGGAAACACATTCGGTATTCAATGCAGCCAGACAAAACATAGACTCTCATCTTTGACTCATGTTAAAAGAGAACTCCCTTTAAATGGCTGTCCTCAAATTAACCTACTCCCATGCAGATCTCTGCAATTCTTTTGTTTTTAATAGTGTGCAAGTGCCTTTTGATGCAGATCTAAATGTTGTCTTCCGTTATGGGTGGAATCTGTTTTGCAGAATGAGAATTCTGTGATACATCATGTTTCTGACTGCAGACCGGTAAAGAAAAATGCTCACATGTTCAAGTGAAGAGGGGAGAGAAATGGTGTCAGGCAGGACAAAGAGAGTCTACCTTCACAATCTGTGAACAACCCACCTTTATTGCATGAGACAAGACTTTTTTTTTTTTAGTTATATATAGTTGCTTATTCATAAGCTCTGAACTGTGCAGCAGGATTTTTCTTTTCTGCAAATTGAGTTAGCGTATGTATAGAGCTCTTTAGAAAAGCTTTCTGTGCCACTCATTTCTGATTTTTTGACTTGCAGCTGATTGTTTATCAGATTCAGATACCTTCTTATAATAACTGGACACACATTTTCCTTCAGATGTTTAAGACAGAAAAAAATATTATTCAGAAGTGAGTTGTACCCTCTTGGCTTTCTGAGCCTGTTACTTAATCCCGCATGCAGATGTTTCAGAGGTCTTCTCCCTCTTCCTTCTAACTCCCAGAAAGTTTCAAAAGTGGATTACTGAGCTGCACAGTAATTAATTGTCAAAGGCAGAACACCTCATTCACATTGGCACCATGAAGCTGTGCTTCAGCTCCCCCGAGAATAAATTATGTAAGTTTGTACCACAGCTGGTACATGGTCATCATACTTAGCAGTGAGAGCTCTGTCATTAGGATTGTCTGTTTGCTAGTTCAGGTCACTTACAGTGTGACACATCACTCTCCTTGTCCCTCTTCCAGGGCTGAGTGGGCTCAGTTTAGGTAACAAGGCCTATGGATGATCCACAGGGCTCCTGTGGGAGGATGCTGGCAAAGGGTAATGCCTGCTGCAGTACTGAGCCCTGTTTTTCCTGTTGTGTTTTAAAATGAAATAGTCATTTAGGCTCTCCAGAGTTTAACACAACTTTGTCCTGGTGATGGGGTGGCATGCAGGTGGTGTGCCTGAATGCTGGGGGAGCAGTGACAGTGACATGCTCATGGCTGTTTCTGCTATGGAGGAACACTGGGGAATAGGGATTTTTGAAGTCAATCCAGTAAACCTATTTCATTCAGGGTAAGTTTAACGTTAAAATGCTCCTAAGCGTTGAATTAAGGCAAATGGACTTCAGGTATTTTTTCTAACATCTGTGACAGATGTGTTTCAGTAATGGTAGTGATTTAATCATCCATGTTACTGACAGGACTTCAGTGTGATACAATAAAGGTCTTGGCAGTACAGATGAATATACAAGTTCTTTCTTCTCAATGACATCTTTCTGATAATAATTAGTATTTTTTTACTAATGTCTTGGAAAGTTAACAAGATTCTTCTTTTGACCTTTTTACATCTCCTGTCCAAAGCTGCTCTTTTTCACCCGTTGACAGAGTAGGTGATGTAATCTGATTTCATAGATTTCAAATGAAATATCACAAGTTGAGTACATTATGAGAAATGAGGTAAAAAAAAATTAGCTTTCAAGTGCCATTTTCTGAAATTCTTAGAGATAAGCATGAAATACTTAACTTTACAGCAAATAGAGATTTCAGCTCGTCAGGTTGTTTGAAATCTTCCTAAAACTTGGGAATGATGCAATGAAGTAATGAAACAAAGTATAATAATACCAAGGAGAGACATCTACTATCAGATCATATTTTTCATAGGAATATTGTTACAGTTACTTACGCACAGTTTAGTAGAACTTCTCCCTAGTCTCTTCATTTCCGCTACAGATAATAATTTTGGGACATTAATACCCAGCTGTATTTTTATCTTAGCTTTTGAAGTAATAGGAAACTTTACAGGGAGGGACCTCAAAAGAATATTTAGTCCTTGATTTAGCAATCTCTTACAACAAGGGACCATCCTACCTTTTTGGAAAAGCTTGCCCTCTTGCTATTGCTGAGTGGGGAAACTAAGAAAATAGGTAAACAAAATGTAAAACCTATTAATTTTTTAACTCTTAAATTACGCTGGGTTGCATTAAATTGTCTTTAATTATAGCAGAGATTATTAAAAAGCACTGATGTTCTCCATGGATTTGTGTCATTCAAAAGAGCAGGTGCTGATCGCAGTTGGGAATTTGGAATTCATTCTCATGCCTCACACACTGCAGTCTTTGGCATGTAGGTTGAGTAATATTAATGACTCTCAACTACAGTCAGCTCTTATCAGAGGAAAGAAAAGCTTCATAGCACAACAAATGTAAAAATATATGCTATGTGTCCCTCTAGCATATATGTAAAAGAGCTACATTTAGGAGTTAGGCTAGAAGAGAATAATACTTTCATGTATAAAAAATATGCCATTTTCTTTTCTTTTTAGAAAACCAAAGTTAGGATGCGAATTGGTGCAGTTGCCACAAGTTTTGCATTACATACTGCAGCATTTAGATATTGACAGAGCTTTTTATTATATTAAGGAACATCTTGGGTAACCTAACAAATGATGACTATTTGTCTGCCTGTCTTTGAAAGCCTACAGTGATTCTATAGGTTCACTATGCTATTTTCTAGCTGTATGTAGCAGTTAAGATAGAGATGAGGGGAAAAAACCCGTCAATTTTCTTGCTGCAATTAAAACCTATTGCCTTTTGCACTGTACTTAATGAATATGAATAGCAATTATTGTATTTTTATTTTGGTTAATCATATGTATTTGGAAATTCTCCCTCATCTTTTTTAAGATAAGTAAGTCCAATTCTCCTGGTAATTTTCATATGTCATCTCATTAATCTCTCATTTTTTATCCTCTCCTCTGAATTAATTTTCCTTATTTCAGTGTCTTTTTAAAAATGTGGGTCCCAAATACAGACACCATAATTAAGTTTAATTTTCATTAGTGCTCAGTAGAACAGGAAGACTTAACATATTTTTTCTGTGAAGTTACTGATTGCACATTCAAGAGTGCTGCTTTGCTGAAGTGTGTTTAGAGTAGCCTGACATTTTGGCCAGTTCTGGTTTGAGAATCACAAATTCTTTACAGGCACATGTGAATGTGTGTGCTGGGATCCACTCACACATTTTCTGCTCCTGGTGGTGTTATCTTTTAGGTGCTTATAGAAGGATTTATTTATTTATGCTCAAATAATTCTGTGGAAAATGAAGGCTGGCTGGCTCACAGCTTTGACTTTTCATCCCTTGTAAAGATAAGTACTACACTTTGTTTTACATTCCTTGGGACTTTACCCATCCTCTGTGATTTCTGAGAAATTAATACTAATAACTGGTGGCTGCTGCTAATTTCTGGAATACTCCAGGGTTTTCTGTCTGGCTCACTTAGTTTGAAAGCATCTGCTGCATTCAAGGAATATATAATATAATAGAAAGTTGTCCCAATAGTCATCTTCCTCTGGTTTTTAGTGATTAAGGAGCCCAATGTTAATATCATTATTTTTTAAATATAGTTAACGTATTGAAAGAAAAGGAGAATGAACATCCCTACCTCGCCCCACACTCATTTAAGCAGAAATTTCAAATTAAAATAGCTAGGTAATTGTAAGGAGGTATTTACATTTGTTCCCATAAGGAAAAGCTCGTGCATACATTTGAAATTTAATGTGTGGAATCATTGTATATCTTTGCATGATGAAAAATTACTGTAATTTCCTACTGATCTGATCTCACCCTCCCATATTGGTCTGGCACTTCTTGATTTACATTCTAATGCTTCATCTGTCATAACCCACGCATCAGAATTGACCTGCAGGCTTGTGGCAACAACTGGAAATTTGCAATTTTTATTTTCCCTAGATGAGTAATTCAGCCTCTTTGCCACAGATACAAAACTTCTTTTAAAAAACTGTCAAGGGAGCTACTGTAAATGGTTTTCCTGATGTCAACTGGGAGTTCAATAGTATCGATCTGTACCACAGAAAGTTATTAAAGCTTTATAAATGAGTAATTTAAAGCTTGACTGACCTCTCTTCAGAATCCTTCTCTTCCCATTCTTTATAGTTATATTCTTTCTGTGTAAAACTTGTCATCATTAACCAACTGTATAGTTTCCAATTAGGAAGCAAATACTATTGCCCTATTCTTTTCAAGATACAGTTTTATTAAGATCTGTTCACTGAAGGGGAAGGTTTTCTTTGTGTGGTAGTGAAAAGCCTACAGAGTGCATCAAATTTGGTTTAAATTCATTGGAATCCTAATAAGCAGAACCTGATCTGCAAGCTGAAGGTTTGCAGAGGGATTTATCTTGATAAAATAAATTCATAGGAGGCCCTTAGCTGTCTCCTGAACAAGTGCAATTCAGATGGAACAGAAGAAATTTAATTAAATTATCTGCTCATCTCAAAGCAAGGACTTTTGCTTTGTTAATTTTCTTTCTTGATCTTATCAATAAAATTAATGAATCTGAATGCAGTGGAACTACCTAGACAATGGATGTAACCCTCTCCTGGTTATGCCATTTCTGTATGGAATCATAGAATGGTTTGGGTTGAAATGGACCTTTAAAGATCATCTAGTCCCACACCCCTGCAATGAGCAGGGACATCTTTAACTAGATCACAGAATCAAGTATCAGTATCTTAAGAAGAAATTGGAAGTAATTCTTGTGGACTCCAGATTTAAAGGGAATTGCCTGTATTGGAATTTTATATTGAACACTGAATTGTGTTGGCACAATATTATGGAAAAGTGCCAGTTTCCCATTTCAGTGGGAATGTGCAGGCCTCTTTCTGTCAGAGAGACTAAGCTGTGTTCTTTAGTCATGCAGGGTTGCCTCTGATAACCCTTGATGTAAAAGAACTTGGGTTATATCTGGCAGGTTTCAGACATGAGTGGGAGGTTTTCACTCGCCTGTTCTGAGGTGTGTTTTATCCCCCATGATAAAGTCACGATGCCTGTTCCTGAGCAGATTAACAACTTAGTTGTGACTGTACTGTAGTCAGCAGCCACTGCTCCACTCTGTCAAGGTAAAGTCACTTCTCCTATTCTTCTGTCTACTGCCTTGAAGTCCAGTTTTCCTGTCTGTGTTAGGCCTAGTTCTTTGATGTGTTGTTTATTTGCCATATCAAATCACCTTTCAGAACGTTTGTAGAATAGCATCTTACACCTGCAGGATAGCTGGCATCAGAGATCATGCCTGTAAGTCTTTGCCCTCTAATTGTACTGATTTTTCTTTTCCTTCATGAGTAATTTTTACCAGTATTGTTCTTTATGGCTTTCTCTTGTTGATTGAACTTTGCTTGTGTCAGGTTCATAATTATACTGGGTGGTTTTCAAGGCAAATGGTGCAGTAAACCTGGGAAATTTTACAGGGCCGTACAAACTGAAATATTGTGTCCCCAGTCCAACTGCTTTTGAAAGTTGAGCTTTATTGCTTTTGAATAAAATTCCAGGATTGTATTCTAGGAAGAAATGTGGCGAGAATTAAATACCATTTCTTGATGGTGGTTAAGGATCCTATACTGCAGTTGTAAGAGTTTGCAGAGTGGCTACAGTTCTGTGTGGCTGTTACCAAGAGACAAGTAACAGCTTGAAGAGTATGAAGTGGTGCATTCCTTCTTTATCTCTTTTGCAGAGAGGAGTCAGGATAGCACTGGAGCAGTGCTGTCTGACTCCAGTTCCACACAGGATATGTTTAATGAGCCTGCCAGTTCTCAAGACAGCCTGAAGAAGACTTACACAGAGAAGAGGATTTCTGCTACCTGTGCTGATCCACTGATGCTCAGCAAAGAGACCCTGGGATCTACAGAGGAAAAGGGTATGCCTGATTTAATAGATAATGTCAGCTGGAATAGTCTCATTAAAATGTTTCTCCTGGCTCGAAGATGCACTGAAATAGGCTGCACTGTGACTAAGAATTTTAACTAGGTATCATTGCTGCCTGTGTGTAGCTTAAATTTGGAACAGTTGTGTGGCCACCAACCCAATTTGTTCTATCTGTTAAATCTTACAAAGAAAAGAATAAAAATAAACTGCTGTGTGTGGTGGCCCTTTGACTGACTTGCCTTCTTTTAGGTTATTATTTGCTTTTTCTTCAGTGTTTCAAATTTCTAAATAATTTAAGGAGTAGTTATTTGAATATAGTCTGAAACAAGACTTTTTTACTTTTCCCAGGAATAGATGCCCTTTTTGTTCTGTCCCAGTAACAGCTTAATATTCAGTACAGAGAAGAGCAGAAGTAGTAGAATTAGATGCTTTATTCCATTGTATACTTCATTCCAGTGGAGAGCTAGAATTGCTCTCTACCAGATTTTTCCATATATAATAGTACTAAGTGTTCTGTATTCCACTGGAAAAATTGTTTCAAAATCCATTAGCTGGAATTTCCCTTTGTCTGATGTTTGTGCAGTTGGATGTGGCAGTAGGTAAAGAGGCTGAACTTCAACAGGGAAAGACAAACAAAACCAACGTCTAAATTTTGTCCACCTTTCCAGGCTGTGGCTTTTTGTGGGATGTTAGATCTCCTTTGCCAGTTCACACTTTCCCAATTTCAGAGATCCAGAAGCCATGCTGTGTGGATAGTCCTGAATCACTTCCTTGATCTCACTAGGAACAAGTGCCAAGCAGTCATCCTTTCGTTTGCAGACTTGGATTACCTTGGTTTCTTGTTTTTAAAAATACTTTACTTCAGTCTTGCCTAAGATAGGGAAGCCTGTTGTGGTGTTTGCATTAACATGCTGAAATAGATGCCAGTTCCTAGTTTCGTAAAATAGTACTTCCATAATCACTAAATCCAGTAGTCTTTTGGCTACTAGACTAAAAACATGGCTCTTTTTCAGGCTTGCGGTGAGTTGTGTTACTGTCATCGTTGGTCTGTCAGAAAAACCATCAAATGCATTCTTAAATTACTGGTGTTTATTAGAACAGATGTTGTTTCCCATAAAGCTACCTGTACAGTAAAATTATAATGGATACAGACATGAGGCAAGCAAATTTTGAAAAATGTGAGTTCTGTAAAACATGTTTGTTCAAAAGTTGAGCCTTATCAGAGAAAAAGGTATGGAGCAGCTTTATACTTAAGGATGAAGTGCATTTTAGTGTATCTCTACACTCTCTGCTGGGAGATAAGATCTAATGTAAGAGGCTCTTTATCCTAGCAAAGACAAAGACATGGTAAACTTCCATGACTAAAAATCAAAGTTAAAGAAATTAATCTGCATGTAGCATGTGTGTTTCCAGCAATAATGATTAGCTAACAGGAAATGTGGAAGCTCCCACTGTAACAGGAGCTTTCTGAAGTAAGATTTGGTATCTTTCAACAAATGATGGGTCAATTGAATTATAAATTACCAAGCTGATCACAAAAGTATTTACCTGAAACCGTAGATCCTACATTATGCAGAAGACCAGGTGAGCCGCTGCTGATCATTCTGTCCGAGCCCATATTGTGTTCTGGAATTGTGTTCTTCTAGGCAGACTACTAAGAATAATACATTTCACTTGGGACGGGGGCTTTAATTTTCTGTTCTTTCTTCTTTTCTTTACAATAAAATTTTATTTAGTTTACTCTTTTTTTTTGGCTTTTTTCCCTCGTCCTCCTCAGTCTTCCAAGAGTATGTAAAATCCTGCATTGTATAAGGTGTGCTGAATTCATACTGTTGCTCGGGATAAAACCCAAATGAAGACAATGGAGGTATCACTGTGTGGCTCTGTCAATGAGTTGCAGATTACTTATTCAATGAACATCACCAATAGTCATATAGTTTTTTTTTTCAATATTTCTGCCTATGCTTTAATGAAGAAAAGGATTACCTTTTGTCATATTTAATTTTTGTCATTTTCTATATGTCATTTGCCATTTGGAAATGGCAATTTCATTGTCACTTTTCTCTTAACTGTTCCAGCTGCAGGAAAGTCAGAAGAGCTGCTGGAGAGCTCAGAATCTTACAATCCTGCTGAGCCTACTGGCCAAAAACTGCTGGTGGATCCTCAGTCTGCTTCTGGCAATCCCCCCAAAGCTGCCGTCCCCCCGCCCTCGCAGTGGGACTGCAGAAGGAAAGCTGACCCTTGTGGAGACGATCCGTCTGAATTTCCTCACGGTCTCCCCGCAGACCTGGAGGAGCAGCGCAAGTTCCTGACGGAGCAGTGCATTTCCTCCTTCTGCCTGTGCCTCAGCCGCTTCCCCCAGCACTACAAGAGCCTCTACAGGCTGGCCTACCTGTACACCTACAGCAAAACTCACAAGGTGAGCGCTGAGCTGGCACAGCAGCCGCCTTCACTGCCCAAGCAAACAAACTGGGACTGACTTCAGGAGTCTCAGTGTTAAAATACAGCAGATAAGCTTGTTCAATGCAGTTTGGAATGAAATTACGCTTTGGGAAGCCTTCAGCTCCTAGATTGTCTGACTCGTGTGTGAGGTCAGCTAAGGAGAAAATTTCTTTTTTTATTACTGAACTAAGTAATTTTCTGTCATTCAGCAGAGAATTACATTTTAGATATGTCACATAAATTAAGATGTTCTCATAAAAATGACAGCAATTATTTATTTTACTGAATAAGTGGACTGAAAAGTGACTTGGAAGCAGAAATTAATCAGTATTGTGTAAACACAGCATGTGACACAGATAAACTTCCTGGGTATCCTGGCTCTTTGTTAGTAAAATGTATAGGAATATACATTGAAATTATCAGAGTTATTTTACTAATTGTCATAATCAAGGTTTGAATTCACAGATTTTATATTTGGAAGTCTTGTATTAGGTCATATGCTGCTCTGCATGGCTTCCTGAATTTTCTTCCCCACTAGTACTGAAGCTTATGTGAACGATAGGGAAGGGACACAAATTGTACCCTGGCCTCGTGGTAGAAAACACATCACCAGTGTCACTGCAAAGTGAGCACAAGCATATCTTACCAACCTGCTGGAAGGTGATGAATAATCCATTTGTCTGTAGAGTGATTATCCAGAAAAATATTACCCTTTTTTATAGAGAACTTGTTTTGAAAACATTCTTACACTGTTTGTATGTAACAGTTGTTAATTTTTCCATGGAGCTAATCATGAATAGGAGCCATAGATTCCTGCAATCTGTCATTACTGTTGCTGACATGATTTTGTATCAACATTCAACCAAAAAAGCTGCCTGTTTTCAATTTATTGGTTCAAATAGCATGTCCTTGCCTGAGGAACTACTTGCAAAATATTTTCTTCTATTATTTTTCCCTGATGAAGCTTTCTCTTTTGCTTTTTATATCTCTCTCCGTATATAAATATCAACTCAGTGATGGATTTCTATGTGAAATACACATTGTTGTCTAAATCTGTTTCCTCTTGGAACTCAAAAAAACTGAATCCTGCCTGTTTGAGCCTAGCAGTTACCAGGCTGGCTTCAACGAGCATTTTTGGGTTTTACTGTCCTTTTTTATTACTTCACTGCATAATGAACAGCCACTTGACACTGCAAAACCCCAAAAATCTTCTTATTGATATATGTATACTACATATTTTCACATGGGTTTTACATTTTCTTTCTTTAATGACTCATTCAGGTTCTTATGTAGAGCAATGTCAGATGTCTGTGTTTTAATGGCACATTACTGTGTCTTTAGTGGAAGTTATACTCCTGCACGAACTTAAAACACAAAATGGATCTGTGCATTTTCAGCAGTAATTGGAGTAAGGATTATGCTTACATATACTCATGATAAGCCTGATGTTAAAAATGAGATAAATTACATCGGGTTGTGTTGTTGGGGGGCAGAGTGGTAAATTTTAGAAAACTGAAATTAATTTTTAAGTGCATATAACCATCTTGGAAAATTCAACATTTATGTACCAACGCTAGGAATTTGCATGAAGAATTTAGACTGATGGCCAAAATTCATGGTTGGCTGGGAAAAGGAGAGGATTGGCAGGTCTCCATAGTGCATAGAAAAACAAGTTTTCCATGTGCAATCTGTTTTCTCCCATTTTACAGTTTTCCTGATTTTGTTGTTGTGAGATTAGTGAAGATAGTTGTTGAGCAACTACCAACTCAAATAGTTGAGTTTTTTAAACATCTCTTCAAAATCTTTGAACATTTTGTTTGGCTACATGTTCTGTTGGGGTTTTTTCCCCTGCAAAATCCAGCTTAATATTTGGAGTCTATTTTTCTTTGTTTTAGTCTGTTATCAGAGCAAATTTATACATAGCTGGTTTTAGTTGAAGTAAATGTGCAGGGAAGCAAGGATGAATTTTCAGAAGTTCCTTCACTGCCAGTTTGGGCAGTAGTTTTAGTTTCCCATTAACATTGTCTTGAAGTAAAGTCTTCATCCTTTGTGATTTTTATCTCCAAAATGAATGTTGGCACAGTTTGGAAGGAGAAGTTAGGACTTGGCAAGACACTGTTTGTCAGTGTAACTTTGTGAAAAGTATTTGCCTTATGGTCCTTATGGATCAGAATGTGGAACTGATCTGATAATCTGTAACCAGCAGGTTGTCAGGAAATAAAAATACTTACTTACATGCTTTTTTAAATCTCAAAATAAAAAGTGCTCTGTAAATCCTGGAAGAATCTGCTCACAAATACTGTTTGTGTGAGTTTTTAAGTTTATATGTTCAATAATGTCTGTTGTTAGCAGAGCCCTTAATGGAAAAATTAATTTTTGGGTGTGACATAAGGTCAGTGACATGACAAGTTAGTCAAACTAGGCTTAATACATGCATGTAAAAATTACAAGATTATATGTATGTGGGCTTAATATATACTTAGGTACAGACAATCTGTAAGCATAATAGATGTAACCACTTCAAGTAGAAACAGTTTGGTAATAACAGTTCGTTTAAAAGGCCACCCTTCAAATTAGTAGTCTTTTTATTCTGCTTTTGTTTGATGCAGAAGTAGGAGGAGGTTTTTGAGACAAAGCCTTCTAATGGACTGTAAATGAAAACAGAGGGAAGGATTAAAGTATACTGGAGTGTTTTGTTCACCTCTCAGAAACACTTTGTGGAGTTTCCAATTTAGGTAAAGGTGCTTCTGACACCATTGAGTTAAGGGGTATCCATCCCAGGTGACTCAGAGTTCCACTTGGTTGACCCTAAGAGATTTTCCTTTTTTACTTCAGCTTTTCTGCAAGTTACTGTACCCTGTCAGTCATCTTGTCTTTGAATCTTGGGGTGATAAAGATGTGGGAGGCAACAGCTGAACTGGAAAGAGTATTTCATAATTGCCCTGAGTCAGACAGCCAAATCCAGCATTTCAGACTGGCAAGCAGTGCGCCAAGAAGAATAAATCCTTTTTGCTATGTCCTGGATCCCTTCACCCACTCCTAATAACTTCATCAGCTGAAAACCAAGCAGAGCAGACTCTGTGAAATCTAATGAGTTGAGACCTGCTCAGGCGTATTTACTGGGAATAAGTGATCATGCTGATTTAAGGAGAAGGGTAGTGGAAAATCTGTAACTATGTCTTTTATTCCTATTAGTTTTGATTGTGTGAAGTTACCGTGTAATTGCCCCATTTGTCTGAATGATCTTTTCTCCTCCTAGCTGGGTTACTGCCATCATCTTGGTCAATAAAAGGCTGTGAATTATGTGTACCAAACACATGCCTGTGGATGATCAGTGTGATGTGCACAGCCCATCCCAGCACCAGAGCATGACGCTACAGTTAATGATCTCTTAACCTTTCCCTTGTAAAATTTGGATTCGGGAATACATCCATAGCTAACATTTCGTTAGACTGGGATTTTAGATTTAAGCTTTGTGGTGGGATGGTAACTGTCTTAAGGCTTTTGTTTTCCTTGAATTTTTATGTGATAGTTGTAACTGTAAGATTCAGATTACCACACATTAGGCGAGTTTTACTTCATTTTCATACTTGGAATTAACTTACATTTCTGATGGCTATGATTAGCATAAAATAAAGCTTTTTATGTGCCTAGACCTTGTATGTTAGTATAGGCTTATTATTGTTGTATTCTGATTTTATTCAAAACAAGATGACTTTCATGGAAGACCAGATTTTTGTAGGTTCTCTTGTGTTGTATTTTCTTCTGTATGTATTTCCAGGTATTTTTCAGGATTAGGTTAACAGGATTAGAGAAATACATGTTACAAAAGAAGTTATGTAGAAAAAAGTTAGTATGCAGCTGAGTTTACGTACTTTGCTTTCTTCAGTCTTAATTAAATTTGACACTCAGTGATAATAGTTAAATTTACTGATTCCCATGACCAGCGAGAATGTACCTTGTGATGTTTATGAGTGAACATGTATTTGTTCCATACCAAAAGAAAGCTATCCAAATCCACTTGGATTAGGCTACACTATAATCATGAAGGTCCCGTGTAAGTACCTATATGAGCTCTTTGAATGAAGGGTTTTTGACACCCATAAATATCTGTTTAGTATTGCCAGTGTTCAGCTCTCTTGCACATGAATCCATAATCAGCATTTTGCTAGAGGGGATGCTCCAGTTCTGGTAAGACATTGGAGATTTCTGCATGATTACTGTCATTAGGACAAAGTCACTGATGATGGAGCAGAGCTTTTACTGTTTCACCAGAGTCTCATATACAATAATAATCTGGAACACAGGATAAGAACTTTTCTAATAACCCCAACACACACACACACACACACACACACGTACACAGAAAAAGGATATCACAGACATGATTTATTGGATGGACATGATTTATTCACATTTATGACTCACAGAAGTGTATTTCCAGTCCACAGAACACAAGCCAGAGTCCAAAATTCTCATTTGTCTCTGTGAACCAAACATCATCCTCTTTCTTTCATGTCCTCTCTTGTGAAGTTGTCTGTACAAAGCTGGTCAAATGCGACTCAAATGCCACTTTCAAACCCCGAAATAAAAAAATGAAGTAAATCAAAGCTTCCATCGGTGAAATCTTACAATTAATAATTGTCCCATCTGTTGGCAACATTCTGCCTGGAGCCAACAGCTGTCCCTAGTTCTCAGCTACACAAGAGAGATTCATGCATTGAACTCTTAGAGGGATAGTGCTTTTATCAATTTTTGGTTGTCATCTATCATTTAGTTCCCCTACTGATGCTTTCTTGTTAATTCACTGAGCACTATTAACCAAGTTTGATGACAGTCATGGAATTTCCAGGGAGGTTAAGTGAACTTACATGGAGGGCAATGGCTGGGTAGGGGTAAAAGGTCTGAATTCACCACCCCACTAAAGGAAGGCTGCAGTTTAGGCCTGAGGGTCGAGGCCTCAGCTCTGGCAGGTATTCCCTGCAGGTAGTTGGTCTGAGGGAAGAGCTGGGGGTGCTTCCAGGGAGTCTGGGGGGAGAACAAATACTGTTGGAACAGCAAGTACGTGGAAAATGAGAAAAGCCACTGCAGGTTAATAAATAAAAGTGTACCTTGTTTTATACTTTTACCTGTGGTGGCATTTCCATCCCCTGCCTGCAACTCACCTGCCCGTTCTTGTCCACAGAACCTGCAGTGGGCCCGGGACGTGCTGCTGGGCAGCGGGGTGCCCTGGCAGCAGCTGAAGCACATGCCTGCACAGGGCCTCTTCTGCGAGAGGAACAAGACAAATTTCTTCAACGTAAGTTTACACAGCTGATAAACACAGTGCGCTTTCTCAGCCATCCCTGGAACACCTGCTTCTCATTCGAAAGGTTTGCGAAGGGGTGGGGATGTGAAATTCCACACGGGCATGTTAAACAACCCATGAGCAGCTAAAGGAAAGGAGAATTACAGGTTTATTTACTGGGTGAATATCTCTCTCTTGAAGGGAACCACACTAGAAGGATTATTTCTGATGAGCTTGTAAACATGGGGAGGGAAGCATCAACATTTTTCAGTTATGCATCATTTACCATATACTTGATGGCTGAGCCCTCTTTAAAAATTCTAATTTTGTTCATCTTTATTATCCTCTTGTTTATTGTTTCTCAACTCAACCTGCACTTCTCATGATAGTGAGAAAAATAGTGCTATTCACTCTTAAGAAATGAGTTGGAATGAGTTTTCTTGTGCTCTCCTTTCTGTAGCATGGCTCAGCAGAAAGAGTATCTCCAAGTCCCACGGTGAGGCAGCAGCACTGTCACAGAGACTGTGCCTGTGTCTGTGATATCTTCCACAGGGATGTCTGTACCTCTCACTGACATGGGACACAGAATACTTCTGAGACTTACATAGGCATTTACCTACCAAATTCCCTGCTGTGATTGCTACTTACACACTGCTGTTGTCTTTGGTATCTTTGGCTTTTCTGTGGTATGTTCCAGGGTTTTGTGCCTTTTGTTCTTTTGTGATAGAGTTCTTTAGCAATTCTGGTTTGCAGTGCGTGGTGAGAGCCTGGAGATGCTCTCCTTGTCGTTCTGGGCAGAATACAGTCCGTATCTGTTATGTGGTTGCCTGTGATGGCAGTGACAAGATTTTGTGTCTCTGCTTTCCTATCCAGTGCTTCTGTTTTAATATTGTAATTGTGAAATTTATTTCAATTTTATATCTGTTAACATCTATCTTCATTTTTGCTGTATGTTGTGTTAATTGGCACGTCCCTGCAAACCTCTGTTAAGTACAAGGTAAGCACTCTTCTCTGATTGTAATCCCTCACATGGGTTGACCAACTAAGGAATACTGACAATGGTTCCAAACTGAGTCATGGATCAGTCTGCAAAAAGGGTTTCTATACCATTACATCTTTCTGGAGAGAAGTTTTGATTAACAAGTACTGTCAGCCAGCAACTAAATACCGTGCACCCATCTGATCACTCCCCTCCCACACCTGCCTTGGGATGGGGAGGAGAATCAGAAAAAAGGTAAAGCCCATGGGCTTAGATCAGTTTAAAAACTGAAATAAAGTAAAATATTATAATAATAGCAATGAAAAGGGAGATAACAAATAGAGAGGAGTAAAACCCAGAAAAACAAGCGATGCACAGTACAGCTGCTCAGTACCTGCTGACTGATGTACCAGCTCCCCAGCAGCAACCGGCCGCTCCTGGCCAGCTCCCCCAGTTTCTGTACTGGTTTATATACATACCTCTATTCAGTTCGAGTCAGCTTTCCTGGCCATGCTCCCTCCCAGCTTCTTGTGCACTTCCTCACTGGCAGAGCCTGGGAAACTGATTTAGAGTAAGCACTGCTTAGCAACAACTACAACATCAGTGTGTTATCAACATTATTCTCACACTGAATCCAAAACACAGCACTGTACCAGCTACTAGGAATAGAATTAACTCTATCCCAGCTGAAAGCAGGGCATAGCCTGATAGGGTAGACTAAACAGTTGAGACCTGATTGATGGCTACATGGCCTTGTGCTGGTTATTTCCCTGCACTGTCTGCCAGTTTTCCCTACAAAAATCCTGCTGTGATTAGCTCTTCAAACTGGTGAATGCTTTGACTCAGATTCACATAGTGCAAGTATTCTTGTAGAAATTAATGGAATTATTCGACATGATTCAAGCCAAGTGTGAACTCTGCATGATCAAGGCTGACTTGTTCATCACTGCAGGGTTAAGTGTCAAAAGTGTTCTGTTTTAATGTATGAGGAAGATGAGCAGTAGGGAACTGAGAGGTGTGTATAAGGGAGTGTTTCTACTTGAAAATGTGAATTACCACATTAAGAGAGATCAATGGTTGGCCTAAATTGTGTCTAGTTTTTGACTGCTAATGCTAGCTAATTTAATTTAAAGAGATTCCACTACATTCCTGGGTGGAATTTTCTAGCATTTTTTCAGAACGTAATTATTTCTTACTCTGCATACTGATATTTTTGTACTCTGAAGGATGAAAAGTGCTAGTAAGATACTAGACAGCAGTATAATAGTGCTATTTTGTAAGTCAACAAAAGCTTAATTCCCGTAATTGATTTCTTTAATCAGAAATTAGATACACTTTGAAAGAAAAGACAACCTTCAACAAAAGGTATATGCTGGCCCAGTGCAATGTATTGGGAATACTGTTAGAAAAGACAGAAGGTATTTGTAAATTATATTCTCAGTTTGAACTTGGGTCTGTCAACATACAAAGGTAGTGTTAGTCTGGAGTCCTCCATGCAGACCACTGTCTCCAGGCTTTAGAAATTTCCATTTGGGGATGAACTCCAGTGTCTCAGTTGTGGGGACATCTTGACTTATTCCTGCATGCATGTAGGTTAGTCTTCCTGGTAACAGGCACGAGTTTAGCATGATAAAATGTTTTGGTGGTCTCATTTTCTACCCAGCTATATTTTCAAAATCCTCTTCAAGTAACATTGTGTGAAGCATGTGGCATTAATCCAGAACAGATGACACAGACATAGCACAGTGAGAAAATCCAGATCTGAGAGGGAAAGGGCTACAAGTGCCCATGACAAAAAGCCGGTGGTGTCAGCTGACATTCCAGAATTGGACAAACCTAAATCTGTGAACAACTTGGAAAACAACCTCTCAGCTCCGCGTTGACCTTGCCTGGGTTAAACCACAACTGTTCTGTTCTCATGCAAGGCTCCCAGCCAGGCAGTGGGGAAGCAACTGAGCTGCACCATCTGGGTCAATGCTCAGAGCACACTCTGGTGTGTCATCCCCTGTACAGATGGTGGTGCAGCCCACTGTCCCAGCTCCTGTCTTCACATACAGAGTCGGGTGATAAAACACAAATTCTAGCACTCTGCAAAAGTAGTCTCATCTAATCTTAGAAATTAAATGGCCAACCTTAAGATTTTCTAAGCATATTAATGTCCCCCAGGGTTATTTCCAATAGAAACCTTTTACTCAAAGTGTTTATTTGCTTCCACGAAATGCATTTGGTTTTATTTTTGAGAACTCTTCAGCCTTCCTGATACAAAAGAGTTAAATGAATGTCTCAGTGGTTTTCTGTAGGTACTTTACTACTGGAATACCTTTTTCTTCTGGAGCAAGTAGCACTGGTGTTTTTAATCTCTTGTAGAGAAGATTTAGGGTTGTTGAAATTACAGCTGACTCAATTTTACAAGTACAAACAACAGAGTGCAAGAGAGAAAGCTAGCAGCTCCTCCCAGACATTTTATAAATCATGCATACTCCTAGTAGAATTATTTATGAAATGTTTATGACAGCACTGTATGAAAAGAAATAAACCTGGGTAAAGCTCTCTCTTGTTAAATTTTACTGCAGAACTGCTGGTCTGGATCTGTGTGTCACAGGCTGTTGTATAATTTGTTAGCTGTCACTCATCTGCGACTTAAATGAGCAAAAGAGGCATATTCAGTTAGCCCTGATTTCTTCTCATTTGACATATTTGAATAATGTCAGGATGCTCAGAACTTCCCTTTTTCAGTTCTAAGAAAGAATAGTCTTATTGCATTATTGTACCTGTTTGCTTCCCGAGCAGAAAAGAAAGGCCCTGATTTTCTATGAGCAAAGGTTTTTGCATGTCCATGGCTTTGTTAGTGATGACAATCGTATGAATGAATATTGTTGTTAGATTTTCAGGAGTTTGAGCTGTGTTCCTATAAATTACTGTCAAATCTGTTTTGTTTGGCCATTTCTCTCTTGCATGTGCAGGTACACTCCAGCTTTTCTCCTCTTCTTTTTCTCAGTGTGAGTGTAAATATATACAGAGATTTTTTTTTTTTAGGATGGCTGCAGGATGGTTTCTATAGTAACTAAATTAGAAATTATTTCAGCAGGAGAAAAAAATCCCAATATATTGCTTTATATAGTAAGGCACTTTCTTATATATCCAGATTTCATGCTACTATTAATAAAACAAAGTTAAACTTTGTGCACAGATGATGGGCATTCATCAGGCTGTGGGTGGGTGGGGATTGTGGAAGAAGCATTTTGGTGGTTGAGCTCCACATACCAGCAAGTTTTCCATATGGTTTAATATACACTATTTGTATTTTCCTGGCACATCTTCTGTGGTAATAATAATCTGTTGTAACAAAGATCTTGATGTCCATCTTTGGTAACTGTTCCCCACAGACAAAAGCTGTGCATGCAAACTATATACTACAATGTAGGCATTGATGTGCATGAAGTCTTGATGCGAACTGTTATGGATAATTGTTCTATTTTTAATTCCAAAAGCAATGCAGTGTGTTTATTCTCTTCTGTGTGTGTAAAGCCCTTCATTCTGTGGACTGAGCAAGCAGGGTCAAATTAAGGTGGGGGCATCCATTGAGAGCCTGAAGCTGGAGACAGCAGCGATTTCCCTTTATTTTGCCTTTGTTTGTGCCAAGTGTGACTGAGCACTGGCAGGAGACTCTGCTGAGCAGAAGGGCAAGTTCTGGACACTTAGTAGTTGAATTCTAAATTTGGTGCTGCAAGTTTCTAAAGGTAGTTCTTATTATACAGCATGGTGTTAACCAGTGGGAGCTTTCTCTGGTACTCTTGTGTAGCAGGTTCTTTCCTTAGTTGAGTTCCAGGCTGAGAGTTAACATCGGTCTGTCTTAAGAGGAAAGCTAATTCTGAAAAGGAGAGCAGGATGCTGTTTTGGGATTCTGTGTGACCAGAGCCGTACAGGTGAATTTGAGGTGTAGAAAAGAAGGCTCTTATGAAGTCCCCAGTATAGGGGACAAAAAGGCAACATGCCTCAGCTCTCATGGAAGCTGAGCAGTTCTATAAAGCAAGTTTCATTTTATGCCTCAATTGTTTTTGTACATTCCCACAGATCTACATTACTGGTCACTGTCAAAAATACGGCATTGAGTGAATATATGGGATTTTCTTTTGATCCAGTACAGCCGTCGTTTGTTTCTCTCCCATTTCCTGAAGTGTAACCTCGGCATTAATGATTCTCATGACTTTGATTAAAATGAAAGATTGGTTACAGAATTTATGTCTCTGTTAGAGGTAACTGGCTATATATCATCCAAGGGAAGAGGGAAATCCATTAGCATTGCTCTGAACCTCTTTTAGACGTGTGTTCTGCCCAGTCTGACTTTGCTACTAATGTTGGCTTGAAGAATCCCCAAACAGCATGTGGTGCCAAAGGGCAGCTCTTCAAGGTTGCTTGAGACAACCTGACTGAAACCTAAGGTTCTGTGTTTCCTGCCATGTACTTGAAAAACTTGAAACTGGAGGCAACAGCAGACTAAAACCACTTTTGTAGAAATCTTACCACTCTGCTTTCCTTCCTGTCCTTGGCTGGTGAGAGATCTGAGTTATTCTCCTCCTGCTCATAGTTGATGTGTCTCTTTTTGGTTGGCAAATGTACTTCCAGCTCCTAGACATCTGCTATGTGGAACATGAGCCTTCTGACCAAACTACTGCAATTTAAATCAGACTGGGGGGAAATGGAAAAAACTTGATGAAACTTACTGTGCATCCATTGAGTTGAGATTGTGCCCTCAGCATGGTGAGAGCTGGAGTTTAATCATGTATGGGGGCTCTAAGAAAATAAATGGTTATGTTTTAGTTTGATCGTGATTGGTTCTGAAAAAAAAGTTGGTCTTTTTAGTGCTTCTAACACTTTATGTGAAAATGAGTATGAGGGGTTGCCAACTCAAAAAAAAAAAAGAAATCACAAGTGACATCCCAGAAAACACAAGGGTTTAGTTATTCAGTTTTGCCATCCTTACTTTTGAGTGTTTTGGATGCCATTTTTATGCAACCACAAGGGAACAGAAACAGTAAAGGAATCATTAAAAAAAACCCACTTTGATTCCAGTGACTAGATAATGCTTGAAGCAAGTTATTAGACTTAGTACCATTTAATATGCAAAAAAAAGCGTCTAGAAAAGGTGGCCTCCACCATTAACACTGTGTAGTTGCACTAAACAAAATAGTAATGATGCCATAATGACAACATATAACAATAGTCTTAACTTTTTTTCCTACTACGTATTTTTCTTTTCTGTGCTTATATAGGTAGATAGGGATATCTGGTTAGGAGATGGTTAAATCCCTACCTACTTTAGAAGATAGAATTGTCTTTAATCTCTTCAGAACATGGCCACAGTAGAGCCATGAAATGTCAGTGTTTTCCCTGGGCAGGAAGAGGCCCAGCACGAGCAAGTGCTCTGCTTTGTGAAAGGGCTGTTCAGTAATGCAGATCCTCCTGCCAGCTCTCCACCGACTGTGGGGTATTCAGATGTTAAGTAAAAGACATCTCTCTGCTACATATTTTCTCCTTGTGCTAGGAAGAGCAAGCTACTCTGTGAAATGATGTGACAGTTCCGGAGCTGGTGCTGTCAGCAGTGCTGGGCTGTGCTCGGGAGGCACCTGCTGTGGGAGCCTCTGCTGCCGAGGGGCTTGGGGGAGCCGAGGCTCTCCTTAGGCAGAGATAGCACAGACCTTGCTGCTCTGCCTCAGAGATGGGCTGCAGCTGACACACTGCCTGCCTGCCTGCCGCCCCAGGAATTTTAACAAGGATTTCATAGCTTTTCCTACGTTCCCGAATAATGACATTATAAAGCTATTGTTCTTCATCTGTGTGAGGAAACCATTTCTGGGGTGGTGACGACATATTTCTGTGGAAAACTGCTGGGAATAAATGAAAAACCCTCCAGGAGTTTCTTCTGAGCCAAATGATTGTATGATCATATGCCTTAGTTTGTAAATACAGTCAGCTGTATAAATGGCAGATATTTTATGGTTACAGTATAAGCTGAAGTTTGGAAGACTGAAAAATGAAAACAGATCAGTGTTTTCCCATTCTCTTTTTCTTGTTTTTCTTCCTTTTTGGTCTTTGCTAATTTTCTCCATTTCCCTTCGCTGTATCTTCTGCAGAGCAAAATAATGTTACAGGTGTGATGCTTGCAGTACCCATCACTGAATGTTCCTTGAGCCACAGGACAGAGGAACTCCGGAACTCCTGCTGAAAAAAATCATTGTCTTACCTGCCTGCAGATTCAGGAAAGCATATTTTCATTGGTTAAATATAATTCTTATTTACAAGGCTATTTTTGCATCAAATCTAGAAGCTGGGGTGGGTTTTTTGGTTTTTTAATGAACACCTAAATTTTGGACAAGTTGATTCATTAAAATGCATAATAAGGTGGTAGCCTGGCCCTTTTTTCAAACCATGACTGAACGTCAATTTTATGAAACTGAATGTATGAAAGGTTAGTGACTCTGACTCTGTTGAATTTACTGAGGTTTTTGTGTTTGAAATAGGCAGACTATTTCTATGTGGAAAAAGGTAGCTTTTAAAAAATCCACTTATTTTAGTCAAGTAATCATATTAATGTCCATTGTTTTTCTCATCTAGCATGGTAAATGGCCTCCACTGGGGAAAGGGGAAGCAGGAAAGTGTGATACAAGTTGTCCCTACAGTCAGAGTTAAAATTAAATGATTTGTTTTCTGACTTTACCCTTGATGGTTGTTCTTTTGTCAGTAACAAGCCATTTTCCATCTTTGCCCCTTGTTTTTCCATTTGTAAACTTAACCTAATTCTATTCATACATCCCCTGTCCACTGATTTTCTAACATTTTAGTTGGAAGAATGCTTTTAGTAGGTACAGAGGAATTTGTTCTCTCATTCTCTCTCTCTTGCTCTCATGTGTGCTCAGTTTCTTTTGCAACCTTAATACCAACTCTGGAACCAAGGGTAAGCAAGGAGTTAACTGTGCAAGTGAAACTTTCATAGTGACTGGCTTGAGACCAGAAACCCAGTAAGCAATGAAGTCTTAAAGTTGCCTATAAAAAGCTAGATAACTTTTTCAACCTCTGCCCAACATGTTATTTACAGTTCTTCACTCCATCCTCTTGGAAAAACAGAACTCATCAGTGAAAAATGTCCGTCGTTCACAGAGTTTTCTGTCTCAATATATACACGCTGTTCTTTCTGGCCAACTTTGCAGGCTTCCAAGACCCAGCTAGTAAAGATGCCAATAAATCTAAATCCCTGGAGATACAAGCATGGGGTTTTGAACTGTCGTTTGTGCCAGTGGATATTAAACAGCTATTTTTTCCATTCTGTTTCCCTAGGAAAAGTTTCTTCTTTTGTTGAGTAGACGAATTTCTAGGCAAAGGTGAGCAAGGGAACAAATAATCCTGAAATAAGTGAAGCTATTGCTTTGCAGGAGATTGTCATGGAGATTGTAGCATGTTACAGGACATAAAGCAGTTTGTTTTAAACCTGGATCTTAAAAGTCTAACAGCAACCATTCCACCCACTCTAAACAGTATTTGAAAGGTGGAGGCTTGCTGGAATACTGTGTGATGAGTGTCCTTTTACAAATGTGTAATGAATAAATCCATAATTTGATTTTTCCATCTGCTAGCTGTGTATCACATACGGGTGGGAGAGCTACCTTTAGATGCTTAATGGGGTTACTTTTACACTTGGATTGGGTTCTTTCCTCTTAAAAGAATTTAAATAGGATTTTTTAACTAACTTGAGATTTTTAAATACAGTAGGAAAACAGAGTTTTAAAGGTGGTGATCTATGAAAGGTCTTTAAAATGCGTGTTTTTATATTATGTGTCTATTATATGCCTATTATCCAGTTATCAGACTAGTTTTTGCAGGTTCTTACTATGAGTTCTTTCTCCTAGTTTTATCATGGAAATAAATGGCAAGAACAGTTACATCAGTGTAGACTGCTGCATAAACAAAACAAAGCAAACAAAACCAGAGAAGACTAAATCTGGAATCTTCGAAGAAAATCTAAGACATAAAATTGAATCTTTAATTAGCTGTCATTAGCATTCATTTCTCCTACAAATTCCTACTGTCTCTCTCTGAAAGCTTTGAAAGAGAATTCCTATTAATATCCATGTGTGGCGTTCACACAAGAGTGTTGAACAGGCAAATAATGTGCATGTGTCTGAAGTGGTGAAGTTGTACCTTGTTGTCTTTAAGTACCCCCTTCTTTTGTTCTAAAACTGGTGGCATCACTCTGAGGAATATTTGTGTCATGGATGTAGAGCCAGAATCAAGACACACTCAGGGGAGTTTTCTTCAATGCTTCTTTCTTAGGTGAAACTGTGTGTGATAATGCCAAGATGAACTGTGCTCTTTGATGAGCTGTTTCTTCCAGTTGTATGTTGAGAGGATTCTGTGATGTTAACCAAGGCAGTTTCCTCTTCTATATATTCAATTTTGTAGATATTTCCAGGACTGCTTTTGAGGTAGATATCAGCCTGTATCTGATCGTGCTCAGTACAGCACTTGTCTGTTCCATATTCCAGGTATGGCAGATTGTTTTCATTCCTGTATCTTGTCTGTGTAAAAATACCAATCTCACTCTGAAGGTGAAGGACCCCAAATGGCAGTAAGGGAACACAAAACTACTTCCATCACACAAACAGCTCATCCTGCCTTTCTGGAACCCTGTGAGAAGTTCTTTCTGCACCAGTGATGGTTTTAATTTACCTGGAACTATGGTAATTTATTGTAACTTTCATCCTTGTAGAAGGAAGAGAATTAATAGTGAAATTAACTTTATTTTATTGAAGAAGTGTATTTCATGAGAAATATTCCAGGAATTTCAGTTCTCTGGAAAAGGATCTAAGTATTTGTCATGGATATACACTGCCTTAGTGTGAAAATGAAAACAGAAGAAGGTGGGATGAGAGCAGCGCGATGCAAGTCTGTGTGTACCTGTGCAAGCAGGTAACACTTATAGATAGATATTTTTAACCTAATGGCTACAGCAAGATATAATTGGCCAAATGAAAAAGGTTAAGATGGAGAAGATAAGATGGCAGATGATGATAGGTAAGAGCCTATTTGTTGCTGTGTAGGCTGACCAGTTTGCTGGCTGACTGCAGTATCACTGCGCGGAGCTGAAATGTGGACATCAAAGGAGTTGTCTGAGTAACAGTACTCCATCTTTTGGCAAAATTCCTAAAGTTAGAGGAGTAAAAATGTTGAATATTATATAGTGTGTTGTTGTTCCAGACTCTTTGGCTCCTGTGGAGGAGGTAGGATTTCCTGGCATAATATGAACACTTTTGGAGTTTGCGTGGTAGCTACAATGGGAAACAGCAGGGGTTGACCACTTAGACAAGGTGACTTTCTCAGCCTCCTGAAAGGAGTTAAAACAAAAGAGAATTGAGTGGGTGAGTGAAAGTAATGAAGCCCAATAGTGATCAGTATTTCAGCGTGCTCCTCTGAACACTCAGATGTATTACTCTGATCTGACAAGGGAATTTCTATAAGAGCTTGAGTGACAAATGGCTTTTTTTCAGGAGCTTTATGGCCTTTGTTCATTTCAGTTGCCTCCACTTCATCTCCTCCAGTTTGCTTACTCACCTCCTGTCAATAAAATTTCACAAATTCGGCTTTTATGAATTTTTCTATAGGTTAGAGGAAGCAAAATCAGAAAAAAAGCCACCACAAACTTTTCACTTGAAGCACTTCCTAACAGTTACTCAGAATGAATTATGAATTTTGCTGGCTATTTGGTTTGCTGACACAGTAAAAATCAGAACTGAAAACTCCTACCAGGTCATTTCCTATTTAAATCTTTATCTCTTCAGCTGCTCCCTGTGTGTATATTCAAAGTGTATTAGCACTTAGACTATGATCTCCTGCTTAGTAGACTGAAACTAGTGGGAGTCATTAATATAATGGCATTTTCTAAAGTATTCAGATGTTTGAGATAATTTAATGAGCTTGATGTAACAGCTAAAATGATTTCTGTTTACACATACCTGCTTTATTCCTCCTGACAGACTACACTGAGGGTTTAAAAGTATGTGTTGGGGTTTGTTGCTTGTTTTTTTTTCTTAATTAATAGTATAACTAGCAATTACAGCATTTCAGAATCTCTGGGCTCCAGTTATTTCAGTGATCCTGAAGTGACTAAAGTATTTCCAGTGGGAAAAACCTGGGCAAACCTGAAGGTAGGCCAGGCTTTTATGTCCATGTAGCTCATCCATGGAGAAGCGTGTGTAGCCATCCCAAACTCTGACACTTTAGCGCTGCCTTCTGTCATGGCTGATCTGCTCAGTATAGAGTACATATTTTATGTTTGTAATCCATGTGTGTCACAGCTCGTGGCAGATTCAGTGTTAAAATGACTGAAATAAAATCATAAATCAGATTTTAAAGAGAAGTAGGGCTTGCAAGCCCATATAGTCGTATAATGAAGATGGGATTTCTGATGTGAATGCAGTGCAATGATTTCAAAGGCATTTTCTTGGTAGCATAAGAGAAAGTACTCATAAAGGGAATGTAAGTGTTGAAATGAAATGCACATTCCAAATACTTTGTAAGCTGAAATACTGACAATGGGATAAATTTAATCCTTAAAAATTGTATTTAGTGACACATAAAGGTACTGTTTTCATGCCTGTAACACAGTAGTTTTTCCAACAGGCTTGAAAGAAAAACATATGGCTTTGTTTGCCCTTACACTGACAGCTCTGTACTAAAGGCCTTATTGAAAATTACTTACTTCCCAGCAGGTTTCAGGTCAGAGTATTTTCATTGTCATTTTTTTTCCAATTAATAAGAAAGCAAAAGTATTTTTCTGAATTATGTATACTAAAGAGAACATCACTTTCAGGACCAACAAAAATAATACTTCACATTTTTTAATGTTTCAAATAAAACATGCAACTATGTACACAGACATTTTCTGAAAGTTAAGCTTCTTTCAAACAAAGATTTTAGAAGCTTAAGCTTTTACTAAATGTCTTTTTAAAAAAACTTACTTTCAATATTTAAATTGCTTGAGCAAATAAGCAATATTCTATATAGTTTGTAAACAGAACACTAAGCTATAAAAGTATTAGAAACTGACTGAAATTTAAAATTGACAGCCATGAGTGTGTTCCAGCCAGAGGGAGTCTTGATCAGGAAACAGGCTTGGGTTCTCAGCATTGCTAGGTTGTGTTACAGAATTTCAAGTGAAGAACTTTACCAAAAAACCCAGTGTTGATTGCTTTGGAGATCATCAGTGTCTTGATGTGAAATTTCAGAGAAGTCACTTGCCCTTGCTGACATTCAGAAATACCAACTCCTGTGCCATAAAAGTTATTATTTCAAGTTGTGCCCCTTGTCACCCAGGCACTTGAAAAGCAGAAGGATTTGAATTGGGGAAGAAAAGAGGAGACATATAGACAGGACTTAACTGCCTTACACATTTCCTGCCCAGGGAGTTCTCAGCCTAGGATTTAGACAATCAGTCAATGTGACCCTGCTGACAAAGTGTGGGAGGAACAATTTTAAGCAGAAGGGTGGGTTTCTTCTTTGTAAATTAGTAGTCAGTGAGTATTGCTCTCTTTCTGAAATCCTTGCTAGAAGCCACAGACACTGTTTTCTGGGCTGAGCATCACTGTGACAGGGTAGCAGGTAAACCGTTCCCATGTAGGCCTATTTTCTGGCTTATTTTGTCACTGTCTTCTCAAAATGTCACTTTTCTCCCTTCAAAATCTGACAAGTCTCTGCTTGCTTTTTGTGAATAATTGAGCCAGAATAAAATTTCCTGCCTCTGTATGTTCTTGAATCGATAAGGTAAAGCAAAGCAAAGTGTCTTTCTTCCTGAAAACTTCTGTCTGAGAGCTGTCTCCAGCGGCAGACTGGAGCTGACAAAATGAAAGGCCCACCAGGAGATGAATCTGAATCTGAAGTCTTTTAAGTATGTGGGCAGCAAGGTGGAGACAGCAAGACGACAAACTGCAGATTTCTGTTCCGAGTCTCCTTTCAGCTTCATTTTTTCCCATTGCTGCCTTTTGACATACTCCTCTCCCATTTTTCCATTTGCACTTATGCTTTCTTCTTCCATTTGCCCTTTTGAGAACAATAGTTTAAATGTAGTGTGTAGAGAAATAATTTGATATGATTTTACATTTGTTTGTCTCTAGAAAGACAGCATATGGTCCATCTGAAATTCCCAAAATAATAGCTTTGTCTCTAGAAATTGCTGTTCTTGAGCAAGTTTTTCAGGTATAAAATTATATCAAATTCAGTTCCAGCACTGATGGAAAAGAGAAATTTTCCTGGAAAATACTTATATAAGACCACAAAATTTGTCACTCTGAATTAGACAGGGATTTCTAGGCAAATATTTCAATCTGGTAGCTATTGTTATCTGACTATTTGCAAGATTGAAAATACCTGAGTTAAAGGAGGCAAATACTGCTGCTGGAGGAATTTTACTTTCTAGTTCCTGTAGGACTTGCACTGAACTGGAAACTTGAGATTACTCTTATCTCTACAAGGGAAAAAAAAGTCATCTGTAAGTGAAAACAATGTCCTATTTCCTTAAAAACAAGAGGTGAAACCTGCTAAGTGGAAATAGAGTTCATGCTAGGATTTACAGTGCGTATCCTTCAAACTGAAAAAAACGCATTTGAAAATGGAACAGAATTTCAAATAACCTTAACAAACTCATATGCTGTGTTTGCAAGGAAAGCTGGCACCCTTATCTCAACAGTGCAGAGAGGCCTGCAATCTTTCTGAACATTCATTATTCACCCTAGAACATTTCATGGAGAAATCCCAGGGTGCAGAAGTGTAAAATCATTTCCATCTGGCTCCTGGTATTGTGGCACTGGAGAGCACGTGCTAGAGCTCATATCCTGTAGGTGATTCTGGCTGAGGTGTTCATTAGACTTTTTCTGATTGTTATTGATGTAAAGATCCGATTTTTTAAACAAAAAAATTTAAATGAGACTCAAAGTAGAAAACATGGAGTGCAATACAAACTTGTCAGTCTTAATGGTCTGGAACAGTGCTTTGCACTCCTCCTTTCCCATAGCTGAAGGACAAGTATAGGACATGGTCTTTGAGGATTACCAGTTGCACCTAGGATGATTGTTTTTCTTTCTCAGAGATGGTTTGCTGAGCTGAAACTATTCATTCTGAGTATTTATTTTTAAAAGGACAAATGTTAGGTCATCTTGTTGACTCTGGGCATGTTTCAAGTTCACTGTAATTGCTCTGTCAGTCTTTTTCCCATCCATCCTTCCTTGCCAAAATGCATAAAGCCACATTGTTTTGTTCATATATCACCTAAATTAAGCTTAAAAAGCAGTAGATGTTAGCCATTTCTACAGCCCTCATTTGAACAGTGTCTCCAACTAATAAAACAAGAAAATAGTGTATCATCTTTTACTCTTAATCAGCCAGAAGACTTAAATAGTGTCCCAAATACTGCTCTGTATAAAAGTAATGAGTGGAAAGGCCTTTGATTTTACATGGTGTTAAGTCTGAACCAAGAATGCCGGCGGGATGGTGCCAGCCATCCTCTGCAGGAGCTGGAGCAGGCAGCACTGGGAGCAAGGAACACAGGGGATGTGTGTGGGTGCCTGTGAATAACTCAAGGACATTTCTGACATGAGCACCAAAGGTTTAGTCCCTTTCTATGAGCACCAGGTAGTTTTATCCACTTGTTTTTCACAACCCTCCTGAATTTGGAACATCTCTGTAACATATCCTGTATCCAGAATGTGAAAATCCTGTGGTATGTTGTTGGTTCCCACAGGTACAGGGGATGCCACTTACCCTTCATTGAGCAGATGTATTTTTTACCTTAGGTAACTAATTTGGAATTATTTTGCTCAGTAGCACCATAAGTTATGTACACCTGCACATGCAAATATTGCAAAATCCATTCTGCTTGTGATGGTTCAGACAACTGACTAATGTATGCTGTAGAAGTCTGCAATGCAAACCTGGGAAATACCATGGTGATTAATGAAAATGCCAGTCAGAGAGACAAAAAATTGATAAGAAACCCTTGGCATTAGACAGAATCAAAGATAATATGTGGTGAAAAACATATCCTTTTAAACTTTAAAGATAAAGAGACAATTTCAAATTAGTGAACACAATAGTGTATTTAATTCCAGGTACAGCAACTACTTAATTTGCATAAAAAATGACAATACATAGGAAAAAGCCCCAGTGTCATAGGGCAGATAGGAGCTCTACCGTGACTAAAGGAACAGATGAAAAAGGACAGGTCAGAAAGAAGCCTATTTGCATGAATACATAGAAAGTAAGTATTCATTTCAGTTCTGTATTTAAAATGTAAATCTGTGTAATGCAGTCAAAAGAGTAAACGTTAGTGGATTTTTGAAGTGGTAGTGCCAAAACTGTGTTGTTAATCAATATAGAATTTGTTATTGCCTTTGGTGGAAAGATGTGAGAGGCAATGAAGACATGGATTATTTTAGAGAGTGGTAATGCCCATAGTGAAATCTTAGCTTTAAAACAAGGAAAACTCTCTCTTACAGTTTAAGCGGAGACATAGACACAGGGTATTGTTGATTAATATAATTTTATAAAAGGTAAATAGGATAGCTAAATTATTCTTTAGCTATTTTTTCAAGACGCTGTTAAGCATAAAAGTATGTATATGATGTATGCAAATAAGTAGGAAGTGGCAAGGTGTATAGGGCTTTCAACGTGAGAACTCTTGAATTGCTGTGCTAAGAAAATAGGAATATGAAGAAATGAAAAGATGAGTTAAAGTGGCTAAAATGATGGGAAAGGAAGATAATGTTAGCACCTGCCTTCTACCTAGCATGTGGGGACTGTCGTGGTTGAGAAGCAAGGTATTTAACCTGAGGTGTTAGTAAACAGGATGGATTTTGAGCACTTCAGAATAATCCTAGTAAGTGGGAGAGGAAAAAAAACAAACCAAGTCCCTGCAATGCTTAGAAAGGCAAGGAAGAAGTCAAAGCAATTGCCCTGCTGGCAAAAGTGAGAGAAAGGAGCAAGCAAAGATAAAATGTTTAAACTTTTGAGATTAACGTAATCTGGAGCAGAGCCTGGATCAGTGTCCGGGAAAAGAAGATGGGTTTAGCTGTGCTAAACTGAGATTGAGAAAGATGTATCAGTGAGTTTGTGAGGCAGGATTACATGGACTGAGGTTGGCAGTGGACTGGCACACGTTTTGGGTCCCGTAATGAGGGATTGACCAAAATAATCAAAAGTAGGGAGAGGGAAGTCCGGGGGAAAGGACAAGGGGAGATCTTTGTTATTCCCTTCAAATAGTTTGAGAAAAGCAGAAGGATGTAATGAAAGAAGTGGCAAAGGACCGGTGCGTGAGCGGTGTCAGCAGCACCCCCGGTACCGCAGGAGCTGGGGAGGGGACGGTGTGACAGCGGCAGCACGGGGGAAGGGTCCGAGGCCGCCGCGCCGCGTGTCGGTGCCGTGCGGGGGAGCTGCGGTGTGGCCCCGCGGGGGC